>JACYFF010031955.1:12329420-12349980 GCA_017589665.1 Selenicereus undatus
TATGTGTGTGTGTGTGTGTGTGTGTGTGTGTATATATATATATATATATATATATATTCCCCTTGCATTACTTAGAGTTAGAGGGATAAGCTTTATTTTTTATGAACTTCATAAATGACGCATCTGAGGGGGGCGCCGTGGATCCACCAAAAGAGGAGGGCGACTTCAAAAAAAAAAAAAAAGGAAATCCAAAAAAGCTACTCAATTAATACACTAATTAGATAGTACCATGCCAATGTCTTAAAAAAAAAAAAAAATCCTACCAAATATAAAGGCCAGTGAAAATGATGGAAGTGAATATGTCGAAGATTAGATGACTTGCAGTGGGATTATCGAAGAAATTGAGCATTCATCAATGGCGGAATCTGAAGTAATTCACTCATGGTCTGCACCTCGATCTCTCAGCACCACTCTCATGTACTCCTTTGCTCAAGTATGCCCCTTTCTCTCTCCTTCCGATTCCCGTAATCATGATGATTTTTCTTAAATGTTAAGTTGATAATTAACTTCATTTAGGCATCGAATTTTGGTAATAAGTTACAAAGGTTGAATTAAAGGACGGTTGTAATTGCAATTTGATCAATTTGATGTTGTATGTAGCTGATTGTTGCCTTTGTTTGCCATCCATAGTTGAAAATTTGTCAATCATTGGCTTAATTTTGTTCAGTATTTGACTGGGAAAATCATCAATATGAGCAAGTTAGCTCGAATTCAAGATTGTTTATATCTTGTGATCTTGTCTTGGGCAAATTTTGGGATTGCTGAAATGTATGCATGTCAAATTTTGTAGAAGTCAGGCATGAAACAAACAAGCAATGGATATAAGCCTAATGAGGTTCTAACTACTGTGCTTCCATGTTAAATTTTTATAAAATTGGGGCTTAAACAAATGAACAACGTATACGAACTCAAGTGAGGTTCCATCTCAGAACCAATTGGCAATGGGTGGAGTGACTTAATAGCTTATATACCTGCTCAAAGCCTCTTAATTTTCAATGTGAGGTAACCCCATACAAATGCACATATGCACTGATAGCTGTTGTTAATGCCTATGTTTTATGTGTAGCGCGATGACACTGAAGTGCTTGATGAACCCCTTTATGGAGTTTTCCTTCAGGAGACTGGGGCTGAGCGACCCTACCGTGAAGAGGTTCTATCCAAAATGGTACGTAATTGGGAAATAATGTACAGCCAGTTTCATGTTGAACGCATGAATCATATTAGAACAGAAGTTGATTGCTAAAGCGGTTATTTTTCTTGGCGTGTTGATAGCCCATGAACACATTGTTTTGTAATTCTTTAGCTCTACAGTTAAAAATGCTATCAATGTAAATAGGATAAATCTGTGAAGTTAAAGTTACACAACTTCTTCTGTCCCATTACTTCATGTCTTTTGATTTGTAGTTTGTGACTTTCTCTGCTTCATTACTGTTAACTTTATTCATAGTTTTGACCAGGAAACCGATGGAGTAAAGGTTGTGAAGGAGATTATATATGGTCCTGGAAGAAAGAAATATCGCTTTTGTAAGGTAGTACATCTCTCTTCGCATGACTCAATTAAAGCACAGCTTTCATTGAGCTCCGACCCTTCATTTGCGCCCTAAAAATGGCTGTTCTTATAGTGGTCATTTTCCTTTCTCATTTATTAAAAGTTGCAGTTTTGTCCTTTACGATGAAAGGCTCACTTCCATAGTTGATTGATTTAAGTGAAGATAATGCACTTGTGGTATTAACCTAATTTTGGTGTCAGCACATGGCTAAACAAAAGCTACCTGGCTTGCCTGATGATTTAATGAAGAGGGGAAAGCACATTATTTTGATACGAAATCCACTTGATGTTCTGGTGAGTATTCATTGGATTTTCTTGGACTTGCTTTCTTGGATGATCACTTATATATATTTGGACAGTTATTAGATCCTTCCTGTGAAATAGTAAGTACACATTGATATGCGTAATGTGGAGCACATAAATTAATTGACTAGTACGAGCTTCATTTTAGCTTTTCTACCAAATGTCGTCCTCTTGTTACTTATTTGTGCTAACCTTTTTGGTTTTGTGATTGCAAGCCATCATTTGACAAGGTTGTGCCCCCAACTTTTCATGAGATAGGTTTGGCTACTCTTGTTACCATATACAGTGAGCTGTGTGACTTCGGAAATCCACCGGCAGTCATAGATGCATCAGAGCTTCAACGAGATCCAGAGGTTTTTAACTTTATAAAGTACATTGTTTCTCATAAGATAGTAGTTTATGTTTAATATATCGTGTGCATGGTCTTCAGCTATTGTTGGCTTTGCTTAGATAAATAGTGAATCATGGGAGATCTAACTTGTTTCATCAGTTGAACTCCACATTATGCCTCTCTAGAATTAATTGTTCACTTAATTTTTTTCTTAAAGATACATCCAACAAAAGGTTTGGTCTTACTTCCTTGTATTTCTCAATGTCATTTAAAAACTTAGGTGCGAACCTTATGTGGCTTTGCTTTTGTCTTTTCAATTTCCTACATTGATTGAACATGAAGGGCCCACTTGGGAAGGGAGTGAGGATTGAGGAAGAGGTTAAGAGTTCATAAGGGTGAGGAAGGGTGAGAGTGACATGAAGTAAGAGAGAATAGCTACTCATCTCATGCTTAGATGTCTCGTACGAAGAGTGAGGGAGAGTAAGAAACTGTGAAGAAAAATGAAGTAATTACTAGTTAATTACAATTACTACTTCAGATAATATTTTACGTCGTTGTGCTGTTTGAAAATAATATAATAATTTTTGAATAAATTAATTTGATAATTTAATTGAGTTTTATCAAATAAATGTGGTTTACTCTGCTATACATCTCAAATTGGAATGTACAAAAAATAAGAGTACAGAGAGGTATGGAGGAGTAAGAGTAACTCTCCAATACACCTGTTTATTCTTAATGAGGTTCTCCAAAGTAAGAGTAAGGAGCAATAAGCATTCTTATTAACTCCCACAAATTCCTCCTTACTCTCCTCCCAAGCAAACCCAAAGGAAAAGGCTGGTTCCATTTAGTGTTCATAATTGTGATATGTCTTGAAATAGAGCAGTATAAGGATATATCCTAAAAAGTGTCAAAGAGTCGATGAAGTGTTTACTGAACAATTTCTTAGGCTAGAAGGAATTAAAGTTGCAGCATTAGGATATATCCTAGAAAGTGTCAACGAGTCCATGTCCACCAAGTGTTTGCTGAAAAATTTCTTAGGCTAGAATGAATTGAATTTTGAGCATGATACACAGAGTTTAAGTTAGTCATCTGATTGTGAGAGAGCTTCATTGATTAGCAGTTATTTTCTCAGCGGACTTGGTGTCTTTTTCTTGTAATCTTCTTGTTCCTCATGTACTCTCGAGTGTGAATTTATTAACGAAGCAATTCTACTTTGCTTTCGTTCTGTGTGTAGGGGGCTTTGCGTGGTCTTTGTGAGGACCTCAATATTCCCTATCAGCCTGCAATGCTCAGGTAAGAAATTCACGAATAATGCTGTTTCACTGTTCATATAGCTGTAATTTCTTGTCTGTGAAACATAGAATATACATGTCATCTTTGTCTAACACACGCAAACATCTGGTTTTCGCTTAGATGGTTCAGCACAGGTCACTGGAATATTGTTTAGCCTTTCAACGCGTCTGCTGAAGCCTTTTCTATGTATACCTACTGTATAAGTAATGTATGAGAACTCTTCATAGTTCATCTTACATAGTCTAATTCAAAGGTTCTTAGTTCCGGTGCGGGAATGTCAGAATTGACTGAGTTTTTGTGGGTCAGAATTCATGATTGTAAATTTATATATTCAAATTTTATGTGAAACTTCCCCTCCCTCTTTCCTCCAGATGGGAGGCTGGTCGTAAACCCATAGATGGCGTCTGGGCTCCATGGTGGTACAGTAGTATACATAAGTCGACTGGGTTCAAAACGGAGCGCACATATCCCAAGGTTTGGTTTACTTTACCTCTATTCTTGCCGTGGATGAATTTGTGGAATTTCCTTGCTATTGTTACCATGAATTCTTAAACATAAGAAAGTGTTGTTCGTTGATAGAGGAAACTTAATAATATCATCTCCTTTCTAAGAGGCAGACAATAAATTTGAAAGGCTCCACAAATGCTTCTGATGACCATAACATGATAGCTATAATTGCCTGGTCTGCATCCTGATCTGCCAAATATATCTACTCTTAGATCTATGAAGATTTATGAGTTCAATTTTCTACCTATTGCCCCCTGAAGTCAGGTATTATGGCCAAGAAATAACTTGAATGAGTGTTTCTACACGTTCGCAGTTCATGCGACATGCTCTTCTTTTCTTTCGCTCTGGTTAGGAGATAAGTTATTAGCAGTTTTGCAAATTCAACTTGATCTGGTTAATGATAAAAGCATCTAGATTGTTTCGACTGCTGCACTGTTTTGTTTTGAAAATTTCTTCTCCTGTAGAACAAAGATAAGATAATAAAATCATTTTTGACAACAAAACTTGTTACTTGATTCCTGTTTGGCTGACTATGTGATGATGTTTAACCCTCTGTATTTGATTTATGATTTCAGTATTGTTGTTATGCCATTTTTGTTGGGTGTTTTGCCTTCATAAATGTCGTACTTTTTGCTTCTCAGCCATTTCCACCTTCCCTCTATGGTGTGCTGGAACAATGTCTACCCTTCTACAACTTCCTCAAGGGCCACTGTATGCAGTCCTCCTCCCTTCTAAGTTCACCCTTGCCCCCACCCAGTCTTCCTGTTCCAGCGAATGAGAAGCTGCTTGCTTGGGTTGGCAATGAGATCCTACCTCGTGATAGTGCAAAGGTACACGTGTGTTTTTCCATGTTAAACAGTGCTATTGGGGAATTTGCCTGGTACTTATTGTGTTTTACTCTACTATTTATCTATTTTTTCTTTATGTACTGACAAGTCAGGTATTCACTTTTTCTTGTATTATTTTATTCCTGATTTAAGGTTTCAGTTTTTGACTCGGTAGTTCAAGGAGGTGATTCAGTTTGGGAAGGACTCCGGATTTATAAAGGAAAGATATTTAAGCTTGAGGAGCATTTGGATAGGTCAGTGAAAGTTTGATCTTTTGCTTATTGGATGGGTTTTGACTTTTGAGTGTTACTTTGTGTAGTTTCAAGTGTCACTCTGTGTGAACTCTATTCAGTTTATAACTTCTGACATCATATTTGCTTGGAACTCTGGATCTTTTGTACAGTATTATTACTGAGTGGGCAGTGAAACATCGACGTGTTAATCCTATGTCTGCTGATAAATGCTGTTTGGTGTATTTCGACTTGTAGGTTCTGTAATTCTGTTGTAACCTATGACATTATAAGTGCCTGGATATAGTTATTAATGTGGGGAACTGAACATGCTAAACCATGTTTACTGATACTTTCCATATGTCTTATAACTTCGGTTGGCTTGATGTCTATTATGGCTCATCTAAGTAGGAATACCTGCTGCCTAGCCTGCAAAAATGAGCTTCTTGGATGTTAGTTCTTCTTTTAAAAATAAATCACTAGTTGAATGCATTTATCACAGAAAGCATTCACCTTTTTTACCCGGTCCTTGTATGCTGTAAATTGTATGTTAGTTCTGCTATTTGTTATTTTGTCTTTGCATAGCTACTCATCAATATTACGCTTGTGAGTTCACATAAAATTCTAGGTATTTGCTATATGATTTGCATTTTAAAAAAAAATCCCGTCCTCTTGCTGGAATTAATGATTGTATTCTTCCATTCTTCCTTACCATTGCTGCAACGAGAACTTTGTAATGAGTGGCACTTGTCTGTAGAGGGCAGGATCTGAATTTGATTATTGCAGACTGGATTTGTTCTCCACTTGGTGTGCTAATTTGTGTTGTTGAATTGACTGATGGTTAATTGAAGCCTTTTTTTTTTTTTTTTTACTTCTCGATACTTCATAGAGGAATACTTAGTTATGGTATACTGTACAAAACCCTTTAATAGTGAACCATGTTGATGTTAGCCAATTCTGTGAGACTTTCTAGTTGCTATAATGGTTCGTGATCATTGTTATTTTCTGCTGTTGTCTATAAGGACAAGCCAGTGCCAATGGCCAGAACCCATGTTGTTGTGTGGTGAGTCTATTTACCGTTGCTGAAGAGCAGTGTTTTTTTAAGGGATTTTACATGCATTATTTAACTGTGGCTGCTGCTTCCTTTCTGTTGTTTCATAGTTTGCCATTGAATATTTATTCCCTGTTTTGATGCAAATATTCAATTTTCAGATTGTTTGACTCAGCAAAGGCTTTGGCTTTCAACAATGTTCCAACACGTGAAGAGGTGAGGTCTCAATGTAGAGCCTGAGTTATTCTTGATGAGCTCTCTCTCTCTCTCTCTAAATTTTTATTTCTCATCATCTCCCCCATTTTTGGTATGACTGCAATGCAGGTGAAAGAAGCCATTTTCACCACTCTCATTCGGAATGGGATGTTTGACAATTCACATATTCGCCTAAGTTTAACTCGCGGGAAAAAGGTATTTTCATTTTCTTCCTCTTTTCCAACGTTCCCTTTCTTTTTGAAGTGCTCTGGTCAACCTCATATTCTATTCATTCGAGATATTTACTTATGAGTGAATGTCAACTAACATCTTAGGGTGATAGAGGACTATATCAAATTGTTTCTATGGTTGAAGTTTTTTTTTTTTTTGGGTATTACATTGACTGAAAAATTTTCTTGAGCTTAATGTGTCGTTATATGGTAACTCACAGATCTTTCTGAGGCATAGCGGATGTATGTTTCAAATGTTGTTCAATGTCTACTTCAAATCCAAATCTAAATCCATATCCAGTACCCCCAAAATCTCGCCATCAGGTGAGTATGGGGGATTTGATATAGCAGCCTTATCCCTGAATTGCAAAATTACAGAGAGATTGGTTCCATTAGACCCTAGATTTAAAAATCGTAGACTGCCTACTACTCCGTAAAAACGGAGCAGACAAATTTTTAAAAGGCATTTTGCTTTAGTTCGCTACAATCCAAGCTGAAAAAATAGTCCAAATTTGCCTTTTCAGCTATATAAGATTATGGACAAATCAATATCTACTTCATTGTTTCCGACCTTCTACTTTGTGTACTTACGGCGGTATAATATATTCACATGTTCTAGAGTGTTATATTACTGCTTCTGATGTATCCATTTCTGAAAATAAATATTATCTGGGTTTATGCAGGTTACGTCTGGAATGAGTCCTGCATTCAATCTTTATGGCTGCACCTTAATTGGTGGGTCTACACCTCATTTTGCTTTCTGGTTCAACTGTTGCATACCTAAGTCCTGTGCAGATAATTTCTAGTCAGTTCTGTGTTGAAATCTGTACATTTCTGTGCAGTCCTTAAGTTGCTTGAGATTCTATGGGTGAAGATCAAGTTACCATAGTTTTATTTGCTTGATGGAAAATTTGGACATAAGGCAGTAATGAAATGATGAGCCTGATACTGTAGTTTGTAAGGCCTACTAAAAGATTCCCTCCAGATCTTCGCAACAGCTAACATTAAACGAGTAGTGCATGGTTTGATCAGGAAATACTTTAATTGAGATACTTTTTCAAAGTGGAACCTATACTTTTTGATATGCAAGTTTAGTAATCCAACACTGTAATTTTTTGTTTTGAACCTATGATCGGGTAAAATCCAGAATGCACAGTGTCATGACAGCTTATACATCCTCTGATATATTTGTTTTGCCTTTAATGGACACATTCTGTGTTTCAGGTTCTGTCATCAACTTAGTTTTATGGAATACTTGGATTTCACTCAATTCTTGCATTTGCTTAAACTAAGCGTCTGCGTCTTTCTCTTTTCCTGGTTGCATGTTTGATTTTAAGGTTACAAATCAAATTTTGAGGTGATGCTTTCTTCAGGGAATATAGTTTATTGGCCTTTTTTTTGTTTGATGTGTGTTTTTTCTGGGGGGGGGGGGGGGTGAAGTAGTCCAACCAGCAGCCGTACTTCTCATAGGCACCCCACTTGAGAGGGGTTTTGGTGCCGCGGTGTAAAGGAAAAGGGGAATTCTCCTGGGGCTCTTGTGATATAAACTCACACCTCCTTTTATAGGACATATCCCAGTGGACCACACGTGGTGGTTTTATGGGGCATATATGGAGAACCTAGTCTTCAACTTCCCCTCCCCAACCCTCGGATGCTCCTGATGTTATGCATTGAACTTCACCTGTTTCCCTGTTATTTCTTTAGGAATTACTCAGTTCGCCTGTTTTCTATGGAAATGCAGTGCTTGCTGAATGGAAGCCACCTGTCTATGATAACACCAAGGGTATAATCCTGGTGACAGCGACAACCCGCCGTAATTCCCCAAATGTAAGAATGCTGGTCATTTGTTATTTGTAAATTGTGTTTCAGTGTTTTGCGTTGCTTTGCTTTGCTTTGCTCATGTTATATCTCCTTTTGCTGCTTCACGGTGCTAAATTGTTGCATTTTATTTTACATCAATAAAAGAAATCGACCTTATGCTTAAAGCTATTTTATTTCAAGTGGGTGTGCTTTTTTCTGTTAGTAGCATAACTGAAACTTGTACTGATTCATATCCAAATTAGCAAGATCCTTTCTTTTTCTTTTCTTTTTTTTTGGAGTCAGACATTAATCAATCGTCAGTTTATGATCTAAATACCTAATTGCAGAGGCCATCATAAAGAAGTGCTGTAGTTGTGAGCGAACCTTGCCACATGTTTGGGTTATAATTACAGTATATAATATATAGTACATGGTCATGAATCTTCACCAAATGGCTCTGGCAACGTGTTAGACATTACTTGTGTTCTTCTTTTGGCTGTGTAAATTAATTGAATATTTTCAAAGAAAAAGTCATTAAGGGAAAAAAAATCAGTTGATTTATTTCCTTTTAGTTACTTTGTTCTTGGATGAGTAATCAAAAAATTGTATTCATAAGACACTCACCAAAGGGGGCAACTAAGAAAAATATCATGCCCTCAAACTCTCATTAAAAATGTTCTATACAAAAATGAAAGAAAATGAGCCTAACACCAGAGTTGATGACTTGCCCCAACTATACAATTTGTTCAAAAATTAAGGTTTGATAGCTTGATAGGATGTATCCTTATGCCCTCAAAAAGCAACAACTATTTTTGTTTTCCCCCTTACACGAAGGGCAGTGAAAAATACCTTGGATGGATATTATCAAGAACTTGAGGTTTTCTTTGGACCATGGCTTGATCAGATTCTGCAGGTGTAGTATGAGCTATAAATAACTGGGGTTAGTATCATGTGGTATTTTGAAATTATAGAAGTTCTTACGTCATTTTATTTGACCATTCTGTTCTATGTGCTTGTAGAATTTGGATTCAAAGATCCACCACAACAACCTGCTCAACAACATACTTGCAAAGGTATTGATCTTTTCCTCAGCCGGCCATGTGAATGAATGCTATTCATTACACACGATCAAGACGATTTAGCATAACAAGACAGAGGATTCGTTAACCTTCTAACAACTTCACATGCTCATGCTGTCTTTTCGGTTTTGTGCTTCCGTTCAGTTTTGTGCCTCTGTCCCTGCATTAGTTTTGGATATGTAAATTTTAGTAGGTAATCAAGGATGGTTAGTACATGTTATTACCTAACTACGTATGGATTTTACATTAACTGTTGTTTTTTGGTTCATGCAGATAGAAGGGAATAATGCAAATGCTGATGATGCCATAATGCTTGACAAGGATGGATATGTATCTGAGACAAATGCAACAAATATAGTAAGATTCTTGCTTTTCATTCTTGTCTGTTCCCAGACTTCATCAAAGCATCTCTCCGTTTGAATCTTAACGAGGGCCATCTCGGCCCACATATAAAAAGGGAGATGATAATAGGAAAAAAAGAATGCTTTTGCACTCACAGTCATGCACTGACACATGGGATGTCTCATTTGCCCTCATTTATATGCGTCAATCGTATGTACCTGTCAAAATTTTCTTATCCCTAAACAGTTAGGTACATGATCTATATGCTTGTGAGTAGCTATGTTTATTGTAAGTTTTTGAACTGTCCTTGTGGCATGAGAATTTTTGGCTGTCTGATAAACCATAAATGCAAGAAGTAACTTGTGGCTTATGCGTTGCTTTACATTCAGCTCTTTATTTTGAAATTTATCTTGCAGTTCATGGTGAAGAAAGGAAGAGTCCTGACACCTCATGCTGACTATTGTCTCCCTGGAATTACTCGGGCTACCGTAAGTTTCATATCATTTCGATGCTCTTCTTGTTATACATATCACATCTGAGCATCATTAGGACTCACAATCTTGCTTATGTGTTGGTTCTTTTCTTGCCTCTTTCTATCTTGCAATGGAAACTCTGGATATGGAGAAACATTATGATGGCAAGCGTGGCTTCTAATTTCAAATATGTAGAGTGTAGACTGTCTCTTGCTTCATTGAGTGGAGGCCTCATTGAAAATTTTGGCCCTGTTTGGCAAACAGCTGTTAGCTGTTAGCTGTTAGCTGTTAGCTGTTTGAATTAGCTGTTTGTTGAAAAACTGTTTGGTAAAATTAGCTGTTTCTGACAAAGTTGTGAGACAAAAAGCTCTTCCAAAAAGCTAATGGAATTAGCTTTTTCAAATTAGCTTTTTGGATCCAAAAAGCTCTTTTAAAAAGCTATTTCACCAAACATCTAAATTAACTTTTTTACTTGGTCAAAAAGCTAATTTTGGTCAAAAAAGCTCTTTTTGGCCAAAAAGCTCTTCAAAAAGCTCTTTACCAAACAGGGCCTTTTATCTCCAAAAGCTCCAAGCAAACAGTTGCATGTCACCAATATACTCCAATAACACATTTTTCTTTTTAAAATTCTGGTGTTGATCCTGAACCAAACCCAAAATACACTACAGTTTTGGAAAGAATGCATTGCATTTTGTATTGATTCCTAACTACACCTTTGAGTTCGGGTCGCACTGAATGATATCGTGAGTCATATGATCAGTGACTTTTTTTTTTTGGTGTCTTTCTTGGCTTTGCCTTTTTACTTAACTATCCAAAACGCATTCTAGGCTGCGGATTTCTGCTCTGTCCTCTCTGGGTGGTGATTACCCGCCTTTTTTTTAAAAAAGTTTATTTTGCGGTTTGGGGGGGGGGGGGGAAGCAAGCAATTCGGCATGTAAGGCCATGTTGCAGTTTACTGCTTAAGACATTGACATGAAAGTAGCTTTGAGCTCTTCTCTGGAAACCTCACCCCTCGTGTCACTGGGTTGCATAACATTAATATGACCTCCAAAGGATGGATAAGGTGCTTGCCTGGGTTCCACAACTGCAGTTGCTTATCTTTGGAAGCCTTATAGGGATCTTTGCTCTTATTTCCTATGGTCACTTGCAAAGTTGGGATGTTGGTGCCCGTTTTTTTTTTTTTTTTTGGAGCAATCCTTGGATATTGGAGTTGCCTTTCTCCATTGATTTCTTCTCTGTTATCAATTCAACTATCTACATTATACATGCTTATCAAACTTTATTTCCATGGAGGGGGAGCGAATTTTGGGATTTCTTACTTTAGGATTTCGCAGGTGAATGAGCTTCAAGAATATGTTGCGCGTGCATATGTTTAGTACAAAAGCATGTTATATCCATGGGCTATGGACAAAGTTAGCCTTTGGGTTAGTTCCTATATCAACCAGTTAATAAAAGGCTCCTTATCCAAAAAAAAAAAAAAAAACAGTAAACAGAAGGTTTTGGCTGGTGCATTCTTCAAGGTATCTTTCTTGCAAGTTCTAGTATGATCATCTGACGACTTTGCAAATGCTTGATGTTCGAAGCCCTGCAAAAGTTGACAGCTATACTTGTTTAGACTGCAGTCCTTCGCAAAAGCCCTACCAATTATGGGCTCCCGGTTTATAGATCTAAATTATCTAATCAAGCCCTTTTTCAATGTGTTTATGGGAGGGGGGGAAAAATCAAAACTATCTATTCACTACCTGTAAGGTTGCCTAGGAACCCACACTGATAATCTCCAAGTATGCTGGCCTTCAGATGGGCAACATTTGGTTTAACACCGTGCTTCACTATCGTTTGTTGCCAGTGGTTAAAGAGGTTTAGCCATATTCTATCGTGAAGAGATGGCTTGACTTTTATCTTTGGTTTCAGTTTTCATCTGAGCTTTCCTTGTGCGCTCATGCTGGTGGAGCCCTTTAGGTTCCTTTCAGGGGTTGAAACATGGCCTATTACTTATAATCCTCACCACCACGACAAAAGGGAAAAAAAGAAAGGGGAAAAGAAATATATTTGTAAGAAACTTATCAACAACATTAAGCAAATATATCTGATGGCCAAGGTGCCAATTTATGGTGTATTGGTATGATGTTTGCTTGGCTTCTGAAATCCATACTCATTAGATGCAGGCTATGCTCTGATGATAGTTAAATATTAAAGTGGATAATGGTAATTGTAATTCATAGTGCAGTTTGTCACAACTGACGTGGCTATCTTATGTTTATTATAGCTACAAATTTAATTTGACAATGAAGATATTCACTGTACAGGTCATGGATCTTGTCGTGAAGGAAGGCTTCATTTTAGAAGAGCGACGGATTAGTCTCTCAGAGTTCCACACAGCAGATGAGGTATTAATTTTGTTGTGGCTGATCCATTTCTAGGGAAGGGACTTTGATTTCCTTTTTCGCCCCTTCCCTTTTTGGCTAGATGACTTTTGCT
Organism: Selenicereus undatus; assembly: GCA_017589665.1. Classification (NCBI taxonomy): domain Eukaryota; kingdom Viridiplantae; phylum Streptophyta; class Magnoliopsida; order Caryophyllales; family Cactaceae; genus Selenicereus; species Selenicereus undatus. The sequence goes on from JACYFF010031955.1 coordinate 12,342,109, forward strand.
TTACATACCTGACAAACACTGTGCATCAAAATTCTCTTCCCCAGTCTTATTCTGGAAAGTTGCAACTATCCCGCAAAATATTGCCTTACATTACTTTCTCATGCTTGCGAGGTCCGCTGTTTTATCACTATGTCGGGCCTTTTTTTTCGTTTTTAAATATGGGTTGGTAAATGGGCGAAGTAGGTTGAGATTGGTAGAAGTAGGTTGAAGTAGGTGTTTTTTTGTTGAAGTAGGTTGAAGTGTTGAAATTTATTGAAGTAGGTTGAAGTGGATTGAAGTTGGTTAAAATGGGTTGAATTTTTTTTTATATGATGGATATAAGTTGGTTAAAATAGTGGGAAATTGGTTGAAGTTGGTAAATTGGAAAAGACCGACGAAAAGAACAGGCCCATTTAAGTTCTTAAACCATTTAAGTTCAACACGAACACGAACACGAACACGAACCTGATCCAACCTGACCTATTACCTAGCTCTACTTAAGACCTATGTCTATGATCCTGTGGGTGATCTCTGTGTGATCAACATATGCATCAGCCGTTGGTCATTGGATATTTGGATTCGTGTATGTCTTTCGAGTTACATAATTGGTGTGCATGCATCCATCCATCCAATGCACCTTTGTCATAAAGCAATCTTGTGGGTCGCTTTAAACAAGTTGTGGTGGCCTTTCTCGAGAGCACAGTTTAGATTGCTTAAATCGAGTTATGGGGTGTTTGAAATGAGAGCCTTGATGACTTCTTAGCTCTTTTTGAATCAGACTGCCATTTTCCGCTTAGTAGCATTCTTTCTTCTGCAGGTTTGGACCACGGGAACTATGGGAGAACTTAGCCCTGTAAGTTTTTTCCAGTTTTCAACACCTTGTATTGAAAAGGTCTTTGACAAATATCTGTCCTCTTGTTGTTCTTTCTTGATGGATTATCATTTTTGCAGGTGGTGAAGATCGACGGTCGTGTAGTGGGGGATGGAAAAGTGGGACCTGTGACACGAAGGTTGCAGAACGCATACAAAAAACTGACTGAAGAATCAGGGGTGCCTATTCCCACCTACAATGCTGAGGAATAACTTCCATGTTGGAAGGTATACAATATTAACACCTGATAAGCCCACCTTATTCCTACCTGCTTATTACTAATTGCAATTACTGGCTTGGATATGCTGCTTTCCTTTCCCTTCATCTTTGAAAGAAACCAAAATCTCTCTCTCTCTCTCTCTCTCTCTCTCTCTCTCTCTCTCTCTGTCTCCCTCCCTCCCCCTGGTTCTTTTATTTGGGTTTTGGAGGCCAAGTTTGGCATAGGTTGTCTCTGAACTAATCCTTCATTGCTATGATTTCTGATAACAGCATTATTACCCCGATTTGAGGATTGATGGCAGCTAAGTTGAAAATCAATAAACAAACAAACATTTCGCTGATGAAAGAACCTGGGTTCCCTATTCAGAGAAGGGGATGAACAGGCGGGGCAAGAGAGGTCCCTGTCTTCGATGCTTCATTACAATGGTGGATCCACTCAACTCTTCCTGAATTAATTGTTGTACTCTTTTAGTTATTAAAGTTTCTGTCCAAGAGCGAGCTGAGTTTGAGCTAGTCAGCGCTTTGTAGAATCTTTTCTGCTGCTGCTTTTGAATGCCGTAATTTGCATCTCATGGTGCATGTTGGATTGCAATGCGAGAATGTAGTAGCCCTTGACAGGCTGTTATGTTATGCTTTCTGTATGTTTACTGACTCTTTTATATTCTATTCGAGTCAGAAGAATTCCCGATCGGTCTCTAACAACCTTGTTTCCGATATCGGTTTTGCGGAGGGCCAAGCATGTTACATTTCTGCTGACAAATCTAGAGCAGTAGAGAGGCATGTGCAGTTTTATGTAAGCGAGGAAGGTTCACACAATGTGAAAGCTAGCTACTTGTATTTGTTGTTGGGTACTTACAAGAAAATTACAAAATTGTGCACAATATCAAAGCCCCAAAACTCGCTATGAAAATTACAAATCTTCGCCTTAGTCCCTATTAAGATAGAAAGGAAGAAACTGTAGCAGCCTTATTGACTATCGAACTCAATGAAATGGACAGAAATATGTGTTTTTACAGAGGAAAGTTCGCAATTTTTTTGAATTTCTAGTTGGTTTGACTTTAAGGGTTAAAATTGAAACTTTATCTATTAGTAAGTCTTTCAATTCAATTTACTAATAAAATTAATATTAAGAAAATGTAGCAAACGTGCATAACAATTGGCAATGTCTGAAGAGGACTGGTGCATTAAATTCATGATGGGAAAGGGGCCACAGATGAAGGGTAGACGTAACTATCCCCCCCCCCCCCCGCGCCTTTCATTCATTTAGCTGGGTACATGAACTACATCTTACTAGTCAATCAGTCTTATGTTTGAATTAAAAAGTCACTCTAATCTACATGATTAGTCATAAAAATCTGTCCTACCATATCTCTTACAGACAGTTTTGCCCAAGAATTTCGTAATATCCTAAAAATTCCACATAATAAGTAGTAGTCCATCATGAAAGGTCTCTGAACTATTTGGCATACAATATACAACAGAGAGACTACATGTCTAGCTTCGAGCAGATAGACCACATCAACTATCTTGTTCTTCAAAACCACGTCGCTGGTGTCTCTCTAATCTGTCATGTAAAGCTTATCATGTCAGAAGAGTTGCTATTCCTCATTGTGTTTCCTTTATTATGTTTAAAAACTTTATCACCCACTAGATGAACTGTTGTTCTTTGCTATATGTTCGTCTTTCCACCAAAGCTAAACAGAGGTAACATGAGAATTCTTTTCTCATTGTGTGAATTGGGTATGTAAAAATCCTTTCAGAACATTGTAGATAAGTTGGGAACAGTCATGTTATAGTTTTGAACAGTTTCGAAAACATATGGTTGAAATTTACATCGATAATACTGAAGGTGGAAATCACACAGATTTATATTCAGAACATTTTGAAGCAGTATAAATCGATTGGACTATAAATATCGATGTAATTTGAACCTATCTAATTGTTTGCCTTTTCCCCTTTTTCCTTTTTGACTATGTACACACAAAACCAAGTATGTTAGGCCTTAAAATGAAATGCAATTTTCAAATTACTTTTGGGATTTCTCATGATAATTTCATAATTATTGGAGGGGTTGCTTTCACTGTCTGCTATGATCAAAACTTTATGATCAATTAAGCACCATGCATCTTGTCTTGTCTGTTCAAAAACAAAAGTGATCACTAAGTTCAAATCTGTCCATTCAAATTAACTTTAAACCCCTCCTTTTCCCCTAATTCAATAGGATCTTCTCCTTAATTTATATTGCTTGTGTCCATCTGCCCTGGTGTGCTTCTTTCTGATATTGCTCTTGCTTTTTTCTCCTTTTTTTTCCTTTTTTTTTGGGTTAGGATGTAACGCTCGAAATCCAGTTCAACTTATTGATGCAGATGAGTGAGTTCGGGTTGGATGGAGTTATATTCGTTCTCAATCAGTCATATTCATTTTTCAAAAATCTTATATATGTGCACGCCTAAATTCATTGGGTTTTGAAAATTAACCTGCGCATTTATATCAATTAGGTTTCCGTTTATTTGGGTATATATATAGAAGAGCGTAAAATAATACCCATAATTCAACCATATTCAAATACACCCTGCTGATGAATAATTTCAAGATGTGAATGAGAAAAATGATTCTTTACATTAGACATTAATTAGATGACCGGAGAGTGTCAGATCTCTTCTCATCTTTGGTTGTTGAAGTCTTATATTATGAATTGATCCAAAAATGCTTGAAAGTTGAAATTGTAGTTTTAGATAGAAATTGATTTAACAAACAAAACAAAGGTAATGGAGATGAGTTTTTTTTTTTTTTTTATGGTTTCTTATTTTTTATAAGAATTGGATTTTAATATGAATTCCAAAAACTATAGGCCAAAACATAATTGTTGCGTCTTACTCTATATATTATATATCAGGTACAAATATAAGTACTTATTTTAAAATTTTATATTTATGTACGCATACTCATACCCATTTTTGAAGTTGTAACACCCATACTCACACCCGTATCCACTTAACACTAATTTTAATTATCGGCATTTGAGTGCATTTAATCTATTTCAGCACTACATTTTATTTCAGTGCTACATTTTATAGTATGAATTGATAAAAATTCAAGTCCAGTATTGTTAAATTAGATAAACTACTGTATATGACAACAATAACATTTTCGGGTAAATACAAGATCTATTTTATGTTGAAAAAATCCGGCAACATGAAATTAAATTATGTTTCCCATTTTTTAACATAAAATTGAGGCACGTCATTGTCAATACATGTGTGAAAGGAATCATTCAGAAATGAAGGTATTATCACTAGAGAACAAGCAGATAATGCCAGATGCAAATCCACAGATCTCTCTCTGTCCCTCTCTCTCTTCTATCCAGCATGAATAGATAGGTGGAGCCTTGTTGCATATATATATATATATATATATATATATATATATATATATATATATAAACTCTACTTCCAGAAGGAACACAGGGCTGCTCACCTATGGAGCCATTAGGTCTGTGCTGGTTCCACTGATGCATGTCTGCATTCTTTTTCTTTTTTCTTTTTTTGGTTGTTGAAAAAAACGAACAAAAATATGTATAACTAATACATAAATAAACAAATATGGAAAAAAAGCATCCGTATAGACTTCATAAATTGGCAGGGATAAGGGATCTTCGTACAGAACAACATGACTACATGAGGTAGGAACAGTAGGGCATGCATGCTGTCTTTAATTCCCCATTTATGTCTAAATTGTAGTGTTTGTGCCTAAATAATATTGTACATTAATTGTGTCCCGCATTAATTGTGTTTTGGGTTGGACTTTTGTGTTCTGCGTTATATATGTAATTTGTTTTTGAATGCTTATCATCTAGGCATAAATTTTAGACAGGGTTCTGTACTTTTTAACTTATCATAAATAATTTATTACTAATCTGTACTAAGAGTGTTGATTAGAGGAGAATTTGAGTAGAGAATATAACTAAATACTAATGAGTGATGATAAGTCCTGATGAGCGTCGATTGATTGATGTTGATAAATGCTTAATGCTAATGATAAATATTTATGATAAGATTAGACTTCATTCTCGTAATATCAATTAGATTATATGAATTTAAATTAGATCGAACAACACCTCGTCTCATGCATGCCTATTAATTAGATTATATCATTTAAATAAGTGACATATATAGTTGACAGACTGATAAATTTTGAAGAGCCAGTATTAATTATTAGGGTCAGATCGAAATTCCCCTATATCAACCATATATCTCCATATATTTACCCAAAAACAAAGAGCATAAAAGAAAAGTCTAGCATAATTGAGGCTTACTCCATCCATGAAAAATATTGGTAGGTGATGATACCATAAAAAAGGCCATTTTTCTCACATATGATGGATGAGTCATGAAAACACAAAGCTTCATTCAAGGAGTAAAGGCGTACAAATTAAGCCATGATGCCTAATTTTATTTATAGATTAAGAAACACAACTGGTGTAATTAATCTTTAACGTACGGTAAGCTGTTCAAAAATGCTGTCTCTCAATCCCACCATGGATTGATATTATTTAATTTGAATATATTATTTAATTTGAATTATGATTATAATGTTCTCCCAAAGACAATCAAAACCCCACCAGGAGGCATCTCCCCTCCCTTTAATTCACTTTTTGAGGAGACATGGAATGTATGTACAGTACTTGCACTGTTCCTTTTTGTCCAATAATTGAATCTCAAAATAATAATTAACAATAATTATGAAAATGATGTTATGATTTTGAAATCGTGTTTTTCTGTTAATGATCTTTTCTTGTCTGCCCAGTACCAAATGTTTAGTGATAAGGACACAAAGCTCATCTTGCATTTCCCCCGACCCCTCTTCTTCTTCTTTTTCGTTTTTAAATTAAATAACAATCCAAACCTGTAAACATCATTTTTTAAAACATTTGTGGAAGTAAAAAACTAGGGGAAAAAAAAAGCCAAACATATGATTGAATCGTCCTTCTAAATTATTTTGGTGACAATAGATCTGATGTCCGCATTCATGGATGAAACATTCTTACATGTGCGACAATTAGGATCGGAGGGTAAGGCTTGGAGCTAAAATGAGATAACAATACAACAACAACTTATCGTATGGATTCTGCTTTTACAAGATCTGAAAAGATCCAAACATACATAGTATTATATATGCATACAAACGTTCTTATAAGTAGAAAGACTGATTCTACGGACCCATTACTGGAAAATTTTTGAGCACTTTTTTTGTTGAGTCAAAATCTTTTGAAAAGTGGGGCAAAGATGAATAATGAATAGTACATGCTTGGTTTCCCATGCAATAGTACGTGTAGTAGTAGTAGTAGTACCACTCTAGCCAGAGAAGATGCACATATATATGGAGATGGAAAGACTTGAAGCTAGCTTTTGATTAAAGCTGGCCGTGACAGCCCCCTAGCTATTCGTCTTACTTGGCTTTTCACTTTGATTTTCATGACTTTTCAATCAACCTTTCAACACCACGTACAATTAACCACACATCCCCTTGTATGTAAAATTTTTCCTGCCCCCTATGTTCCTGTTCTTGTCTTGTGTGTGCTAAAATTCCACTGTGTCATGGAGTAATAATTCATTAACTTTGCTATCAAATTGAGGAATAATCTTAAGGACTAGTATCCTTAAAAAACATCATCACCAATTAAAATTAATACATGGGTTTTTCATATCAGAATGTACGCCAAATTGTGAGAAATTAAAGGGGTATGATCTATTTACATTTATATCTCATACTGATGATCCTTGCGTCAATAGTATGGTCTGCAAGAGATCTGGATCTAGGTTTGTATTTGGAGACTTTAGCTCATTTTCTCAATATCTGGCTTAAACAGGAGTTTGAAATATGAATTTGAATTTACATGATCGAGGATAGTTTATACATGGAAGCTAAGGAGTGACAAATGTTCATTTGGGAGGACATATACATTTCTACATTAAATACTCACTAAGGAGATTCAAGAGGAGGGGACAAAAAAGAAAGAAAAAGAAAAAGTTGGGTAAAAAATTGAAGGACAAGAGCAAATACAAGAAGTCATAACTAAATTAGCCTGATGATCTAACAATTGAACACTAACTTGCTAGCTAGTAGTATTCATTAACTAATTAACAGTTCAAATTAATTATTAGGCTCTTCTTGAATCCTACCTAGCAACTGGTGCACTGCCCCTGCAATCTCATCAACTGAGTTCAGCTTGCTTTCATCTTCTACCTGCATCAACAATATAATTAATATATCCAAAATAAATATATACTACCAAGAAATTATCTATCTTTGCCAGGAAGAATACTTTTCACAGAGGCTTAAGTTTTAAACAACATTTTCTATGGAAATATTTGGAAAGAAAATATACATAATAAATTTGGGGAAAATTTCTGAGAAAAAAAAAATGAAGCGTGAAACTTTTGAATCGTACATTGCATAGTAAATGGTTTGGAATTACTTTTCTGGAAAAAGAAAAAAAATAGCATCATCTGCAACACCCCCCCCCCCCCAATAGACCCACTGATAAATGAAGGGTATGTTATTTTCAATTTGTAAAAAATAATTTATTACTGATTAGTGTTGATAAGTGATAGTCAGTTTGAGTGTTGTCTGTGCTGATGGATGCTAATCCTGTTGAAATTTTAACTAGAAAATATGACGTATTGTTAATGAGTGTTGATCTGATTAATATTTATGATAAGTACTTCTGATAGATTAAAAAAACAAACATATCTTGGATCAAATTAAAGAACTTGGGAAAATTATTTGCATAAACAAATATA
>JACYFF010031955.1:12350080-12364204 GCA_017589665.1 Selenicereus undatus
ATATATATATATATATATATATATATATATATATATAAGCGTATATACTCCAAAATTCCTTTTTTTTTTTTAAACCATAAAAATGAAAAATGAGAACTAACTAAAAACTAACATACTCATGACCAATATTGTTGTTGATGTAATTACTATTATCATTATTATGGATAATTAATTACCGTAACACTAAAAGAGTAGAGTGCAACTTCATCAACTTTGGTAAGATTAAGATGAAGAATAGTAAGCCTCAAGCCTTGCAACCCCATGACCAACTTGGACAGCTGCTTGGGCGGCTTCTCCGATCTGATCTTCACCAGCGCGTGGCTCTCCACCATCGTCACCTCCACATCCGCCACCGCTGCACAACCACCAACGCCTCCATGCTCGCCTACCTCAGCCTTCATCTCATCACCACCGGCGGCTGCGCCACCAGTAGCACCACCGTCGGTTGAGTACTGAGGGAAGGTGAAGAACTCTCCGAAGGGCAGAGAAACGGTGCCGTTTTCGAGGTTCGCTTGAGTGTGCTTCTTTGCGCTTAGCCATTGCAGGTTCTGCTCTAACTCTTTCACGAAGTTGATTGCTCCTCCTACTATTGATGCTTGATCACCCTTTTTCATTTTGATCCAAAAAATAAAAAAGATGTCAATGAAGCGAAGGTTTTTCATTTTTAATGCAATTTAGTTATGAATTTTTTTTATTTAAAAGTATTGGTAAAAAAATTTAAGCATTGTGAGCTCCTATATATCCAGGATATATAGCCGACGGACTATATAGAAAGGGGACGCATATGACTCGTAGTTGCGTCACCCACACAAGTACTCGCACCAACTAATGAATATATGTGACTTCTAATTAAGATTCGATCTTGAATGTTCTAAACGAAAAATGAAAGATGAAGTTTACGCTAGCCAACCTAGCTACAAAAATCTACATTACGGCTAATGGTGTTCATGGACACTGTCAGTCGAAAAAATTATTTACACTTTTGTGAAAACATAATTCAAATTTGACTATGAACATTCATAAAATTAACTGGAATTATTAAATTGGACAAAATTAAAAAATGGGCTTATTATTCAAAATTTCTGAGTCTAATGTTGACCAGTTAAGAAGAATCACATGAAAGGAGTGTTTGGTGGGCAATTTTATTTTATTTTTTTAAAAAAATTTCACCTACCAAGCACATTTTGAGAGGGAGGGGGGAGAGAGAGAGAGAGTACCCTTTGAACGTAGGAGTCAGGCATTAGAGAACGAAGAACAGCCAAATAATCATTCATCTGCTTCCTTCGATTCCTCTCAACAGCAATGTGAGTCTTCCTCTGGTTCTCAATATCCTCCTGGTTCTTCCTGGCCCGAGCACGACGTCGTTTGGGCCTCGTCACCACCACCGGCGCATAACACTCCGGCGACGAGTAGTTCTTGTCGGGCCCACGGGCCCATATTTGTTGATCATCATTATCAGTACTACTACCACTGCTGATCTTGGCCGTTGGAACACCATTGCTAATACCACCCAGTAGCACTGGATCAGGATGAGGAGGAGGAGAGAGAGTGTTGGAATGATCACAATAATCCCAAACACAATCATTGGTGTCATTATGGCCGCCGCTGTTAATTAAGCCATAACAACAATCATTAAGCAAGTCAAGATCCCAGCAGTGACTTTCAATAGAGGTGAAATTAGGGAGGAGGAGATTATCCAAAGGGGTTTCTACAAGCAAAGGATATAAGTCTTGCTGCTGCTGCTGCTGCTGCTGATATAGTATTCCTGCTCGTGCTGCTTCGAGTGCCATTATTTCTCACGTACTACTCTCGAGTTTTTCGCTTTAATCTTTTCTGGTAGTGCCCGGCAAAAGCAAGTGGAGTTGGCTGTTTAATTAGCGATTAAAGCTAATTCAGAGGTGGGATCGGAGGAGAGGGAGGGAGGGAGGAAAATGCAGGAGGTATTGAGGTTATATAGGCCAACTGGCCAAGGCCACCACCACCACCACCACTTCCCAACAATGCTACTGTTTGAGTAGTATTAATATTATTCTACATCTTCTTGCATGTGACTGTTACGTGAGTCTGATTTTACTTACCTACCTCCTCCTAGGCTCCTAGCTCCTTTACTGTGTGATGATGTGTGTTCCTGAAATCTATATGAGTATATTCTTTTTAAATTATCCTAATTTATATGCTACTGATTATAGTCTTTAATGTTCATTTGTTTTTTATCAACGTTGAGGAATCTGTTTATCAGCAGTGCTAATGAGTGTTGAATATAAGAAAAATTACAACTAAACAGTATTATAAAGTACTTATTAATACTGAATAATGTTTGATGAGTGTTGATTATTGTCTATGTAAACTTTTTCAATAATTAGTTAAATCGACAAAAATAAATAATGAGATTAGTGCACATAGAGACATACCTTATATGTTTCTTCAATATACATAAATTATATTAAACCAGTTTGGTATAGTGTTACAAAGCCTTGAATTTATAGTACATCAATATTGTCATTTAATTTAACCTCAAATGAATAATAGATAACTTTTTTTTTGGGGGTGCAAATTAAATACTCCGTATGTGTTACCTTCAAAAAATGGTATTGAATTGTTTTACATTAATAATGAAAAATGCAATGTCGTTTAGAACAAATTCTAAGCACTGACCAGAAATCAAGAGTAAGGAAATCAATAAGTGGGGCCTACACATGAAACTAGGTAACCCATTATTATGTTATATCCATCAGGAAACTTGTCATTGCATTTTTCTTTGCACGTACAATATGAGTTACGACTTATGTATTTCTGGCCCCACTGTTCGTACTTAGGTGCCCTTGGATCGTTGTTTTTCACTTTTTCCACAAGGCCAAGCTTTAAAAAAACAAATGTCTCGCATTTCCTAATTTTTTTAATAAATTAAAGAAAATAAATTGCTGAATTACCACATACCATTCGGAATTAAGCATTTTTCGTCCACAAATAATTCCATCTGATTATCATCCATTTTTTCTGTGATATTTTTTTGATTATACATATATATATATATATATATATATATATATAGAGAGAGAGAGAGACACACATACACACACTTTAATGTTATATAGTCATATGAGACAAGAACCACAAAAAAATACTTGGCTGGATGGCAAGTGGTGCCTTTCTCACGCTCTCCACTCGAGTTCAACTTGGGGGAGACAGATATGATGAGCTTTGTGTGCGCGGTTGTGCGGTTGGACTTATTTCCTGGACTTGTTATTTGGGCTTTGTTATTCTTCCACCTCTGTGTCCGTTGTGGTCCATAATGGTGACCTTTGAGATAGGAGTCTAATTGATTTTGCATATTTACACGTGTAAAAAAATATATATATATACATGAGATAAGAACCACAATGAAATCCGATCATCCAAATAAAATTATTTTCACTTTTTTGATCAGAAAATGAAAATATTTGATAATGTAGATTATTCTAACGCATTTGTCAACTTGTTGTGATTCATCTATAACTACAATCCTTGAGATAAGTGAAACATCTAAAGCCGACACTGACAAAATAATAGAGAATTAAAGCAAGGAATCAGACCAATTTCATCCACAAATTAAATTAAAATAACTCATCATACACATTTATGCACCTTTTTAGGGATTCTGTGAAATATATAGTAAGTACACTACTAAGGACAACCAAGAAATTTTAAGCCAAATTCTAATTAATTAGTAAAGTAATAATAAATGTATGGTATAATTATGTTTTCTTATCTAATAGTTCTGTTCATGTACAAAAAGCTCGGTTCACCTAATTTTTTAAAATAAAATAAGTAAGACAAAACACCCATTATTATAAATAAGTTTGGACAAATTATATATCTTTTTTGTTTGTGAAGGGCCCACAGATTACTGGTCCAGGTAGTAAAGGAATAAACGATGAGGATCAGTGGCCTAAAGTAGAGCAAACATCCAAAATGGTGGGGACTTCATGTCCAGAAAAAAAAGAAAAAAAAAGAAAGAGTGGGGGTTTAATTTTTTTATTTGGAAAAATTAAATTTTTCAGAAAGTATATATATATTTTAAAAAGAGACTGTAACGGTATTAGTTATATGTTAATATTGGCATGGTGCTCATCGACTTGATTTTCAAATTAAATTATCATTATCATTATTGAAGATATATTAGTGTTGATATATATAGTTGATATAGCAATGTTTACATTTTTAATAGGAATAATCTTATATTTGACCATTAAAGTATGCTATTTGAGCTCTTTATTTTTACTTCAAAATATTTGTATGAGGCATTTAACACTTAGGGCATGTTCTATTTCACATTTTAGATAAATAGATAGATGTAAGAAGATGTAAGGAGATGTAAGGAGCTGTAAAAAGCTGTAAGGAACTGTAAGGAGCTGTAAGAAGATATAAGGAGCTGTAATGAGATATAAGAAGCTGTAAAGAGATGTAAGAAGCTGTAAAAATATGTACGGAGCTGTAAGCTAATGAGCTGTAAGGATAGATGTAAGGAGTTGTTGAATTGTTGAAGAGTTGTATAGTATAATTTGTTTTACAATGAACGTTTTGGATGAAAAATAATAATATTAAAATAATATACTTATTGCAAATAAACAACTATTAATTAAGTTAATTATACAATAATAAAATATATTAATCCCCATAAATTTGGTGAATAAAATTTCGTCCACTTGAAGTGATTTTTTATATGAACATTAGTTCGATCAAATAAGCAAAGTATAACAAAAAAAATTGACAAAATTGAATACAACTCTTCAAATAAATTTCTATTTGAAGTAAATAATTTTAAATATAATAAATGTATGGTCATCTATAATAATATATATTTCATGTCGAAACTCAAATATAATTTACGTCATTATATTATGTTTTTATGTTTATGTAAATGTTGTGTTCATAAAATATTTATAAATTTTGTATATTGGTAGTATCATTAAAAAAATATACATATTTTTGTAACTAAAATAAATGAATGTTATAGAAAATCTATGAAATGTAAGAAGATGTAAAGATATGTAAGGAAATGTAAAAAGATGTAAGGATAATGTTAAAGATGTAAGGATATGTTCTATTTCTCGTTTTAGGAGATGTTCTATTTCACGTTTTAGATAGATAAATAGATGTAAGAAGATTTAAGGAGCTATAAGAAGATGTAAGAAACTGTAAGGAGATGTAAGGAGTTGTAAGAAGATGTAAGAAGTTGTAAGGAGATGTAAGGATAAATGTAAGGAGTTGTTGAATGTTATAGAAAATTTATATGGGATGTAAGGAGATGTAAGGAGATGTAAGAAGATGCAAGGAGATGTAAGGAGCTGTAAGACGATGTAAGAAGCTGTAAGGAGATGTAAACTCTTAACTAAATCCTAAAAAATGTGAAACATAATAGGGACTAATAGATAGATAGATAGATATAAGGAGATGTAATGAGCTGTAAGAAGTTGTAAGGAGTTGTAAGGAGCTGTAAGGAGATGTAAAGAGTTGTAAGAAGATGTAAGGAGTTGTAACAAGATGTAAGAAGCTGGAAGGAGCTGTAAGAAGCTGTAAGGAGCTGTAAGGATAGATGTAAGGAGTTGTTGAATTGTAAAAGAGTTGTATAGTATAATTTGTTTTACAATAAACGTTTTAGATGAAAAATAATAATATTAAAATAATATACTTATTGAAAATAAATAAATAATTAAGTTAATTACACAACAATAAAATATATTAATCCCCATAAATTTGGTGAATAAAATTTTGTCCACTTGAGGTGATTTTTTATATGAACATTAGTTTGATCTAATAAGCAAAGTATAACAAAAAAAATAAATTTTTTTTGACAAAATTGAAAACAACTCTTCAAATAAATTTCTATTTTAAGTAAATAATGTTTAATATAAATAAATGTAAGGTTATCTATAATAATATATATTTTATGTCGAAACTCAAATATAATTTACGTCATTATATTATATTTTTATATTTATGTAAATGGTGTGTTCATAAGATATTTATAAATTTTATATATTGGTAATATTATTAAAAAATATACATATTTCTGTAACTAAAATAAATGAATGTTATAGAAAATCTATGAGATGTAAGAAGACGTATGAAGATGTGAGGAGATGTAAGGAGATGTAAGAAGATATAAGAAGATGTAAGACGATGTAAGGAGATGTAAGATGTAAGGAGAGGTAAGAAGCTGTAAGGATATGTAAGCTCTTAGCTAAATCCTAAAAAATGCGAAATAGAACAAGACCTAAGTAGCTGTAAAGAGATGTAAGAAGCTGTAAGAAGATGTAAACTCTTAGGGTCTGTTCTATTTTGCTTTTTATATAGATAGATAGATAATGCAAAGAGATGTAAGGAGCTGTAAGAAGATGTAAGGAGCTGTAAGGAGATCTAAGGAGCTGTAAGAAGATGTAAGGAGCTGTAAGGAGATCTAATGAGCTGTAAGAAGATGTAAGAAGCTGTAGGGAGTTGTAAGGATAGATGTAAGGAGTTGTTGAGTTGTTAAAGAGTTGTATAGTATAATTTGTTTTACAATGAACGTTTTGGATGAAAAATAATAATATTAAAATAATTTACTTATTGAAAATAAACAATTAATTAAGTTAATTACACAACAATAAAATATATTAATTCCCATAAATTTGGTGAATAAAATTTCATCCACTTGAGGTGATTTTTTATATGAACATTAGTTTGATCGAATAAGCAAAGTATAACAAAAAAAAGTAATTTTTTTTGACAAAATTGTATACAACTCTTCAAATAAATTCCTATTTTAAGTAAATAATTTTAAATATAAATAAATGTATGGTAATCTATAATAATATATATTTCATGTCGAAACTCAAATATAATTTACATCGTTATATTATGTTTTTATGTTTATGTAAATATTGTGTTCATAAGATATTTATAAATTTTGTATATTGGTAGTATCATTAAAAAAATATACATATTTCTGTAACTAAAATAAATTAATGTTATAGAAAATCTATGAGATGTAAAGAGATGTAAGAACATGTAAGAAGATATAAGGATTATCTTAAGGATGTAAGGAGCTGTAAGGAGATATAAGAAACTATAAGGAGATGTAAGCTTTTAGCTAAATCCTAAAAAACGCGAAATAGAACAGAGCCTAGTTAAATTCTAAAAAACACGAGCCCTGTTCTATTTCGCGTTATTTAGGATTTAGCTAAGAGCTTACATCTTCTTACATCTCCTTACATCTTCTTACATCTCCCTACATCTTCTTACATCTCCTTACATCTTCTTATATCTCCTTACATCTTCTTACATCTTCTTACATCTCCTTACATCTCCTTACATCTTTATTTTATTTATTTTGTATTTATTTTGTATTTTGTATTTTTTTATTTTTTTATTTTTAATTGTTAATTTTAAATTTTAAATTTTAAATTTTTTTCTTCTTTATTTTTTAGTTTTTATTTTTTATTTTTTTATTTTTTTATTTTTTTTATTTTTCATTTTTCATTTTCATTTTTTAATTTTTAATTTTTTTAATTTTTTAAAATTTTTTTAATTTTTAAACTTTTATTTTGTAATTTTGTAATTTTTAAATTTTCTATTTTTTATTTTTTATTTTTTTTATTTTTTTGTTTATTCTTTTATTTTTTATTTTTTATTTTTTATTTTTCATTTTTTTATTATATATTTTTTATTTTTTAATTTTTAATTTTTTAATTTTTTAATTTTAATTTTTTATTTTTGTGTTTATTTTTCATTTTTAATTTTTAATTTTAAAATTTTCAAAATTTTTAGTTTTATTTTTTATTTTTTATTTTTTATGTTTTTTTTTATTAAAAAATTAAAAATTAAAAATTAAAATTAAAATTAAAATTAAAATTTAATATTAAAAATTAAAAACTTATGAATTAAAAATAAAAAAATAAAAAAAAAGAAATAAAAATAAAAATTAAAAATTACAAAATTATAAAATAGAAAATTAAAAAATAACAAAAAAAATTAAAATTGAAATTAAAAATAAAAAAAAGAAATAAAAAATAAAACAATAAAATAACAAAAATTACAAAATTACAAAAAATACAAGAAACAAAAAAGTAAAAAATGAAAATAAAAAATGAAAATAATAATAATAATAATAATAATAATAATAATAATAATAATAATAATAATAATAATAATAATAATAAAAATACAAAATATAGCTTCTTAAGTATATTATTTTAATATTATTATTTTTCATCTAAAACAAATTATACTATACAACTCTTTTACAATTCAACAACTCCTTATATTTATCCTTACAGCTCCTTACAGCTTCTTACATCTTCTTACAGCTCCTTACATCTCCTTGCAACTTTTTACATCTTCTTACAGCTTCTTACATCTTCTTACAGCTCCTTACATCTCCTTGCAGCTCCTTACATCTCCTTGTATCTATCTATCTATCTAAAACGCGAAATAGAACAGACCCGAAATAGAATAAGGCCTTAATCCATTTATTTTTCAAAATATGCAGAATTTTTTAGAAATTTGAAATTCTGAACAAGTACGTTGAATAATGACATGTATACTTTAATTTATGCGAGTAGCGCAATATCAATTTTCGATGTGAGAAACGTTGCCATGAGAAGTGGCTGGGCGTACATCCTGTTCTTTTTATTGGAAAATATGGATTGGTAAATGGGTGAAGTTGGTTGAGATTGATAGCGGTGGGTTGAAGTATGTTACAGTGGGTATTTTTTTGTTGAAGTGGGTTGAAATGGATTGAATTTTTTATATGACAGGTAAAAGTTGGTTAAAATACTGGGAAGTAGGTTGAAATTGTTTGAAGTTGGTTAAAATTAATTGAAGTTGATTAAAGTTAGTTGAAATTAGTAAATTGAAATTTACCAACAAAAAGAACAGGGCATTGTGCATTGTGCCAATCAAGAAATCTTCCTATAAACGTTTTTCATTCACCACTCGAGGTTTTTCAAATGTTTTTTTATCACGCTAAACTTTTCAAATTATTATTTATCTTTCTTCACCTTTGTGCTAAAGTATTACAAACCTCCGAAATTACAAAAATATTTTTCATATTTATAAATTTATTTTATCCCCGCCCTCTCTCCTCTGCCTATCCAAAGCTTGTTTAGTCCTAATCCAATTCTCTCAACATTCCATCCGACCAACACAACTTGCAGCCGTCATGACAGTGACAACTGATATCAGCTGCGTTTAGAGCATTTTTTTTTCTGCTTTATCGAAGAAATTGCTGATAGTTTGAAAACAAGCTAGTCTAGCGCGATTTAAGGGGACTCCCATAGCCATATATGCTGATGATTAGAGTCAAGAGGAAAGTAATTAAGCAAAATGAGCAAAAGCAGATGTGATTTATCTGATTGGGTATGCATGTATGAATTGAGAGAGAGAAGGAATAATATGTGATTTGGTAATGATAAGGGGTGGGCTTCGAAAAAGTGGAGGACTGAGAAAGAGTAAAGAAAGATGCATAGATTGTGGAGATCAGATTGCATGTATATCTTTGGAAGATATTGTATCAGAAAAGTAAAGGGTTAATTTATCATTAACCCATGATTGATTGTAGCTTTTATTAGCTCCCCGAATAATGCCAATGTACCTCCAGCTTTTACATAAAGATTTGTTTGTACTCATTAAAAGTTTAATACATCTATCAGTTAAGTTGCTCATTTTATATGTAAAGTGGTCCATCTCTAGCTCGTACAAGGAAACGTATGTATAGCTAATTAAGGACATGGTTGACAACAACGTTTTGAGTAGTATTTAGTGTTTTGATCAAGTCGATATATTAATCAATCAGTTTTTGGTGTTTAATAACATAGTGTTTTGATTAGTATTTTAAGTATAATTTAACATTTTAAGCAGCGTTTTTGTAGAGCTAATGGTATTTAGCTTTTGGCATTTAGAAGTGGGGTTTTATATTTTTTTGTGAAAAATATCATTTGAAAATTATTTATATCCTTTTACGTCAATTTATATTAATCAGCTAACCCAAAATCTAAATTTACCGAACCCATTTGTTTTAAACACTCATCTAAATGGCTATCCGTTAATAGCTAAATTGAAAACACTATCCGCTACTTGAAACCGCTATCTGCTATATCTAAACAGCTGACTTTGTTGAACAGGGCCTAAGTCTATGTTTTGAGGCCAAATTGCAAAATTTTCCTTAATTATGCAAATAATTCATCATCCATGTATAAAACTAAATGAAGGGTACAATGATATTATTATTTAGAAAATGCAGTTTAAAAAAGTTGAGATGTACAAAATTTTATTATAAATAAATAAATGAATTCAAAAATTAAACGAACATTTAGTTAAAATTTTGAAAACAAACTCCATGTGATATTATGGGCATCAAATGTTTTTACATTGATAAAATTACAAGGCATTTCCATGCCCCCCCCCCCAATAGAGATTAATTTACAATGCATCTTTAACATTTCTTTTTAATAATTAGGGCATCTCACTATATCCTATGTCAGGGCAACCCAATGAGCCACAGTACGTTTAAGTGAAGGGAATGGATATCATCATATCAAACTTTCAAAGACAAACCTAGTTCATCAATCTCATAATTTCCTCACAAAGAAAATATAATGTTTTCCCCAACGTTTGAACCCTAGTGGAAAGCATGGAAGATAGGACAATATATCTTTAATATTTGTAATACATATAAAGCACCAAGATGCTGTAAATTCAGACAAATGGAGACCTTTATGTTTGTGAAGTTGCCTAACTCTATTTCCCTCAAGGTTAACATATATATGATAATCCATATGTTGTGTTGTCCATGTTTTTATAGAGATTATTGTGTGTCAAAAATTTTGCATGAAATGATTCTACTCACCATGCATATACAAAACTATAGTATCTCTATTCGAAGTGACTTCTACCCTTGATAAAATGACCTTAACATGACAAGCAATGCAACAAAATGGTACAATAATTAGTTTAATTAATGTGCCTAAGATCTTGACACAAATTGGTTTGGTTATGGTACAAATTGTTTATTTAAATAAGGATAAACTAATTTACTCAAATTGATATCTACCTATAACTAAGAATGATAGTGTAGTTTGAATTCGATTTAAATTCGATTCAATTTGATGTTGTACTTTCTTCTGGGAAGAGACAACGTTTGCTCACCTCTGATTGTTAAAGTACGTTATTGTACACTGTTATATTGTTCTTGCGTTTTACAGCTTCAGCATCTGGTTCCTTTAATTTTTCCCATTTAAATGTTTTCATAAAAGCTTTCTTCTATAAAACTTTTTTTACAAAATCCTTTTTGTGGGTCTCTTGGAATCAACCTCTCTACGGATAGGAATGTCAGTAGAGGTAAGGTTGCCTACAGCTGGATCCCCCCGAACCCGCGAAAGCGGGACCCACACTGGGAGGTGTTGTTGAGGCAAATTATCCGATTGAAATTTGAAAAAGATAATCTAATTTGAATTTAATAAAAAATCATTTGAATTCGACTTCGATCCTATCGAATTTGGAGGAGTGTTCATCTCATCTGATAACTTTTTCTAACAATTTCACCTTTTTGAAATTTAGAAAAATTCAAATATTCTAGTCCTAAAAAGTCCACTAAAGGCTGGTACTCTGTATGCAATACCCTGATCTTCTTTATTAAGTATTTTTCCTCTCTTGTCCCAATTCCTCGATCTCTCCTCTTTATTAACTAAAGTTGGATTTTCTTCCCTTTCCTTTTAGTTGTGCTACTGATGTCCATCCCATTCCCTTTGGAGTGACATTGTGTTCTCTTTTCCGATCCTAACATAGTAACATCTTCTTACTTTAGCGTATTAAAATGTTTGATATGAAAAGATACCTGACATTGATAAGGTGTTTATTATTGCATTTACAAGTGACCAAAACCAAAGTTGGAAAGAAAAAATTGTACAAATATTGAATGAAAATGTATAATCGAATTATATCCGACACTCTGATTATATCTGAATTTAATCGGACCCGAGTTCGATCCAAATTGGGTTTAGCATCCAATCCAACAGACTCGAATTTAAAACGAATTTTCAATTCCAATTATTAATTAGTTCGAATTTGAATATCTACATAAACGATTCGAATTCGGCCAGTTGTCATCCCTAGTCATAATACACCTCAACACAATAAATGACTACTTGCAACTTGGCACACTAATTAGGTTTTCACGCATAAGCTGTCTAAGATTAACGTCATTAAAAAAAAACATCTTTTTATGTGCTAAATGATGATTATTCCATTGCTGGAAAACCTCCACATCTTAACCAATTATATAATCTTTAATTCCAAAACTTAAAATAAAGAATAATTAATTAACATAAACTGAGACAGTAGTACTAGATCTTGGTGAAAAGCTATGCACAATTTTTAAGAACGAATTTACAAACTAATTTACTTAATCAACAAGTGAGAGTGAGTAGACCCAACTGGCCCTAGTTTGAATGTATAAACAATTATATTTGTTTAAGAGGTAAGGTGACAAATTAAATCTAGGAATGCACAAGCTAGTGCTTTGCTCATTTTGGCTTACTATTTTAATTACTCTTTAGCTTTATAGTTTTTTTTTTGTTTTTTTTTTTTTGTATTTTAGGTTGAGGGAAACCTAACTATGATCTTAAATGGGAATCTTGTCTCCAATATTTTAGGTTTTTTTTTTTTTTTGGCCTGATAAGTACTTTTGCTTTTGTGGTCAGATTATCCTTTTTCAATTCATTCTTTTTTTTTAATTTTCTTTCTCCTTACATTATGAATATGATTTTCTTAAATGAAGAGCAAACAATTATAAATAAGCATTTTTTTTACTCACAAATGATGTCCAATAAATTAATCACACTTCACTGAAATATTTTTTTCACAATTGCACCTAATGTTTGCTCACTAACATATCTAGTAATGTTCACTAATATATACAGCAGTGCTTACTAATGTAGAGAATAAGAGATATTATTATTTTTGTTGTTATTGTTGATATTTTTTTGTGGTTGTTGTTGATGTTAATGTTGCTGTTGTTGTTGTTGTTGGTTGTTGTTTGCTGTCTTGTATTAGTATTGCTCACTAACATATATAGTGTTGCATGCTCACTAGTACATATGACATTGCTCACTAATTGATTGAAGCGTAAAGCGTACTATATGCACATGTCTGCTTACTAACATATATTTAGTAATGCTCACTAATATATATATATATATAGTAATTCTTACTAATGAAAAATAATGCTTACTGATATATACATATCGTTCACTAACACATAAGATGATACTCGCTATTGATCACTAACATATATAATGTTCCTCGCTAATAACATCTGGAATTGCTCACTAATTTCAACAATGATCCTCTTAATTGAGTGAAAAGGGTTACTATACACTCAAGGTTAGTCTGTTCACCGCCCAACATGTTCAATAACCTTTACTAGTATATATAGTAATACTCACTAATGAAAATATCATGCACAATAATGCTCACTAATATATGTAGAACGTTTGTTAGTACATACAATAGTGCTCAATATCTCACCAACATACATAATGTTGCCCACCAATAAGTACAGTATTGCTCGTTGATTCCAACAATAATCCTCTCAAGGGTACATGGATATTGTACGTACACCCAAGGTCTGTTCAGTAGCATGTTCAGTAACTCATACATACTAGTATATATATATAATAATACTCATTAAAATATTATGGTCACTGATATATACAACAATGGTCACTAATAACACATATAATATTTTATAGTTTTCTTAAATTGAATATTTAGATTGATATTCAGTGAGCATTCAACATACAATTAATGATTAAATAGTTTATTACCCAATTATTTTATTCCTTCAATAATAGGATTATTGTACTCATATGATAACTATTTGGATCTCATTTAGTGAATATTGGACATAACAAACAAAATTAAAAAGAATACAAAAAATTAGAAATAAGTTGAAAAGTCATATGTTGTTTCATAGAATGTACTAAAAGGAGCAAAACATACTTTCTATATTTGATGAACTTCAAGCCTGAGATCTTATCTAGGATAAACAAGAGTGTGAATATATATATATATATATATATATATATATATATATATATATATATA
>JACYFF010031955.1:12364214-12385571 GCA_017589665.1 Selenicereus undatus
TATATATATATATATATATATATATATATATATATATATATATATATCATTTAAACCAAATTTATATTAAATGCATTAGTCCTTATATGGGGGAAAAATTTTGCTAATTTAACAAATAATGAAAGTTCTCTAAACTTCAAATATCCTAACCACGTACATGATGGACTGTAATTGTCTTCTATATATTTCCCAAATCCCAAATATTCAACGAAAACTTATATATCTTTCTGTCGCACTAATGATGGAATGCTACTTGTCTCGGGTGGTCCTTTGCATGTATCAAAGTTTTTCAAGAACTAACTCAACGTACTAAAAGTTTAAAGTAATGATTAAAAGAGTAGGTTTTATACTCTATCACGCTCTTTATGTGAATGTCTATTGGACTTTTTTGGAATTAATTTTATTTAGTGTGAAAAATGACATAAACTATTCAATTATGAACGGGGTAAATTAAACAGAAGTGGGTGGGATCAATCAAGAGAATATATGTCGTTTCCTTTCGTCTTTTGCACTGATCGAGTCAAAAGTTAACTTGAATTGCACCACATATGAAAATTAAAGTACCCACCCGTTTAGCTTTTCTCTGTTAGGTAATTTCTATTTCATATCAATTAAGCTCCCTCTCCTGCATCGTACGTACCATATATCTATCCTAGGCAGGCATGCACATATCAATTTTTTTCTAGGTACACTAGGTGGGGGCATATCTATATATATTCATGAAAGACATATCGATCTTATCGATTTATTCTGTAAATTTGATACTACTTGTAAATACTTTACGTTTATGCTAATGCTAGAAACAAATTAAATAAGAAAAAGTTTCTAAGTGCTATGCTAGCAAACAGAACAATTCCATTATATGCTTAAATGATTGGGGGCTGTCTATCTCTGTATTACTATTTACTACCTTTAAGAATATAAAAAAAGTTCATGCAATGTCCTATTCTCTATAGCAATAAAAACTGTTCTGTTCCGCAATAAAATAAATTCAGTTCAGCTTAGTTCAATTCAATTGAATAAAATTTCTAGTTGAAAATAACATGACCTAAGAGGAAGAACATTTATATTAATATTTCGGGATTATCTTTCAATTCAGATCAAACGATAACAAAATTTGTCCCAATGTGCGTTATGCTTACAAATCTCATCTACATGCAAATTATACAATTGGTCATATATCTCAAATTTGTCTGTTAGTTGTATGCTTACAAATATGTCTATTATTAGTATTGGTTTTTATATATATATATAGGTGATTGATGGTGGTGTCGTTGCATGCAAAATTGCAAATGTTTTTAACCACAATTGACGGCAACTTGAGAGAAAGACATACATATAATGATATTTGATATGGTGAGCAATATATCTAGGTTGGATTTCCCTTTTGTTTGGATTCATATGTCCTCTTCTGCAATTTGTTTGCTAACATGTGTGATGTGCTGGCTCGATTTTTTTTGTTGGGGGGGGGGGTTATCATTTTGCTTCATGAAATGTCACGTCATTTTAAAGTTCTTCAAAACTCCAATTTCTTTTATAAAAAGATAAAGTATGGTCATGACTTAATTATTATGCAAGTACAAACTAAACTTATAGAATTAATCTAAACTACAAATATTGCAATAGGGTTTTGTGTACTACTCAATTGGTTAGAAGCGGGTCATTCATGGGTCGGTCCAATCTGATCCATTTATTTACATAAAAAGCTCGACTGACCCACTTTATATATTAACGGACTTACCATATCATAATCTGACTCACTTCATAAACAGATCGATCCTTATCCAATCCGACTTGGTCCGTTGTCCACCCTTAATTGTCATACATATATGTCACCGTGTACGTGCTGATATTGACTGTATGTATTGGCTGTACTATTCACCAAATAGAATCTAAGTTTGAATTTAAATGGGACATCAAAAGAGAAAGAAAGGGAAGAAAGATTGCACTACGAACGGCTACCATGCATGCATCTGATGACTAAAGTCTAGACAGAGTTATGGAGGGCCATTCAATTTTTGACGAGAATAAAAGGGGACGTGTCTTTTTCTTAACCAAAATTCCTGCATTGTCTGCATATATAAATAAACCTATAAATTTGTACATGAAATATACATATATATACATAGTGATCAGTTTTGTTTTCTTGCTGCCTGGCTAAAAAAATTTAAAGAAAGAAACAAAAAACAAAGAATTTTATGACTCAAAATTCAACGACATGCATGGATATATATCGAACCCTCTGATTACTGTCCCTTCATCTATAATACCAATTTTTGGCGTCGCAAACTGATTGGTTGCACATAATTATTGTGTTTTTCAGTTTTTCAAAAATAGTATATATATATATATATATATATATATATATATATATATATATATATATTTTGTTTCTATGTTTCAATTTGGTTTTCACAATCCAATTCAATTATTGAAAAAAATAAATAAATTTGGTTGCCTATTTGTTGAGATTTTATTCATTAAATATTTCTTCATAGTATGAGAAACATATTTCACCTCACATTAGAATAAGTTTCTTTTAATTATTAAACAAACGGGTTAAAACTATTATCAAAGTCAAACGACACAATTACTGTAATTGAACAATAATAACAACAACAATAACAACGTCGTTGATAATGAGAACAACTACCATTATTACAAGTGAGCAACAATACCAACACAGGTTAGTTCAAAATTTTTAACATTTGTTCCTCTTAAGCAACATATCGGATTCGAGTCTTGTAACAACAACAATACCACCTCCCAGTGTGGGTCCCGCTCTCGCGGGGTCGGGGGGGATTCGAGTCTTGTGAATGGAGAAAATCTATGATGGAAAAACTTTATTCCTTATTGGATCAATAGCAGCTTGACTCCAGTGAAATAACTTTATACCCCAATCTAGTTGTGCTTTTCGTGGCAAACATTACGCTTATAATTTTAGGCTTTAAATATTAATCTACTAATTAAGCGCTATCGAATATCAGAAAACTAATAACTTTCCTCTTTTTAGTGGCAAATAATATCATACATTCATACTCCTACAATTGGTGTTACAGGGTATTTTTGAATGAATCAGATTCCCTTACATACAAATTGACGAAGCTGGTTTTAAAAGGATGGCAATCAGCATAATTAATTGATTATGACGAATTCTTAATTTCTGCATGATTATGATTTGAGACCACCTACTTAACGCCAAAGAATCATCATTTGTCCTTTCAAAGTCAAATCAATGTCAATTTTTTTAACCAATCCAGTCATAAATCAATGACAAAAATGAGACTGATGACATCTAACGTTTCTTTCTTCTCATGCTCCCCGTCCTCTCCATTATATACTTGTATTTAAGTATACGGCCTTGTTCTTTTCGTTGGTGAATTTTAATTTACAAATTTTAATTAATTTTAATTAATTTTATAAAATTTAATAAAAAAATATTAATTTTAACACACTTTAACTGATTTCAATTCATTATTTCAACTGATTTCTACTAATTATATAAAAAATATACCAATTTTAATAAAAAAAATACTAATTTTAGTCTCTTTTAATCAATTTTACACATTTTACTACCCCTATTTCGCAATAATTAAAAAGAATAGACTCTACGGGCCTGTTCTTTTCGTGGATAAATTGGGGTGTGTAAAAGAGTGAAGTGGGTTAACGTTGGTTAAGTTGGATTGAAGTTGGTATTTTTTTGAAGTGGGTTGCAGTAAGTTGAAATTGGCATATTTTTTTGTGATGGTTTGAAGTGGATTAAAATAATGAGAATGTAATTATGAATGGGTGAGTTGAAGTTGATTGAAGTGGGTTGAGATAGGTTGAAGTGAGTTGAAATGAGTTGAGATTAATATTTTATTTTTTTTTGCAAGCGGGTTAAAGTTGGTTGAAGTAAGTTGAAGTGGGTTAAAATTGATAAATTCAAAAGGATCTACGAAAAGAACAAGACCTACGTATTCATGTTACACTTTTTGTACTTTGTGCTAATTTATTAACAAAAAGAAAAAGTTCTTTTTATTTGTACATCTACTATCCTAGAAGCTGTAAATGACTAAAATCACCATTTTAATTGTCAATTATCTATAAAAGTACTTTATTTATGTATACTTTTTATTGATTCTTTAATAGAAAACATACAAAATATCTCTTCTATGAGCTGTGGTAACAAATTCATAAATTTTGGTACTTTAAAAAATGCGATAGCATCAGTTAATTTTAACGAATGTTGTTTTTACAAAAAATTTTAAAATTCCATACGTCAATGAAACAACTTTTGAAATTAACGATGTTTCCAAGGCATTAATACTACTGCATAATTGTATAAGCCATTGGCGAATTGATCTGACCCGAATTAACCCAACTCAAATTTTGCTAATTAGCGATTAATTTTTTTTTAAGAGAAGAATTAGTAAACTTAAAGTTTACCCTAACCTAAAACAACTGATCAAGAGATCATCATACACACCCAGATGACCCAATGATTCCACGTCCACATCTGTCCCTTTCGCCAACCTTGCTGGTGAGTAGGTGACCCACAAAAGCATAATTAATAATAATATACAAAAGACTAATTCTTGTTGCTTAATTCTCTCACATCAACATCATATATGTGTATGTATGGGGGATGATGATATTCACTTCTAAGTTCTAATCCAGGCTTTAATTTTGGTCGTTGATCAAGTTCGTGTCGTGTGTTTATTGGTCAACATGGAATGATTACTCACTCCCCTTTAAGTTAATTACTTTGATTAATCAAAATTATCTGTCCCTTAATTAATTGACTTGTTAATTATAAGTTGTAATCTTCACACAACTACGAGCGTATCTTGCTCAGTTGGTCCCACCCGCCGATTCATTCAATCAACTGTGTTTTTTTTCCCCCGCTCCTTTTTTTTAAGGGTAATAATAGAAGGAGAAAAAATGCATTCTAGTATGGATGAAATTTAAATTCAAATTTTTGAAAGTGAATTTTAAAGCCAAAATTAATAAATAGTAAAGCCGATACTCTCTCTCTCTCTAACCCTTCTTTCACAAATGTTTACAAATGTTTTCACAAAATTCTTGTTTGGTGGGTCGCGTGGAATTAGTCTCTCTACGGACAAAGATGTCGGTAGAGGTAAGGCTGCTTACATCTGAATCTCCCCAGACCATACGAAAGCAGGACCCACACTGGGAGTTGTTGTTGTTGTTAAAGTTGATACTCTTTATAACGATATCTTAATATTAATAGAATCACACTATATTTTTATGGAAATTATAAAATACTTTTGAGTTTGCAAGCATACACTATCAACAACAACAACAACAACACCGTACCTCCCAATGTGGGTCCCACTTTCGCGGGGTCTGGAGAGATCCAGATGTAGGCAGCCTTATCTCTACCGGCATCTCCGCTCGTAGAGAGGTTGATTCCACAAGACCCACAAAACAAGATTTTGTGAAAACATTTTGTAAAAGAGAGTTTTTTTGAAGAAAAAAAAAACGGTTACGCAAATAAAACGGGGGGTCGAAACTAACCAAACAATCGAGCAATAAAGCAGAGGAACGAACCATACCTTAGCAATGGAGGGCGGATACTTGACTCTTCCAAAAACAAATGCTACCTGCAAACCACACGATAAGACGAAACCCACACCTAAACCTGCCCTGCTCCAACCGAAAGGCAACTATAAACTATCATGAGTATTAATTTTTTAAAAGTTTCTAAAAACTAAAAAAGGTATTTTCCGTGTCTTTAATGAAATGTATCATGTAACTCAAAGTGATAGCCCAACTAATTGTTGACATTTTTCAGTGCTTTTTTATGATCCTTTCATTATGTGAAGCAATAGAGGTATCTCTCCTAATCTTCTTTGTCTCTTCATTGTCTACTAAACGAATTATTGACATATATATATACATGTGCGTGGGAGAGACAAGTGTCATCTAACTATAATAGGGGTAGGCAATAGATCAGGTCAGATTGAATTATAGACAGTTTATTTATAAAGTAGATTGGGTCGGGTCATGCCCGAGTCATTAAAAATTTTGGTCGGGTTGGACCTTTGATATAAATAGATAGGCGCAACTCGCTTTAGATTCCTTTTAAAATATAACAAACTTGCACAAAGAAAACAATATATAATAATTATTGTAATTTATAAAGCGTGGTTGATATGTTTAACTAGTGTGAAAAGTAGGTTGAAAAACATACAGGTCACTAAACGGGTTGTTACTGGGTCGATCCGTAAATATGCTATAATAGACCGGCTTATTATTAACCCAATCTTTTTGTTGACCCTATTATAAACGGGTCGACTCGCTTAATTCAATAGATATCCGACCTATTATTCACCTCTAAATTATATAAAGTGGCATGTACTCGTTTCCAATATTTTCTAAAATATGTAGGACATATCTAATTAATATGAGACTAAAAGTGACAGGTCATCTAGTTAATCTTCCATGCTTTTGTTTGTTTTAGCTGATTTTTCACTGTAATTTTCAGTACTCTGTACTCCTCCAAACGGGATGACAGGCACTAGGAAGGGGGGGGGGGGATATATATTGAGAAAGAACCCATCGTCAATTTATTCTTCCCATGAAAAAGAAACAGATGTACTGATTGGGTATGTACAATTGCAGCTTCATCTAGTCGGTGCGATTTTTAAGGGGTGTTTGGTACCGACAGCCTTTTGAAGAAAAAGAGTTATTTGGGAGTGTTTTAGTTGTTTTGATCAAGTCAAATAACTAAGCAGATGTTTGGTAAACAGTTGTTTGGCTCCAAAGAGCTCTTTTTGAAAAGTTGTTTCCATTCGTCAATTTTCAAAAGAGTTTTTTTTTTTTTTTGTAGGAACGACACATTTGTCCAAGAGTTTAAACAAATTACATTACATGTCAATAAATTATATTTATAAACGTTTGATATTTATGTTTTATATTATGCAATCCCCTTTCCGATTACCTGGACAATGAGCTTTGGATCGATGCAAAATAGTAACATTTGATACTATGTTTTGTATGAATTGAATCTGATGAAGATAAAGTCATTAGAAATTCATATAAATTATTTCAATTTTAATTTATAAACAAAAAATATAAAAAATAACAAAATAATGTTATAAAACATTAACATCATTTACATAAGCACAAATTGAAAAGAAAAAAGATTGACGATGGATATAAGTTAGGTAGAATTTAGTGAGAATGTAAAGTCTTATTAATGAAGTTTTTCTTCTATTGTTGTTATTTTTTTTTGTGATCACAAATGAAGTTACTTTATACAATTTAATTTTTTGTTTTAAAAAATTGACCAATAAATAACAAATAAGTTATATTAAGAAGTAATTTAGAGATAAGAATATAAATGAAATTTTACCTAACATCTTTCTTGGTCATAGATAACTTTATTAAATAGTTTTTTTACAAACAGTTAATTTAAATAAATAACAGCTAACAGCTAATACAAATAACTAAAAGACATGTAAAATAAAGACATAGGCTATGCCTTTTGCCTGAATGTTTAAAAATCGATTATTTCAACATTAATAGTTCTTCCCAAATATTATAATACAGTATGTAAATGTTTAAAAATCGATTATTTCTATGTAAAGTTATGCAGGTTTGTCTAGCTTTATATGTAATTTAGAGTGGTTTTATTCAAGGAAAGGTTTGGCTCTCTAGAATGGTAATCTTACTTTGTCACTAATTAATTCGGTCAAAACTTTGAGTGACTAGAAGACATTAGAATTTTCCATATGAGCACATAGTTTCTGTGACCCAATAAAAAGTACATGATATTACACATTCATTGAACTAAGATGCATGATTTGTGATGTGATGGAGAAAAAGAAAAATGAACTACACTTAGTCTAATTTGATCTTGTGAATTGTTCTTGCCTCTTAGTTGTCACACAATAATTGTACATTAATCACATGGTTCCCAACGTTGGGGACTGCAGGGATCGGAGTGCAATTCCTGATGTGCTCTCGGGAGCTAGTCATGTTCTCATTGTCTGCGTATATATATTTTCCACGTGTGTATTTGTCGTATATTAACTTTTTAATATATATTTGCCGATTTGGCTTTTGAGAATATGTGTTTCCAACAGTATGCATGATATACATATTGTGCTGGGAGGGAGGACGAAAAAGAAAAAAACTCTTTTTTTATCCATGTTTTTTGGGCTAAAGAGTACTAGATCGAGCTTATGAAATTGAATTGCAAGAACATGTTACATGCCCTAACTTCTAGGTTACCAATTATGAATGCTTAATTTTGTGTCCATTATTAAGCCAATGGTTTGATTAAGTAATTAATTTATGTTTAATTACAGCTCAATAAAGTCATTAAATAGGGGGAGGCTATTAATTAGACAACTCCAAGCACATAATTATTTGACCATAGCCAAAAAAAACCCCTCTACCTCTAGGTACCATGTGTGTGTACTTGCTTTGTTATTAAATAGATTTATGATATTTGTTGTTACAACTAATACCTACTTAATTGCTTGCTTCATCCACTTCCTCATTTTGCATGAGACCAATGAGGACAGATTTCTACCAATTTTTGACTTTGATTTAATTATTTGTGCTTACTTGTGAGTGCATTAAACTACTAGATAATTGCTTTGTTAGTAATAGATAATATGCTAAACATTTTGTTTTATGACATAAAAAGAATTATAGTCTAGTGTTTGACACAACAAAGAAAAAAAAATTGGTATTTTACAAATATCAATGGAGTTTTGATTGAATTATGAGAGTCACAAATTACTCAGCAAAAAATAAAAGATCGACTGTGATGTTATCTATTTTATTATGTCTAAGGCAAACTAAGCTTAGTTATTAGCATGCATTCTACAACGATTCAATTGATATTAGGAAGGGATGAATTGATACGATCGATCACATATTCAGTCGAGGTAGGTTAAATATTTATAAGAAAAGTTACACTATGCAAAAGCTTAGATGGGGATCAAAGGAATGATAATGTGTTTTTTAATAAGCCAAAAGTTAACAGAAAGAAAAAAAGTTTAGCAATAAGGATTAGACATAAAAAGCAGCATGAGTATTGATTATGATTTTGATAGCCATTATGGTTTGTTTCACTTTGTAAAAGGTTGTTTCCCTCAAGAAATTTCACACCAGGTAGCTAGCTAGGATGATAGGTCCTAAAAGAAGATCAGATATGACTAGAAAAGGTGAGTTGAAATTGTCATTATTTGCAAATTTTTGTTGAATTTCTTCAAAAGGCCTAATTATATTTAGATGGACCAGCCAAATAATTTAACATTTAGCAAAAATGGACATGGCAACAACAATGGACCACAGAATGAATAACTACCTCCACTATCTTAGAATAATGAAGTGGAGAATAAACATCATTAGATGAATTTTGTTTTAATTCGCATATGTTCATTTGCCAAATGATCAAGTCTAACAGGAAAATCAAAAATCAAAAACATGTTCGTCTTTTTTTAGGGATCCTTACAAATTATGTCGCGGGCTGTTTGGAAAATAGCTCTTCAGATGAGCGGCTTGATAAAAACAATTTTTTTGCATCCAAATTAACCGTTTGATTTAGAATTCTTATTGAGATGCTTGGTAAATTAGCTTTTTGAAATTAGTTTTTTGGGAATTAACTTTTTGTCCCATTCACGTCTCGGGCAACATTCAACCATCAACTTGAATAGATTTCATATTCTAACATGCACATTCTCTCGTGGGTGGAGTGTCCTAATCCTAAATCATGGATATATCATGATGCAGGTGAAGCTCAATCCAAGTGAAGCCAAATACTGCCCACAGAATGTTGTTAACAGTTGGTTAGTGTTTCAGTGGAATATTGCAAGGCACGGCAATTGGTGGGGCAGTGGCAACGGCAGTTCCAAAAGCCATGGGGGGCAGGGCAGAGTGCATTAGTATACTTTTAGTAGAAGTCTCTTTCAACTTTCATAGTGGTGATCATAACTTAATTTAGCCCATAAAAATATACAAATAAAACCAAACACTAAGAAGCCAAAGTGTATCTTCCTTCCTCCCATTTCCAGGAAGCAACGTAACTTGTAACTAACTCTATTCACACTTACCAATGAAGTCTTAGCCTAGTGTTGAAGATTGAGGTACTGGGTACATTAGGTCCTAGGTTCAATTCCGCCCTCCTCAATTGTATTGTAATTGGATTGGATTGCTCTTGGTAGCTCCTATGGATCCAAAAACCTCTATTCACACTTGAAACGTATTATTAATGATGCACAAGAAATGATCAAAATGTACCAAAATTTGCCGTGGTATTTGACAAGTTAATCATTAAGAGACGAATGGTATTCACTGTCGTGGTATAGCTATAAATCTACATCGATGTTAAGGGATGCTGTCCCGTTTGTGACTTAGCTGAATAAACATTCTTTTTGTCTAGTTTGTTATTATTTATAATCACTGTATTATCCTTGAAACCTAAAAAAAAAGGAAAAAAAAAAGAAGGATAATGATCATATTTGCACTCGTGTAAAATTTCCCTCCTCCCTCGGATGCACGGGTATTCATACTTGTGTCTTTGATTTTGGATATGGTCATTTACCCTGTACGTGTTCTTAAGGATCACGAATAATTAATATTCTTTTTTCTAATGTTTCTATTGTGCACTTGTATTGGTACAAATTATATGGTGTTCTTCAATCTACAGACCGGTATCATATATGATTTTTTTCCCCCCATTCTCTAAAGTCTAAGCCTTACTTCAATGGTCCACCGCTTCTAGAAATAGCAACTTCCCTCCTCAAAATGCACCTCATCACCTAGATTCATAGACTTGGATCTATAATATAAATGCTCCTTGTATCAGTTAGTCTTCAAGTTTCAACCCCGGCCACAGCAAAGAAGTTCTAAAATGGGCCACAGCCCACACTGTTCGCCCAATTCAGGATAAGGGTGTTAAGTACTAAACCCTTTGGCAGAGGTTTGCAAGCGAAAAACAAGAGGAATGGCATTCTCGACGTGGTTGTAACGCCTACTCTTGCCGCGAAAATGCCTCGATATGCATATGCTAATCTTCTCAATCCCAGACGATTTCGACAAAACCAGAACAAAAGCAGGAAATGTGAACTCAAATGACTGAGCTTGGAGAGTTATTTCCAACTTCGTGTATGCCCAAATATGAGTATACTCTTGAAGATTTACAAAACAATAAAGCTCATATTTGAGAATACAAATTGAAAAAAGAATCAAAAGAATATACACATCACAAAATCAAGATGACGTGGGTTTTGTGATCCTCACCACAATCCTAGTCATCTTCGATCCACTGAATGTAAAATTACCTGCATCAACCAACTCTCCTCGCTTAAACAAGCCTGCAATTTCCCTGACCTGATTATGTGTACATTCCTCCACAATCAAGAGACAAGACCCTCCAAGCCTAACTGTCCTCTCCATCTCCTCGACGAAGCGGGAGGGGAACAAGACAGTGTCAAACTGAGCAGAGAACGCAAAATCAAAATCATCATCGAAGAAAGGCAGATTGTACGGATCAGCACGGCTAACAAGTGGAGGGGAGTCGACGAGATCAATTGCAGTCACATCAGATACTCCAATTTGCTCAAGGGCCATGACCTCTTGGCCAGCGCCAGCCAGGATGCAGAGGGTTTTGGAGGAATTTGAGAGGAGAGAGAAAGGGCGAGATGGGCGGCTATTCTGCCAGTCAAGAAAGACAAGAGAGAAAGAATGAACTTTCTTCAACCAAGCAGAGGTAGACCAGAGGCGCTGATTCTTCTTCTCAAGTGTGGAGAATTGGCGGGGGTGATGGAAAGAGTCACAGGTGGAGCGAGGAAATCTGAGGAAGCTCTCATGGGTAAAATGTGGACCACATGCTTCAGGTGGGTGAAGCAAGATCAAGAGGAGGAGGATGGTAGCAATAATAGCTGCGATGAGAGTTATTCTGTTTAGAAAAGCTTGGATATGCCTGTCCATTTGGCTTTCTTCTGATTTTGCACAAACTGTTGGGCAAATTTTGAAGCCTCAGAAATCTTAAGAAATCAAGGATCGTGGTCACCAAGAACACACCAAATGGGTAGCATAAGTAAGTTTGTCAGCTGCTCATATCCTTCTCCTGGGCTACCATTGCTACAATGCCATTTGTTTGTCTTACTTTGCTGTGCCCTTTCGCCTTTTCTCACATGTGCAAAATATATTCAACATTGATACACCTGCATAAACATGTCAACTCTCAAACTTGAATCTATATCCAGTCACAGATAATTATTTAGATTTGAAACAAATCAATTCCTATTATTTGAATGAATTCTTGGAGAAGGAAACATCAACATTCATAGTTGGGGTGATTAATTTACGTCTACTTTCTAGAAAGTGGGAAAAGTTACTTTGGGCAATTGGCTTCAGATTGTAGTGGATTAAACCATCCCACTTCATTTTCCTATGGAGTGGCTGGCAGTCAAGGAGTTTTAATCTAGGGTTCAAAGGGAACAACTTCTCTCCATTACAGGCACATGACCGCTATGTTTTACTCCTCATGATGCTTAGATGGCGCCCTCAGGCTATCAAGTTGTATTTGGATAGTTGGGATGATTAATTTAGAGTTTCCAACATTAGGTGCTAGCCTTCGACTTCAATCAAGAGGCTTCCAAACCATGTTCACAAAGGCTTTTGATCCCATACACTGATTCTCTCAGCATTCTTGATACCCAAGTTGCGACATTTGTGAAATCTTGTGAATATGTTGATAAATATAATACATATCATGTCACGACCATATCTGAAACAATTGCACAAGGATAAAACCATTCCTAAAAGAGGATATTCCAAATACTTCAGAGCTTCATACTTTGTTGCATTTTCGTGCAGATTCATTTATATGATCAGGTAATGAACTTAAGCCCGATCGATTACTTGAACTACAATGATGCACTTGTTTAGCTCATCATGCATGAATATCACTCACAAATATGAACAGTGTACCACCATAATCAACCTTCATGAACCAACAAACATCAAACGACAATCACACTTCGAATCCATCAATTAAATTTCCCAATTTCCACCAATCCAACAGACCACAACCCTCAAAATCCGCAATTCTCAAACATACGATCACCAATTACAATCAACCGCTACATTCCACTATCTACAATCAAAATTTTCAGAA
Source organism: Selenicereus undatus (assembly GCA_017589665.1). Classification (NCBI taxonomy): domain Eukaryota; kingdom Viridiplantae; phylum Streptophyta; class Magnoliopsida; order Caryophyllales; family Cactaceae; genus Selenicereus; species Selenicereus undatus. The sequence continues at coordinate 12,377,359 of JACYFF010031955.1, forward strand.
TTGACAAATTGTAGTTCACACACCTGTGATTAATCACAACAGAAGAACAAAAGACAGAAAATTCTATCCGCACATCCAACAAAATCATAGAACCCTAACCTGGATGACGAAATAAGTGGCCCGACGGCGGCGATGCGGTGGTGGACGGCGGTGGATGCGGCCACGATCGGCGGTCGATGAAATAGTGTTTCCCCCTTTTTTTGAGATTTATGTAAATCAAGGGGCTGGTTTTTGGTGCGACTATTGATGGTTTAGACTGATGCAGAGCTACATCCTCTCTCTAGTCTCATGAATTCGAGGTTGAATGCGGGAAAGATGAGAGAGAAAGTTTGTGGGCTTTCCTTTGTGAGCCCGAGCCCATATATCTAGTCTCCCCTAGTACGATTTTACGGGCCCATTAATGAGGCTCCCTAGAGAATTGAATGAACTCTCATGGGCCCAGGCCCATTTTATACACTTATATGGCTCAAAGAGTTTCATCTTGGACTATTTTCTCAAAACAATTTCCACGTGAGTCTCTTTAAATTGGTCTCTGCTGGGAGGGATACATGCATAAATGTCTATATATCCAATATATGACATAATTGTAAAATACGTTATATATTTAGGAGGGTATAGTTTTCATAAATTGGATGACAACTTTTCTTTACGTACATTTGTCATATAAACAATTCTAAATTTATGTGTGCTTACTTCTAAAGATACGTACTATCAAGTAGGAACCTGCAAAATTGTTGTAATATTAAAAAAAAATAATTAAAACATCCAGAATTATTTTTCAATTATTCCATTTTTGAAATCATCAAAAAATCTAATGATGCCTCGAGGACACAATACCAGCTTCATGTATAAGGCTTAACTTGATAAATTTAAATAGGAACATTAATTAAAAAAAATTAAAGGTCTTGTCTTTGGGATATTGACCAGATCATACCCTTTTTTTTTTTTGGGTGTAGACCAGATCATTATATGATGTATGGTGAATTTGTAATGTTGAATGGGATCTTATTAGATTGTAGAAGTGACTTCATCATCATTCGTACTAATACTATTATGCCCTGTTGCACATTTTTGAGCAGGTCCAACATTATTCACTTTGTTAAATGTATTGGATAGCCTCTTTCTTCGGTGTTTAGATCTTTCGTTATATTAGAGTTGTGTTACTGTTGGCTCATAAAGAGATATTCTTCTATCATATATTTTCTTCATTTATAATATATATTTAAATCCGAGACTTTATTTAAGAGAAGCAAGTGTCAAATCAGTTGAAATAATCTGAATTGATATCGAATAGCTTCTTAATTTAAGAGGCGCAAGAGTCAAACTAAAAGATGATTTCTAGGCTATTTTCTTTTTTCAAGATCTAGTACAAGAAGTGCTTTTTTAAAAGGCATTATTAATTGGAGGCTTGGTGGTCCTTGACTCCAAACCAAAGGGAATAATGATGTTTTTATTAAATAATTTCAAATTTTAAAAGAAGGCCACAAGAAAGTGATGGGCGCACAAAAAATATACAATAATAATGTAACCAATAATGGTGCTTAACAATTGGAAGCTTATATTACTGTTTTTTTTTGTTAATGGTAAGCAGATCCTAACCCACTGGCCCCTATTGCAGGGATTCAGCACTCCGTTAATAGACCGGGAGTTAGAGGTGTCAATGCCCAAGCAATAGCTCAGGCCCACAAGCCGCCACAAAAATGTAAATTTGTACCCCCAAGAGCGAACCCGAGAGAGGCAAGGGGTGGCGAGTGAGAGTGTTACCAACCGGGCAACCCTTGCTTCGACTATTACTGTATTATATATTATATATATACACAGTATAGTGTTGATCAATACTGCGCCCACTTGTTTATATCCTCTATTCATCATATGATTCATGTTGGCATTTTCTTATAATGTTTAAATAATGGTATAAATAAGTGGATTTTTTTGTTTGGAAATTAAACATTTTTTTTTAGTTCATTATTTTGAGCTCACTTTAAATAGGATCGGGAGGAGAACTGGGGGAGAGAGTTCAAAACTCAAAGAACTATTGTATACCACATGTGTGAATTGAATAAGGTGATGACTAGTATGAGAATGAAATTACAGAAGGAGGACTTGTGCAGCAAGTGTTGTCAAGATAGAGATGTAAAGACATGATGCATCGCAGTAAACAACAACACAATAATTCTCAATGTGGGTCTTGTTCTTGCGGAATTTAGGGAGATTCAGATATAGACAGTTTTATCCCTATGCATATGTCTGCATGTAAAGAGACCGTTTTCAATAGACCCACATAGATCGGTAATATTGTACTAGTCATGATATATACCAAATTGTCTAAGTTGTATGTTTTGTTTAAAACTTGAAAGGATGAATTGCTTTCTAAGTAGTTTCTAAATAGCAACACCGGAGCTAAGTATTTAATAAAATAATAAACTTATATTTGTATTGCAGAAACAATAATAGTTTTTTTTTTGTTTTAAAGAATGACTGAGTTGAAGAATCCACACATATCATTATATAAATAGCTTACACTTTGCATTGAATTTTACTAAAGTTTCTTCTTTATTGATTTTTTGTATAAATGATCTCCTCGTTGTTTATTTAGACATCATTTGAAACATTCCAAAATTCATTTTTTGTATTATAGCATACCTTAACTGTTCAGGTCCTGTTTTTTTTGTTGGTAAATCCTAATTTATCAACCTCAATCAATTTCAATTCATTTCACCAACTTCAATAAAAAAAATACTCACTTCAACCTACTTCAACTAATTTTAACCCACTTTTCACTATTTTAACCAACTTCTACCCATCATTAAAAAAAAAAATTCAACCCACTTCAGCAAAAAAAATACCAATTTCAATCCACTTCTACCAATTTTAATTAATTTCACCCATTTACCAACACATATTTTCAAAAAAAAAAAAGAACAAGCCCTAACATTCATAGTTTATTTTAGGTGACCAAGACTTACGGAATTTCATTTCAAAATTAAAGCTTATATCGTGTTACTTTTAGGCCTGTTATTTTATTAGGTAAATTGAAGTTAGTAAAAGAGTGAAGTTTGTTGAAGTAGGCTGAGGTGCATTGAAGTTAGTTGAAATGGATTTAATTTTTTTTATGTGGTACATTGAACTTGATTAAAATAGTTAAACTATGTTGAAGTAGGTTGAAGTGAGTTTAGATTAGTATATTAGAATTGATCTACGAAAAGAACAGCACTTTATTGTTAGTCCACATTGACTTGACTCTTTCCTCCTCCCTTCACTTTAACTTGAACAACACAACAAAGACCTTCTCCCTCTCTCTCTCTCTCTCTCCGAGCCCCCATGAACGCTTTCATATAATCCCCCTGTCTGCACCACTCCCCCCCTCCCTTCATCTCTCCCCACCTCAAATGCATTTGTCAACTATTATTATTCCCACTATGACCGGCGGATCAATAATCTCCAGCCCTCCGATCCTCCACCATCAAAACCCAATCACCACCACTCTCCTCATCCTCATCCTCATCATCCTCCTGACCCGACCCGCATTGGCCCAGCATAGCCCGAACGAAGTCCCGTCCACCATCAGCCCATCAGCTGGCATAGTACTCGTCGTCCTAATCACCGCCTTCTTCTTCATGGGGTTTTTCTTCCTCTACATCCGCTTCTGCTACGACGACGAGAACCCCACCCGACACGGAAACCCAGGCGGGTCCGTCTTCCTGACCCCCCACACCCGCGGCCTCGACGACACCATCATCGAGACGTTCCCCGTCTTGAACTACGCGGCGGTGAAGGAGCTCAAGATCGGCAAGTACGCGCTCCAGTGCGCCGTTTGTCTCACCGAGTTCGACGATGACGACACCCTGCGCCTCCTCCCTCACTGCGACCATGTCTTCCACCCTCAATGCATCGATCCCTGGCTGCAGGCTCACACCACTTGCCCCGTTTGCAGGGCGGATCTCCACGCGCCCATTCTTTCTCACGCGCCGCCGAAACCAGAGGACTTGCCGTCTACAGATCATCATCAAGAAGTAGAAAACCTTAACCCATGCATAGAACAGCCACTACAAAGGGCACCAACAGTGATGAGACGAAACGCGTCGTTTGGAGGACCCAGAAGGCTATGGGGGAGGATTGCGCGGTCGTTTTCGACAGGACACGTGGCGGTGAAGCAGTGGGAGAATCTAGAGAGGTTCAGGCTGAGGTTGCCGGAGGAGGTCAGGAAGGAGGTGATGAGTGGGAAGCTTCAGAGGGCCACCAGTATGGTGGTTTATTTACCTAGAGGAACAAGCTCAAGGAGAGGGGACCGAACCGGGTTCGGTGAAAGTAGTAGCCGGGGCAGGTCGGGAAGTCTTCGGTCCGACCGGCGTGTTTTCTCGTTCTTCTCTCGAGCTCTATCATTTACGTCGCCGAAATTGGCGGCAGTCAATAACACTCGACAAGGATCGTTGCGTGGCACCGTCGGGGCTGAGTCCACTCGGCTGCCGGTTTGAGTTGAGTTTAACGAGTTTGACTGTACATTATCAATTAATACTCATCACTACTCGTTTTTTTGTTTCTTATCTTTTTTTTTTTTGTTAGGGTGATCATCAACTCATCGCTCACCAATGCAAAGTATTTTTAGAAGGTTAGGATTTCTTTTTCCTTTATTTTGGTTTCTTTTGTTTGAGAAAAAATGAAATTGTAATGTGTATCTATATATATAGAAAGAACAATCCTTTCAAGACCCGCTAGGTACCCCTGCGATAGGGGTCCAGTGAATTAGGCCGACTTATCATATTATATATATATATATATATAAAGGACAATGTATGGGAAATTTGTATGTAGTGGGTGAAACTTAACCCCAAAAACACCTCCAAAAAAGAAGAATATTGAAAAGTTCCATCGCAGAGGACAGATTCTTTGAACTTGAAAGCCATGATTCCTCGATAATGTTCTTTTACTTTCATTATGTTGGGTGGGGGAATGGTGGAGTCATGTTGATGTGGTTACTAATAATTAATATAATTATTTACTAATTAAGTATCTTATCTAAAAAATTTCGAAGAAATGTATTTAATATGTTTTTCTTCTTTTATTATTTGCTAAATATTCTTTGATTTGGTTATGAAAAATTAAGATAGCATTTGCTACATAAGATACCTGATAATTAATGTTCCGATATAATTTACAAAGTCACGACATGTGCAATTTCTCTTTATTTTCCAATTCCTATTCATTTATTACTGTTTCAAAGTCCACAAAATTAGACGAATCAGTCACATGCTAATTAAATAAACCAATCAATGGCATGATTATGTCATATTTTAATGAAAAACAACAAACCAATAGATCGATGAAGATCAATCGAAGAAAAAAAAAGATATCAACCATTAGAACCGAATATATAAAGATGATTGTATAGGTAATAGGTTACATTCATGTTATAATTTAAGGATGAGTGTTAACCAAAAAAAAAAAAAAAACAAATAGTGTTTAAACACTGAAAAGTTGAAACATATAGGAACCTTCATTGTAGACAGTGCTCTCCGCCCCCCCCCCCCCCCCAAAAAAAATAATGTTAAGGTTCAAGCCAAGATACTGTTTCAATAAAACAAAATTCTAACCAAGATTTTTAATAATGTATAGGAAAAAGACAACTAGACAGCACAACTTGCACTATTATTGAAATGCCAGTTCGTTCTTATGAACAATTCAAAGCATTTTATGCAGGCCTCATATCTATCATATATAGTTATCTTATTATCTTCATGCTATATATATGCGGGATGAGTTCATGAATTATCTCGTAATACTAAATATTGTTCTTCCTTTTATCCTCTTGTAACACCATGATGGTGCCTCTTGAGTTGCGGTCAGTAATCAATATAGCTCAAAAGATCGTCGATTGATTCCATAAATCACCGCTACGCCTTTCCGATGTGCGTTGTCTTTGCTCATATGCAACCTAGAAAGCTTTTTAAGAATTCACTCACTCTTAAATTTCTCTGCAACAAGCACACTTAACTGTGAAGTACGTAGACTCCCTAAAAAGAAAGGTGCACATTTGATTAGGCTCGGGTTTGAATCCTTCCGGGGGGACATAAATTCCTCTTGTAAAATTTAAAACCATCCAAAACGAATTCTAATTAGGCATACATCCATTATGATCATTCGTGTACTCTGATGAGATTATCATACATACAATAATAAAACTAATCCATTTCCTCTGTTGTTCTTCAATTATATTCAACGTAAAGCGTGAATAAGGGTCAGTAGGGATGTAATACACGACTCATACTGTTGAGTTTCATCATTGCCATTAATTCCACGAGTCTAGTGACAACTCCAAGGAAGAGCAACAGCTTGACTTTTGCAATTATAATTGTGTTTCAAGTCTGAAAATTCTACAGTTAGCTTTGTCTGTCACAATCTTGATCACGTAACTTGACTTGGATTGCTTGATTTCATACCCCGTCTGGGCTCTGTCTGTTATAGATCTCCACCATTTATTATGAAGTATGAACCATTCATTTATGTATATAATTTTATGTCTCAGATTAGGCTTCCATTTGATTATGACAATTCAAATTATATTGAAGTTTGTATATGACTCTATCTTTCCAATGTTTACTTTATTTTGAAAATCTAAATTCGGGTAAAAACTCAAAACCGATATAAAGAAAAGACCATTTTAAGTTCAAGCAAAAACTTTAATTATAACATTACCCAATTATCTTAATCGAACAAATATAACTAGTCTAATAAGAACAATGCTACGATCGTAATAATCTCTCCAACTCACCATAATTGGCCGATTGTAAATCAGATCTGTCTCAAATTGCTTGTCAAAATCTAACCAAAAGAAAAAAACAATTTACAATGAAATCCAGACCGATCACGAGACAAGGGTTTCTTGTATATGAAACAAAGAGAGTGCTACATGCAGCTAGATTGACTAGAGAAAAAAACGTCCATAATTAGGCCCTGTTCTTTTTGTAGGTCATTTAGATTTACCAATTTTAACCCACTTCAGTCCATTTCAACCAACTTCAACCCACCTGAAAAAAAAAAATATCCACCTCAATCCACTTCAACTAACTTCAACCTACCTCAATCCAATTCAACCAACTTCAACCCACCCCTTCATAAATTTAATAATTTGTAGCCCAAATCATTAAAAATAATTGACAAGTTGTACCGGCCTCCAACTTTCAAAAAAATAGTTACAGAATTGTGAAATTACCATTTAGCGAAAAAATGCACTAAAAATTACAATAACTTAATTAATAAATTATCACACATTCTTATTATTTTAACCCATTTCAACCCACCACAAAAAAAATATACTAATTTCAATCCACTTCAACCTACTTCAACCCACAAAAAAAAAAATACCAACTTCAATCCATCGTAACTCACCTCAACCAACTCCAACTCACTTCAACCTTTTGCCACCTCCATTTATGCACGAAAAGAACAGACCCTTAGTGAGACGACTACTAATAAAAAATTTTAACGCAGTAGATAGCAGTTCTATAATAAGTGAGGCCGGTAATCACGCAAATTTGGTCAAAGTTGATGCAATCCAATACAATAAAATTTGGAAGGATAGAATAAAAAACATTGTAATTAGAGCATTTGGAACGATAGAAAAAAAAAATAGAGCATTAAATGAGGGAAAAGGAAAAGAAAATATCAACTAAATAATTTTAACGAGAAATACTAACTGAGTTGTTTTGCAGACAAAAAATTTTAACTAAATTGTCACAGCAAAGATAAATATTAATCAGATGAAGAAATTTCGAGTTCAAAATTTAGAGTGAAGTTTCTTTCCATATCTGAAGGAATTATCAACTCATAATAGTCTTTTAAGTGACTAGTAGAAAACAAAATAATAATATATATAATATAAAGTTGAATGGATTGAATGGGTTAATGGTATTTTGACAATTGGCGAATTTCTATTAGATGTCTTCCATCTATAGCAATACTATGTGACTATGATTTATTTGATTAGTTGAACAGTCATCGACTTTATTACCCATGATTAAGTATCAATATTAAATAATTATTTTTATTCAATTGTTTTAACAGTTACAAATTTATAAATTGGTTGGTTTGATATTCCAATTGTCATAATCATTATCCAAATTTGAAGAGATATCTCCCTTAGGCCAAATGACAGTAAACATATGCCAAATATATATATATATATATATATATATATATATATATATATATATATA
>JACYFF010031955.1:12393399-12427004 GCA_017589665.1 Selenicereus undatus
ATATATATATATATATATATATATATATATATATATATATATATATAAATCTCGTGCTAAGATGAAGTATAAAAGGCAAGAGAACACAAAATTTACATTGGACGTTTTTTATATTTAAAAAAAGGTGAAAAGGTTAGTGTCAAACGGCATATCACATATAATGAATGTGTATTTAACTTTGAAATATATAAATACTTTTAACATATATGATTTGATGTTTTATATCTTTTATTTTTCTTTTTCCAATAAAAGTGTCTTTAAATAATGATGTTATTTGCTACCCTTGTAATTAGATAAATAGTGGGCTTCAAAAATATGTACTCAACTTGGGAATCCCATCTCGGTTTAAATTTGGGCCGTCTTAATTTGGCCCATCATTCATTTTCCCTCCATTTCTCGGCAAAGAACTTCGGAAGTTGAGAGGAAAATTGAAGACGGTGGATCAACGTCATCATCGTCTTCATCTTCATCGTGATCATGATCGTCACGTTCATTGTGATGATCATCACTATCATCGACGGTAGGATGTTTCGGAGGTTATCGGAATTCCAATCGAAATCAAACCCTATCTCTCCTTACCTTCTCCAACATTCTCTCTCATTCTGATGCTTGCTTATTCATCAAGGTTAGTACGGTTACTCATTTCTGAACATTTTTAAGGGGTTTGTTTCTGCAGTTGGTTGAATGTTTCTAGTACAGTTTTCATTTAATCAAAATTCAAGTCGATTTGTTTTATGGGGTTTGATTGGTTGGTGGTCATCATTTTGTAAATGCATACATGCTGTTCGATGAAAGTCCTGGACTAGATTTCAGTGCCTAGGAGTGCAGGAGGTAGTCAAGAGTAGGATAATGACTTCAAATGGCAAAAAAAAGAATATTCCGTCTGTGGGGTATTTTGGGATCTTTGGTTGTTGAGTCAAGTACACGATTGTTAATCTTGTGGGCATAGATGGATGCGAGAAGCATTTGTCCTCCTGCTAGTTAAGCACAGGAATTCCTTTTTATCGTGAACATAAGATGCCATATCCGCAAGGACCACAAATTTCGTCACTCATGGGAACACTCTAGTACTGTTCGATCAAATTAATTGTTTAGGTAGAGGATAGCGGTTTAGATAATAAATGGTTACTTAGGTAGTGGATATGTTTAGTTGTTGGCGGATAGCTGTTTAGATGAGCGGTTAAAGCAAGTGTGTTCAGTAAATTTAGCTATTGGATTAACTAATCAATGTAAATTAACATAAAAGGATATAGATAATTCCTAAAGATAAAATTTCTAAATGGTATTTTTTGGCAAAAAATTATGGAACGCTATTTTTTAATGTCAAAACCTAGTTACTATTAACTTTTCAGAAATGCTGCTTGAAACACTAAACTCTATTTAAAATGGAGGTCTAAGTATTAGGTTCCCAAACACTGAAAATCGACTGCTTCATGCATTAACTTGGTCAAAATGCTAAATATCACTCAAAATACTGTTGCCGAGTACTATGGTCTAGGGTTTGCCGCTTCGGGAGGGATGGAGGGGGGGGGGGGGGGGCCACAAGGGAAACCTTTTCCTTCTAAATGCCCTTTACAGTATTTGGATCACTCCTCCTTGGTACCAATGTTGCTCAAATTCCACTAGAACCCCCACTTGTAGCTATGTTCAAAACTCTAAAACCAGACATCTTGTTTACTCCATTACGGCCAAAACTGAAGGAATATGACTCCTCCTTTTTGCAATTGGAAGTATATTCAATCTAGCTAAACCATCAAATCTGACAAATTACAATCAACCAGAATTCCAAACGCCTCAGTTTCCACAGCGGATAAGACTTACCTTGTCAACCACTCAGCGGAGAAAAATCTTCCTCCTGTGCAAAGCTTGCGAGTGCTCAGTGGCACTAAAAGTTGGTCTGGTTTTAGACCTTATTTGTATCTCTAAGGGCTTTTGATGTTGATGTTTAATGGTGCCTATGCTAACAAAACGATATCTTTGCTTATTAGTAAAATTTATAGGTATAGCTTGCCTAGACCTCTAATATTGTTGTTCTCTAGGTTCTATATAGCCTAGGGTGCTTGTGGAGCTTGGTTTTGGCAGTTAACACCTTCTAATTACAATTATGTTTTTGTAGAGAGAGAGAGAGAGATGATATCGAAGTGGCAGTTTATTTGTTTGTTTGTTTGTTTATCGTGCGTGTGTGGGCGGGGGGAGGGGGGGGATGGTTTCTTCAAACATGTTTGTTTCTGCACTCATGACTGTATTTTTGGTTATTGTCATTCAATTCATTTCTATAGAGTCTGTCTCATCTTTCTTCTTTTTCTGCAATCCCAGCATACATTCAACTTGTCTCTTCCATTGCTTTCTTTCTCTCCACATGTTATGCCCATTCAGGTAGGTGGGAATTGGCAAATTATTTCAACGATCAAAATTCAAAACCAGTGCTCAACATTTTACTGTATTTACTTCTGCTGACAGTGACGTCGTTGATATGTGAATTTATACCTTTCTGAATAATATAGGGGCTCACAGTCATTCAGTGCCCAACGGGATTCTTTTGTGTACTTATTTTGAGTTTAATTGGTTGGAGACGTGGAGCTCCCCCCCCCCCCCCAACCAAAGAAGGAAAAAGAAAACAATAAAAGAAAAAAAAGGAGAATTCATGATGGAGATTGGTTGAACTGGTTTATCAGTCATATTCAACTTTATGCCAACCTATTGCCAATCCATAGCCTTACTAACCTAAATATCATTCAGCAGAAAATTTTTGAAGATAATTTGTGTGGTTGTCTAGTAACTTTATTTCTTTTGTGCTTCCCATTGTTGCCTTTCCTGAACTTCACCCCATTTTCTCTTTTTCTTCGTCCACCCTTCCCCCTCTCAATAATATTGTTTCTGCGAGAATGGCAGGTCTTAAATCTACTTTTTAGGCGGCTAAGAAATTTGTTATCACTTTCCAACGTTAGATTATAATTTAGATTATAATGGACGGAAGTGAAATGGCTCACTAAGCATACTTTGCTTTTTGGCCATATGGCCCATACAGGTTGGGGGAAATGGGTGGTTTCTGAATCTAGATTTGGAAAGGAGCAATTTTATGCACTCGAGGGTTAAAAATGCATAGAATTGCTTCTTCTTCTTTGGTTCTGTTATTTCCCTGAAAGTAGAAATGTGGAAAGGGAACAACCATTGAGGGATTGTATCTTCATGGTGGTCTGTCATCTATGGCAGCTTTCTTCTTCTTTGGTTTTGCCTGCGCATATCAGGCTGGACCAACGCATGATCTCTTACAGATTTTGGAAAGGCACGTGCCCCTTTGTACATGCTATCTGCTTGCCTTTTCACTGCTCAGATTTATGGTTATGTTGACAGACTGAGATCATGTTCTCTCGCAGCTTCCAATGGAGGACACAGGTTGGAGGTCATCATACAGGTCAGATTTACAGTGGGGGAAATGATTGGTAGATACTGATGTCGACAACCTTATATGAGGCCCACCTTCTCATCGAATTGAAGAGGACAACCAATTTTTCTTTTTCTTTTTTTGGTAATGTTTTTTCATGCCACATCATATCACTGTAGTTTTGATTTTGAAATCCAACTTTAACTGCATGTAAATCATGTCTTATTTCTTACTAGATTAAATGTCTTTGTTTAGATGTATACCTTGCATGTACCCAGCTCAGTGACATCTTTTTTTGATGAGGATATTATACTCAATGACATTGCAAAGGATATATGCAGCCCAGAAAATTCCTTGTGATGTAACATCATGCTATTTGTTACAATCCTTTCCACAGTTACCAGAACCAATATCTTTGACAGCTCAATAGAGGATCATGGTACGGGAACTTGGTTCATTATTGACTTCCACTAATTTAGTTTAACTTGGGCTCTTTGGATTTTTGGACTGATGCCCATGTGGAAACGCAAACGAGAATGTGTATGTATTTTTACTAACATTGTGATCCTTAGTGCTTGCAGGTACTGTAATCAAATTGGGAAACCAACTGAAGTCTCAGACAACTGCGATAGCACCAGATAAACAATGCTAAAGCTGGGACAGACCAATTTTACAGCAGTGTTCTATACTTGAGCAGCTTACAAAACAGTAATGCACAAATATTGTAATTACCATGAAGATATCAGATGTTAAACGTGATTCTTGATGGCTAAGTCCGATTTCGAGGTATGTGCAACTTCATATAACTTTTCTCATGCAGATATCTGGATTCCTGTTGTTGATCTACCTTTTTGTGTGCAAATTCATACACCATTTCTGATGCATATGTCTGTACTTCTGTTGTTGATCTGCCTGTCTGCTTCCTGATCTCTGCTACTCTTCTTAATTCACTTTGCAATTTCATTTGGTTTACAATTTGATGTTGGTTTTTGGCTTCAATCAAGCATTCTCATGCAATTTCTATAAATGGTTCATGAGATGAGTTTAACCCTCAGAGAAATCCAGTAAGGTAATCAACTGCAATTGTGTTTTGGCAAAGAAGAACGTGGCGTTTGCTGGGTTTCCAAGGGTTAGGTAGTAGTTGAGATACTCCTTTAATGTAATGAGAAAGAAGACCTTTGAGACCTTGGACTGACCAAAGTAGACAGGAATCTAGATGAAGTAGATGGAGCAGAAGAGAAGTTTTTAACCAAAGGGATTAACGACTGCACGATGTCTGTCATTAAAGGCCTGTAATCTGGTTCAGCTTGCACACAAACGGCTGCAATGGCAGCAATCTGTAGAAAATGACGGATTGACATCAGTTTTGATTCCTTGTACTAGTACGACAGCAAGAAGCATGATAGATACCCCCTAACCTGAACAACATCTTTCTGGGAGTATTGCCCTTTTAAAGTTGGGTCGACCATTTCCATGACCTTTTCCCTGTGGGTCAATCTTGGGAGAGCCTGAAAGTCAGAGAATTGTTAGCATTTCTGCTATAACAAATATATTGAAATAGCCCAGCTATCAAATGAGGAAATTCACTGCTACTGCCTATTCTTATGTTCCCTATCAAGGAAAGTTAGGTAAATGACCCCAATGAAGACATGATTTTTCATTTTCTGTTACTCTAACATTCCTTTTTTGTTCACTCCACTGAAGTAGACAATTAATGAACCAAGCCACCACACTAGTCCCAACTGGTGCAGGGCTGAGCTGGGGTTTTTTTGGGGGGGGGGGGGGATGTCTAAATTTATGCTGCGTTATTCACACTCCCATACAGTGAATCATATGGAGGCTCTTTTCCCTTGCACTTTGACTGCTTTCTTCGTCACAACGAAAGAAGCAGAGGACATAGTGAATTGTAGTCTTTTATTCCAGTGTGAACAAAAATGGAAAATAATGCAACTTTTATTGGCTAACTGGTGTCAGAAGTTTTACGCTACTAATGCTCCGAATGCTGTCCCATCCACGTTTGAATACTTTGAATAATTAAACAGTAATCTAAATAAGTTATATGAAGTTGACATTCTGTGGCAAAGATTGATTATTGCCGGTTATTACTAACCCAAGAGACAAGAACATGTTCTCCAGGTGGCCGCCTTGTATCAACTGGTACCCGGCCTGTTATGAGCTGTAGAAGAACCACTCCATAGCTGTAGACATCTGACTTTGTTGTAAGCTTGCCTGTTGAAACATACCTACACAACCACCATGCGTAAGAGAGGGAACATACATGTTAGAACAGAACATCACATTATCTCCGGATCCATGGAACAGCAATGAGGAAAAATGTTGGTTGCGGTTTACTTGGACCACATTGCATTATTGCTGATTGGTAGTTTTCAGTGATACGGTTGTGAGAGGGATGCTTGAGGAGGGGGAGAAATGGACACTTACTCTGGAGCCAGGTACCCAGTGGTCCCCAGGACGCGAGTCGAAATCTGACCGTTGATCTTGTCAGACCCCATCTTGGCCAAACCAAAGTCAGACACCTTAGCTCTGAATCTGTGGTCCAGGAGGATGTTGCTGCATTTGAAGTCCCTGTGGATTATTGATGGGGTCACATGCTCATGGAGGAACTCCAAGGCTCGGGCACAATCAAGGGCTATCCTTAGCCGCGTGCCCCAATCCAATGGCTGAGGATAGATATGAGGGGAGTGGAGGTGCTGCTGGAGACTACCATTGGGGATAAATTCAAAAATTAGGAGCCTGTGATCTTGGTCTGCACAGTAGCCTAGTAGCTCTACTAGGTAAGGGGAAATTAGGCGGCTCAATAGGTCCACCTGCCCAAGATGAGAGAAGCAATAGCTTAGTTGTATCATATTTCTCTCAAGTCTCACCCATGTGGAAAGTTGAGCGGTCTTCATAAATGTGTATCCATATGGACACAAATATTGACACTTTGGTAATGAAGAATCTATTTGTTTAATGAGGTTTACTCAAGTTGAGAGGAAGAAACCAAAGGAAGATGGGCAAAGTAAAACGCCCTAGTTGCTATCTTTACCTTCCTAAAGTTAGAATGGGGACATCAATTAATTAGAGAAATTTCTTATAGCTCAATAGAGTTTGGAACTTAAAATTCTTGTTTCCCAACACATTCTAAGTTGTCATGTTGATGGCATATGATCCACCTATTCCCAATTTTCCGTTGCTATTGCCAAGATGTCATTCTTGTTATATTCTTGTTTAGAGAAACATCAATTAATCTATCCCTATGTCCCATCATTAATATCATTTTTGAGTTTTCAAGTTTCAAATTTGCAACTACTTGACCGTAACTTTCTTCAGAATGTACTGGTTTGAGCATTTGAAATAGTCGCAGCTGGAAGTAATGACGTAGAAGCTTGAGCTATTATTCTTTGAAAAGGTTAAAAACTAAAAACATATAAAAGCTGGCTGAGCATGCATTTTAGAGACCACCAAAAACACATGGAATGAGTGCATGACAATTTGTAAAACATTCTATTGACTCTGTCATTCTGAATGCAAATTGTTCCTTCTATATATAATTTCCATTCCTTTTTGTAGGAGAAAACAAACCCCAAAAACATCAATGATATTTTATGTCATGAAGGAATAAAGATGATAGAAAAGAACAAAATAATTAAATGAGGCAGCACTCTTATACTTACCTCTATCCTAAAAGCACGCTCCCCTTGCTTGCCATCCCTCTGGACCATCTTAATTGCAGCCACAGTTCCATCACTTAGGACTCCTCTGTACACCACCCCGTATGCACCATGCCGTACCACATTCGCCTCGCTGAAATTGTTAGTAGCCATTTCCAGTTCCTTGTAGGTGAACACTTGTACTCCCCTGAATCTACACGGTGATGTTCGCCTTGAGCTCCCACCTGAAATCCACCCGTTCTTCACCTCTGTTCAATTCAATATCCATTGCTCACATCAATATGCAGATACTTAGCCAGATTTTAATTCGCACTGAAGAAGTCATTGTATGCACAACCTTGTCCAGGATAGGTAGCCATTATGTTTTCAAAAGGTCATGGCCGGTCTTTGATTATGCTGTCTAATTTAAAAGGAGAAAATAGTGAAGAAAATCTGAAAACGAACTACATGTTGAACTATAGGACAATCGTATGTCTGTATGAAACCACTTAATGCCCCAGAATTTCATGTAGGTGTGCAAATCTTTTCTTTTTTTGGGGGGGGGGGGGGGGGGGAGAGGTTCCTTCAATTGTAATGGCACTGTGCATAGAAATAAAGGACACTTCAATGAGGCATTTGGTTGTAGTTTGCTGTAATTTGAAGCTAAGCACATTTAAAATCCAAAGTCAACATTTACCTGGACTTCCAGTGAAATTGATTGTGGTGTGAGAATCAAACTTGGAACTGTCATCAATATTGTTGCTGTTCCTGCTCAAGCTGTTGCATTTTGCAGATTTCTGTCGTCGTAGAAGGATTATGAGGATTATAACTGATGCAAGGAGAATGACTAAGACGATAGGTATGACAATTAGGAGAATGGAAGTAAGAGAAAGAGTCCTATGATGAAGATTATCATGATCATGAGCATAGGATGGTGAATCATGGAAATGGGAGTTGTTTTCCCAATGGTTTGTTGCTGTATTGGCAGAGGATTCCATAGAATGTAGGCTAGTTTCCATGGTTCCAATAGAACTACAAAAATGGAAGTTTAGTAAGAAAGTTGAGGACAGAGAAACAGGTACTAGTGGAAAGTATCTAGTCTGTACTGAAAGCACAGAAATCAAGAAGTTCGAGCAAGAGAGAGAGAGAGAGGGGGGGGGGGGTAGACTTGGTGAGAAGAGATGGGGTTGGGGGAAAAGGTGGGGAGGTGTTGTATACTTGTGAGTTGCCCTACCTGGGAGGTCACCCTCCTAGTCTGGGGCACATGATTTCAACTCTCTATCTGTCTCTAGCCTCACTCTTCCCGTGAACACTAAAACAAAGGGATGCCTCTCTTCTTTGTTCGTCTGTTATTCTAGATTTGTTCTAGGAATACTCTGTCTTTTGTGTCGAAAGGGAATTGAGAGATTTTGCTCCACTACCTCTAGCTCATATATCCAATCCCCTCAACTTGTTTAACTCAATACTCCCAATCTCATTGAGCGTTAAGTATCTTTCTTCTCCTATTATCCTCTATTTTTCTTAGTCTATTTTGTGAGAGCTACTTATCAGTAAATTAGAAATTTATATGCATTAGATTAATTATGCAACAACGACCCATTATGGATACGATGATACCTCATATAGTGGCAATGATAATGATTTGGTGCAGACTTCGTTGTGGGACAGTGGGAAGATAAAAAGTTTGAAGATGTCAAGATGTATGCAACTTTTGTCCCAAATATGAACCCACAAAGTAATAGCTTTTGTAAAACCCGAGTAATGGTATATTTATATTAGTTGTGAAATCTTTGTTATCAAATGGCGCATCAAGTTATTTTTCATTTTGTCGATTAGATTTTACATAATTTTTGCACATGCCTCCTATGATTGCTTTATAGAACTTACTAAATTCTAATGGAAGAATAGCACATTCCCAAAGCATATATCATCCTCCTAGGATTACACATTCTTACAAGCCACGTCAGCGCCACATATTAAAAATTATATATATAACAAATACACGTTAGGAATATATATATATATATATGTTTGTGGCAAGTGAAAGTATACACTCGTAGGTGTATGATATATATTACCGCACCATTAAATTTAGGGAGGAGCAACCAATCATTGAGTTAAACGGCCAGATGTTTCGCCTTAATTAAGAATGGCAAAGCATTATCTATGTAATGTAATGTCAGTCTCTTATTGTTGGTTTCTACGGTAAGTTGCCTTGAATAAGCTAACCTTGATGTTGAGTGTTGACTTGCAGATGCTGGGTCCCAACTGCCTTTGGTCAAGTGGCACTAACTTTTGGAGCCCTACAATTTGAGATTTGTCTGTTGAATTTTGTGCCTAGCCTGATTTTCTTTAATGCCAATTGCCAAATGCTCACCAAGACTAGAGGTCAAATTGTAGTTATGAATGTAAATACATGCCTATAATATTCTTTTCTGGAGGGGCCAAAGTCCCCAAAATAATTTTGATAACAATATTATTGTTGGTACTGATAACAATTTGATTGCCATCCATTTATTAAATTTTAAATCAATGCTGGGTTTGAAAATTGCATTGAATGGGGCTAACCTCCCTCCCTCCCCCACCCCCTCTTTTTCAAGGATTCGTCTAAGATAATGTTTTATGAGTACGGAAAAAATATTAGTTCGATATTGTAGAGAAGTATGGTGCCATTGAATTTAAACATTGAGTGACTTGCTGAAATTTTGACATAGATTGCTCCCCCCCAACCCCCCTTTTGAGGGTTCGTTTAAGATAATGTTCTATGAGTGTGGGCAAAACATTAGCCTGATATAGTTTTGAAAAATATAGCATTATTGAAGTGGAACTTTGAATGAATTGCTAAAATTTTTGACATAGATTGCTTTGTAAATAACTCAATCGTTGCCAACCTTTTTTGAGAATGACGTATAGCATTGAAGTTATGTACTTCCACCAGTATTTATTCATACAAAAAATTAACTGGTTTATTTATAACAACATATATGTTCTTACATTTTGTAATGTGTATGAACAATTTTCTAAGTATAAGTCATGCCTATTAGGTATTGTCGGTAAAAATAAGTGATGACAATTGACAACCAAAGATTTTCTAGTGAAATTTAGATCCTCCTCTTCATGGATGGAAAGTGACTACTACTAGACTACACCTCTCTCTTGGGGTTTTTCCTTTGGCATTTTCAAAAGTGAAACGTTGATTATTTTGTTTTTTATTTTAACTTGTCTCTAAGGCAGAGAAGAATGCCATGGAAGCTAAGGAGCTGATGTCCTTCCCTTTTGACTAATTAGCATCATTTTACTTTTCTTTTTTATAAATTTGAAAGTGTAATAAATTCATAAGTGGCATTAGCATCATCTAAGGAATAATTAGGAATTCAAGGGCATACAAAACAAAAGGTAGCTGTCTAGCTTGGCACTGGCACTGGCACTAGCAGACTAGCAGAGGCATTCTCATTCTTCCCGTGATTCCCACTGTTTCCCCTCCCACTCCAAGGCCAACCTTAACTTTGGTGGGCCGACGTGCTGATTTGCTGGATTCTCATCGCCTTCATCTACCGCGTCGGATTTAATCGTAGGACAATCAATTTCCTTATTTTTGTGTGACGAAATTGTGTGGATTAATGGTCCTGAAGTCGACTCGAGCTTTGACATTACCCTCCTTCCTTAGATATATAGTGGCCCGTTAAATTGTCTTCAGATAGAGACTTAAAATTCGGCTCGCTTTTTCTTGTTTGTTTTCTATTAAAAAAAAAAAAATCTTAACTTTGGTGGGGAGAAGCCTGCTCTCATTATTTGTTTTCAGTCATGACTCCTCTCACTAAAAATCATGAAGAATGAGAATTCAATAAGATCAACTTTGAAGTTTGAAGTTTTGAACCCCTCTCCCCCCCCCCCCCCCCAACCAAAAAAAAAGCATCTTCAAAATAAACAAGCAAGCAAATGAGTAAATAAACAAATAAAATTAAAGTATTGATGAATAAACTCTGTAGTTATTACAACTACTTCTCATAACATTAAAATGCATCCAACTACTAACATATCCTGATTTAATTCAATTCGAATTTTGAATGACCACCTTTGAATTTAAATTTCTTCATTACAAAAACTTAATAACGGTGCTATCAATATGATGTGTATTGTTATTTATTTAAGTGTGGTGCCATTCATAAATTGGACAAAAAAGTTATGAAAGCTCCATGCTAAGATATTCTCTCCCTTTTTGAATTTTTCGTCTAATTATTATTTTTAGTTCCTATCACATATATAAATATATTTTTTTTTTGGTGCGAGTTCCTATCACATATATATATATATATATATATAAACATTTGTAGAACACAAATTGTTGAGTGAGGTCATCTTACATAAGGGGTTATTGTGACACGGACTCTTTTAGAAGTGACTTTTTTGCGGTTATGTAGTTACTAATAATATGTTATAAAATGACTTTTCAATTCATGGGTGACTAATAGTTCATTTGAGGATGATTATAATAATAATAATTTCTAAAAAAATTAGTAGTTACCTTAATTAATTATTAATAATTATCATAAAAAATATACGTCCCATAATTGTATTATTCAAGCAAAATCATGGGCACGAGATTGAGGATAGCTTCTTTTTTTTTATTTTTTTAAGCAGTGAGTAAATATTGAGAAGAATGAAAGGCTAGCCCAACTATAATAATGTTCCCAACAAGTTGACACTCGACAGTGAGAGATAAATATTCGCCTCCTTAATAATATGTTCTCTTCCAATCAAACAACAGCGTCAAGTTTAATATAATTTGGACAAAACTAATGTATGGTTGAACAATGGTTCTGTACACATGTGATGTAGCATTCACATCATTTCTGAACTGTAATTTAGCTGGCTCAGTCAAATACATGCTACACCTCCTATTAGGCTCTTACAACACCCTCTTTCCCATTTTACAAATTATAAGATAGTTATAGACCGGTTATTAACACCGCCTTTAAGTGTAAGTCTCGCTTTCGCGGGGTTTGAAAAGATTCAGATGTAAACTACCTACCTCAATTGACATGTCTGCCCGTGGAGAGGCTGATTCTAAGAAGACCGATTATTATATATGGTAATTTTTTTACTTTTTTAAACTCATCCTCTATTTTCAGGTTCTCTTTCCAAAATTCTAAAGTTGTTTGCTCCAAATCGCATCATGTCATTGAATCTATAATATCGGGGTTTACAATATAGTGTTGTCCCTACCTGGATCTAATTTTAAGTAAAAGGGGGGAACGAACGAAGATTCATAGCTTTTTAGAGGATTGAACAAAATAAGCAAAATTATCGACTGCTTCCTTAATTGATACTTTCTTTTCGCTCAACACTGGACTACATGTAATTAGGGTTGCAAAACCTTCGATCCTCATATTTAGGTCATTTATTTTTGTTATCAATGTCACACTTTGTAACCATTGCCAATAGGCGTGTTCGGTAATAGTGGTTTGGATAGAGACTGACGGTTTAACTAGGTCAGGTGATTATATTTTTAAATGGTTGAGAAACACAGTGGTTAATATAATCGTTAGGTTTAGATTTTGTTTTAGAAAAGCTACAAGAAGTAGCTTTTGAAAATCACTACTTAGTTTTAGTTATAATTTCAAATTTATCCTTTGTTATAGACAAAAACTTCCTCTCTTGTACATTTTTAATTCATTTTACTAAAATATGATATTTAAACACTTAAATTTATCGAAATATTGTTATTTTAAATGACAAGTTGAAAAGTTAACCCCTAAACACTACTACTTGATAACTAACAGTTACTAAAATAGTTAACCACTACTAAAACAACTAATTTTATCGAGCACAATCGTGAACATTTCCGAACAACCACTGCAACTTGACTTTAAGCCAAGTTTTTGGAGTGTAAATACAAATTATGCTACTAACTCCATGATTTGAAGCCAGGACTTCGTAGTGTAAATACAAATTATGCTACTATCAGCGGCCTGTGAGAGTGCAGTTTTCCAATTAAGACATTTTGTGACCACATAATTGACTGGAGTGATGGTAAATGTGGAGAGACAAAAACCACCAGTAACGGGTCTTTCTGGCACCAGACAAGCACTATTGTTTTATTTGCAAAGACCTCTTTCAGACGATTTATAGTTGGGAATTAGCTATTGGCAGATTGCAATATGTAATTTGACCACTACAGGTACCTGCAAAGAAATGAACATATCACATTAAAAATTGCACTTCTGTTCTTCACAATATGCTGATCACAATCACCATTATGTTTCTTTTGGTCTGGCAACTGTAGAGGAATGTTGAATTAAGAAGTGATGAAGTCTCATTCATCCAGAAAACTACCCCAAAAATAGCAGCATTAGCCGTCGTATTACAGGTTCAACACAATGCATGTAAAAGACATCTGCTCACATGGAAAACAGTAGTGCAAAGTTGCAAGACATGTAACATGTCACAGCTTTTCAAGGGTGTCACTTGTCCGATCAAATAATTGAAAATATCAAATTCTCGAAACTGCCATCTTGAATATAACCACTCTTTCAAGTTTCAATCCTATTTGTAACCAAACACTAACAGTACAACTTAGCTGAACATGCTAAATCCCCCACCCCCTTCTATTTTTACTCTTATGTTAACAAGGCCTACTTTTTGTGATTCAACATGAGGAATACCGTAAGTGCCTTTTAAGGACACAGTGAGTTGTGAAGCTCCGTTAATCTTCTGGGAATCCCAGGAACCTGTTCATAAGTTTTGCAACCGGTTTTGCATCTCCAGGAGGATATGGGAGAAGAGAATCCAGATTCATACTCACGATAGTCTGGTGAAGTGTTTGAGGACGTGCACAAAATAAGTGCTTCCTCTCTGCCAATTCTTCAGCCAATTCCACTTGATGGTTGTCCATCAGATCCTCATTCACTACAACAATCAATGGCTTGCGCAAACGTAATGTTTCAAATATGCTGCCTGACCCTGTAAAGCAGCCAAGGATGTATGTATGAGCTTGATTCATGATGTATCTCAGCTACAGAATCAAGCTGTAACTAACGAACATGGATAGATGGACTCTTAAAGACACTTTCTGCAGTTACTAAGTTGTATCCTCTTTCCTTTTGGGGGGGGGGGGGGTTCCTTTTTTGGGGCGAATTTTGGAGGGAAAACTAAAAAAGGAATCCGCAGAAATCAGTTCTTGTTTTTTGGGGGGGGGCGGGGCCGGGAACTATTTGCGTCTTGAGGATTGAGTACTCCCATTCTTACTGAGATCCAAGTGCATTCCCTCAAATCTCATAGATATGGTCAATAAGCTACAGACTACACTACTACAGGAGGCTGAACAAAAGACCTTTGAATTTAGTATGACATCAATAATTGACCGGGATAATCAGAAAAGAAGCTCAGACTGCAAGCCAGTGCATAACTCTAGAACGAAAAAACTAATAAAGCAGCAATATAGGCCCGTTGAAGAACATAATTTGTTGTCACTGACGCATCAGTCTGTAATGCAGTAACTCTTGAATGAATTGAGAACAACGGACGAGCAAGACTAGCACACGACCATTGACATGGACCTACTTTCATGGCTGGAGGTGAATGCAGATGACTCCAGCCATGCAACTGTTTACAAAAGAAAAATCAAAGTCACTACAAAATTTTAATGTTCATAAAATTCCTTCCGCAATCAAAGGTAGAAAAACAAGCTTCGATTGCCGATTAAAATACTGAAAGTATGCAACACTATACAGATGATCCCAAAATGACTCCATAGCATTCGTCTAGCAGGCATCAAAGGAAAACAGGCAAACCAAAGAATCATATGCATGATATGAAATATATTAAGTTCTGTGTACTACCCTTCCTAGAATGTGCCTATACAACCACTCTCTGATGCAACTAAGTCAAGGGCTTTGATGATTCGGCACCAAAAACATGGTAAGTGCCAGGACAAATTAAATAAAATTTTAATAACTTAAGATAAACAAAAAATCTAAGAAATAAGTATAAATACACAGCACAATAAGTAAATGAGGAGCAACGCTAAATGAGAACATTATATTTTTGAAGTATATTCCGCAAAGTACCTGCATGACTCATGACAAGAGAAGCTGATCTCAAACTCTCGGCAATGCTTGATGAGAATGTGAAGTAGTCAACAGCTATGGATCCATCACCACCAGAGGACTGCATAACAAAGAAGTCATAACCTTCTACAAGTGTAAACAGTAGTCACACCAAGGACATGAGCTCTAACAATCAAGCTCTATCATTAGACTGTAATATCACAATCTAAACCTAAAAAGATTTATTTCCCTTGTTTCAGTGGATACAAAAACAACCTTCATAAGGGTACTCTGTGGCTAATATCTTTGGCATTGAGCAATTTATCTAGACACTAATGTAGGTAACTCTCTCCTTACTAAAAGAAAGTATATATTAACTCGGGTGCATTGACCAGACATTATGAAGTTCGACTTCCTCTCCAAAAGACTTCCTCTCCAAAAGATATTTGAATTCATGAATGCAAGCACTGTGCCAATGGACCAAAGCAAAGAGACTTTTGTTTTTCTTTTTATTATACAAGTGTACTAAGCAAACAAGGTGTCAATCATTGAAGAAACTACTTTGCAATAGGGCCAAGATTCACAGGTACCCTGGAAGGAATGTATGATCCACGACCAATCT
The DNA here is from genome assembly GCA_017589665.1 of Selenicereus undatus. Classification (NCBI taxonomy): domain Eukaryota; kingdom Viridiplantae; phylum Streptophyta; class Magnoliopsida; order Caryophyllales; family Cactaceae; genus Selenicereus; species Selenicereus undatus. The sequence goes on from JACYFF010031955.1 coordinate 12,409,108, forward strand.
GAATGAGAAGGTGCGTATACCCTTTTGCATACAGATCTTGCTTGACTTCTAGAGTATCAACAACTCTAACAAGAGCATCAAACAGGGTAGTTCCCACAGTCACAAAGACAACTTTCTTAGAGCTCACCCCGTCACCATTACTTTCCATTTGGCTGTGCCGTCTCTTGCCCCAAATAAAATCTAACTGAACTTCACAGCTGTCAAACTATTCAAAATGTGAAGAGTTTAGCTAAAGAAGCATGGATACAGAACTAAAAAACACAACTCCTCTATTACGGACAGTGTTTTGAGCTGAAGGAGTCCTACTTTAAAACAACTTAAGGTCTTTCTATGTCTATTTACCCAGTACATAGAATCATCAAAATGTCAGTCAGACTCAAACACTTTATCAGTCCAGAAAAACTTTACGGAATAGCTAAATCAATTTAGAATGACACTCAATTCTCAAAATAAGACCACCGAATAGCTCACAAAAATGCTTCCTTTTGGAATTGATTAATTGAATACCATTTCAATTAAAACATTATTTTCTAACAACAAATTATTTCCCTGCCCTGAATTCAGCATAATATCACATCATGCAGAAAGCAAGATGAAAATCTCACCCAAGTCCCAACTTGTTCTATTAAATCCTACAACCATTTGAATTCATCACTAACCATTCATATGGATTATGAACACAAGATCGAAGCTCAGTCAACAGATTAACATTGTCAACAACACCCCCCCCCCCCCAAAAAACAAAAAAACTGAAATTGTTAATTTAAGACGAGAAAGGCAGGGTTGTTGGCCTTTCGACAAAATTACGGCACTAGTCTTGCCTTTCACTCTTACTTTCTAGTCCAATCAATAGTTCCATCTACCCCAATAAATTAATTTTTTTTTATAAATGAAAGAACTTTCATCAGTTTTGGAACATAATAGTAGCATCTCCTTTGATCCAATTGCCCAAAATTACTCTCAAAGTTCAAATCTTCAAATTCAAAATCGATACCAAACTAACACATAATTCACCAAACATCAACAATACTGCATAGAATTTCTAATTTCTGGGAATTTCTTGCGGCGGTCGGCTCAAATTGATATTATTGAAGAAGCTAGTGCAAGCATAAGCATTCTCAAAAATCAAATGAATCCTGACAATAAAAGAAGATGGTGCATCAATTACTGAACTTCTTACCTAGTGATTTCACGCAAGTGAGCAACTTCTTCAATTTCAACCGCTTCGAACAGAGCAGGTAGGGTTTCTCAAACAAACCCTAATTATCCGAAGCGAACAGATACAAACAATTTCCAGATGCAATTAGTTACTGAATTGAATTATCAACAAAAAACCCAAAGAGATTATTTGGTGAAATCTCTCTCCGTCTTCCACCCCCCAACCAAAAAGAAAAAAAAAAACCTTGTGCGTGGGTTTTTTTTAAATTTTTTTGGATTCTACTGTCCTCTTTCCATGTGAGTTGGGCCTTTTTCTGGACTTCTCTATTTGCTTTGCTTTACAATGCGGGCTCGATAAGCCCAATCCAGATCTCCTTCAAGTAGCGGCCTTTTATGGGCTGCCCTAAATCACTCACCAACTACTGCCAAGAGTGTTTAGCATACATTCCTCAATAACCAAATAAATTTGAACTAGAGTCTTTCCAAATTTGTCTCTTCGAAAACCTCTGATAAAGTTGGAACGAATAGAGTCTTAATAAATTTGATTTGCCAATTTACCTTTTGCCCGGATGATTCATTCATTTTTTATTTTGTTTCGTTTCATTGGAAGTCTAAGTATTGCAACATTAGAGTTTGAAATATGCAAAAAAAAATAAAAAGAAAAATCTCCTAAAGTTAAGAGTGTGTTTGGTAGAGGGGAAAATATTTTCCAGGAAAATTAAAATTCTATTTTCCATTGTTTGGTGCAAAAAAAGTCAGAAAATAATTTTCATAGGTCCTGCGAGTGCCTTTTTAGATGGATGATCAATTAGAGTAAGAAGCTTTGGTGATTGGTGGTGCAAGTGCCTTTTTAGGGGCCACGACTATTTTTCTTAAATATTATGAGAAAAGAAGTTGAAACCGAAATTGAAATATCTCAAATTGCACATCAACCTCGTATCAATAGAGACATTGATAGAGAAAACTACATCAATTGTGTGCTATTATGTGGGGATAGACATTGTATTGATCAAATTCGAATTAGCCTCGTGGCCTTTTTTAGATTGTGTGAAGCTCTTGAAGGGAAGGGTCTTCTTGCGAGCACTGTGAATATGAGTGTTAAAGAGCAAATTTTGATGTTTCTACATCTAGTGGGCCATAATGTGAGGTTTAGGGCAATCGGAGGGAGATTTTTCCATTCCACTTCGAGCATCCATACTTCTTTTCACACCGTTCTTCAAGCTATCCTAAAGTTGTATCCGGAGTTTGTTAACCCTCCTAACTCCTCTACCCCTTTGAAGATTATCAACAACTCTAGATTTTATCCATGGTTTGAGGATTGCGTAGGAGCTTTAGATGGGACTCATGTATGTGCTTCTATACATGTTGGAGACCAAGATAGATATAGGAACAGAAAACGAGGGTTGTTCAAAAATGTATTGGCAGCCGTATCTTTTGATGAACTAAAGTTTACATACATTTTTGAACCTACACAACAAGAAACTTAAAAAGTAGTATATTTGTCCAAATTTGGTAGAAATTGTACATGCGAGTAATAAATAAGAATCTAGATTAGCATTTAGCAGTAGCACTATGGCACTGAGACAGTAATCACAAGGCTTTTGTTACTACAAATCAGCACAACGAGGCGTTTGTAGTCCAACGGTTAGGATAATTGCCTTCCAAGCAATAGACCCGGGTTCGACTCCCGGCAAACGCATTAATTTTTGCAATAGACTTTTCACTTTTTTTTTCTTTTTCTTTTTCTTTGAGCGCGCGCGCACATATATATATATATATATATATATATATATATATATATATATATATATATATATATATATATATATTTGCAGGTTGTCTGGTTGTGGGGGCACAGTAAAGTTGAAAAATGAAATCTCTGTTTTTGCTGTGAAATAAAGGACAACATCTGCACTTCTTTGCACGACATGGGAGTTAGTCTTTTGAGGAGTTTGTATGTAATACACTCTCTCCCACACTCTTTTGACTTTTGCCTGATCTTGCATTAGTAAAAATTTTAATTTGGGTCAAATTTGGGCTCTATAAATTGAACAATGTTAATAACAATAAATTAATATGTGATTTTTGATATTTTTGGATTTGATAAGTCATACAAGGTTAAATTCAGATCAAAATTAAATTCAAATAATAAAATTATGAAAAAATGTTATATGCGGATTTAAAATTCGGATGACAGATTTATGTCCATACTGGATTTTTTCAAAACAAATAAATTCAAATTGGACAATTTTTTACCAACGCTACCTAATCTATCATTCGCTTTGTTTCCCAAAAAATCCATAAGATGGGCAAATAAACAAATGAATCCCACACAATGTACTTGTATGAGTGTTAATCTTTTCATAAAACAATTTATGTTTTATGTGTGTAATTAGGATCAGTAAATTTAGTCTATTGAATTACTCTGTCTTATATAATGTAATAAGGTTTGGTTAAGATAGTTCTTTTTCAATATGTTATGCACGTGTTAAGTGGTAATAAGCTGTGCTGATATTGAGTGATTCTTGTCATATCTAGCATTAGTAACACGCTCCTTTATTATTCAGGGTTTTTAATTTTTGAAGTCATCGCTTGAATTCATAAGTTGTATATAACAAAGAGAAGTGTACGAAGGTATATTAAGATGAAGCCTTAAATAAGCATACCTCAAGTTAGAGATCCCTATACAAAACTTGATTTATATGAGTTCGGGTGTGATGGAATTCAACTCATCCCTTCTGATTTTACCGTTTACAAGTACCTCTTCACTCTCCTTATCGCCGGTTAGCTAACCTTACTACTCTATATCGTTGATAATCGCTCTTTTTCACTAGCTTAGCTGTTGACATGAATAAATCCTTACGTGCCTTTTAATAATAATCGCTGTTAATATGTATATACATACATGATAGAATAATCGACCTCCCCCAAATCCTACCAGTTGCCACATCCCTAATCAAGGAATAAGCACTTAATTAAGCTCCAACTCCCAACTCCAAGAGCTTGACTTTGCTAACCCAACCACTCCGGTTAAAAATGACTCTAATTTTACATTAGATAATCATAATATAATATCATACTAATCAAATTATAATATCTCCTCACTAAGCTGACGGTCACACTAATTAAGCATGACTGAAGATGTTCTTATCAAGAATTATTGGTTCATCTTTGACTCCCAGGATTGCCATCTAATAAAATATTAATTCCTTAATTAAAATATTAATCCATAACTCCAGATCACGCTGATATAATTATAATTTAATTAACCTACTGATTGGCAGAGATTGTGATTATTTTTAATTCATTTTTAGGTGTATCAAGCACAACCTAGCAGTGTACACCCCATGTGCATGGCAAGCTAAGCCGTGCTTTGATTTTGTTTATTTTTTTGGGGATTTTCTATTTTAATAAAATATTAAAAATTTATTGTTAGAAATAGATGCAATTCACTAGTGTAAGTAAATTATTAATTATCTATAACATAAATTTTATAATTTTAAAAGAAAAAAATTGTACTTGAATTGTATGACCACAGACGGACAGACCATGTATGAAAATTGAAAAGGACACCAAGAAAATGGCAACAACAACAACTCTCAGTATGGATCCTGTTTTCGCGGGGTTTGGGGAGATTCAACTGTAAGCAGCCTTACTCCTACCGGCATTCCTACCTGTAGAGAGGCTAATTCCAAGAGATTTACAGAAAGGGTTTCGTGAAAATATTTTATAGAAGAAAGATTTTGTGAAAACATTTTATAGAAGAAAGATTCTATAGCAAGGGGTGACTAGGATATATGAAAAAGATCCGTTGATGAAGTTATGAAATAAGAGGACAATATATTAGAGGAAGGTTATGTACCTGAATAACTAGCGGTAAGCAAACATGAACTTTTATCAGAAGACAGTACAACCTGCATACAAACATAGCATACGAAAACAGAACAAAATAAAATAAAAATAAAAATAAAAACAAAAAATAAAAATAAAATCTCAGCCATCTAAGATCTTAATTATATCCCGCCACAACTTTCTATCACGAGTCAAGTCATCCGTCAAACCGACAACCAAGAAAATGGCAAGAATGGCTAAAATTTATGTAAGGCAACATTTCAGATTATTTTAGATGATTGGGAGATTACATTTTAAATAGTTACAAGAGATATCATTGTATGGTTTCTATCTTTTAGTGTTTATATTTGAGTGGAGAAAAATGTGTATGATAAAAATCTGCTCACATCTACCTAATTTGTCGTAAAATGACGGGTTATTTGTGTATTAGTACGTAGGAAGTGCTATCTACCTTCTTAATCTTGAAGTTGAGATTGAAAAGTCCATTCTTGCGTGAGTGGAGCATCTTATTTTTTCGGCTTTTTTTTTTTGTAGAATAAGTTCAGATAAGTTTAATTCAAAATAAAATTCAGAAATTAGTTCACAATAAGTTCAGCAAATAAATAAGTTCAATTCAGAATATGTTCAATAAATAAATTTAAAATAAGCTCAAAATAAATTCAACAAGTAAATTCAGATAAGATCAGTTAAAATAAGTACAAACAAAATAAGTTTAAAACTCTGTAGAAGAAAAAGAAGATAAGATTAGTTAAAATAGGTTAAAATAAGTAAAGTTTTAATGAGTTCAATAAACTTTAAAATAGCTAAAAATAATTCTAAGAAGTTTGCAAAAAATAGTTTTTTTAATTTAAAAAAAAAAGAATAGACCTTGGGTCCTAATTTAATTTTCCGTTATTAAATTCTTTTTTGTATGAAACTAAATTAGAAAATAAAGAGGGAAGATGGTGGAAATGAGCTGCCTGCCTGCCGCCCCAATGTCTCCCTGGCTTTACCAGTCTCTCTCCCTTGCCTGTTCGAACCATCCCTACCCGACAACATCACAGAATAGACAGAGAAAACAGAGTACACTGCCAAACCGCCAATTTTTAGGAAATTTCTCATTTTTAATGGCACCTCTGACTCTTTTCTCCTGCCTCAATCAGCATTTTCCATTTCAATTCCTCTGTTTTTCCCACTCACTTTTACTCTACACACACGCGCCTTTTAATAATTTACGCACATACATGATGAGAGATAGAGTTGCCTTGCAGCTTCCGCAATCTGTCCACGTCTCCCTTTCTCTCTCTGTTTTCCATCTCTTTTTAGACCCCCACAAACCCTGAACTCATCGGTGCACTTGCTTCACTTCATTCTCTCTCTCTCTCTCTCTCTCCAGAATGACCAAAACCCAGACAAATTAGCAGCTCTGAAAAGGGGTTTCTGGTACTCTTTCTTTCTCTATCGAAGCCTCTGTTTTGTACAGCCAGAGGAAAGGAATCCTCTGTTTTTGCTGTTCGAGCTAATTTCATTCTATTTCTACCTTCTTAGATCTCTCTCTCTCTCTCTCTCTCTCTCTTTGACTTAGTCTGGAGCCCACATCATGAACAAGCAAGACTTCTTGAAGACCCAGGTACTGTTTCTCCCTATCTCTATCTCTCTCACTCTGTCTAGGAGGTCATTTTGTTGGTGACACCGTGTTTACTGAGCTCTGTTTTTTCTTTTTCCTGTTTTTACAGAGTTGTGTTCTGAGAGTCAATATACACTGTGATGGTTGCAAAAGCAAAGTCAAGAAGATCCTTCAGAAAATTGATGGTAAAAATATCCCCTTTTTGCCCTCTTTTTAGATCTGCAATATGATTCAAGGGGAATCAAGAACTTGCCTTTATCATTCCTATTTATTGTTATTTTGAAGAATGTTTCATAACGATTGTTCCGTTCACTTGTGGGTCTCGAATTTTAGTATGAATTTTGAAATGGGGTGTTAATTCAAAGAAAAAATCCAGTGAATTGAAAGCATATTGAGATACTAGCATCACTTTTGACAATATCCCACCGGGGAAATTTCACCCGGGTATTCCTCATTCTGAAGCCCAGTTTGAGTGTTGAAAGTTCAAGGTATATTGTCCAATAAAAGTGGATTTAGGAAGACCGCTAATGTGTTGCACACTGACTAACACCCAAGAGAAATTTCCCGAAGTGGTGCCCTTAGAATTTCTACTACATGATTGAGTGGAGAGTACAATGATGTGGTATAAAATTGTACCTGATGAAAAAAAAAAAGTTTATGACAGTCCAAAAGTTGACAATGTTTTTTGCTCTGGTTTTTCAGGTGTGTACACAACCAAAATAGATGCAGAGCAGGGTAAAGTCACAGTGACAGGGAACGTTGACCCATCTGTACTGATTAAAAAGCTAGAGAAGAATGGAAAGCATGCTGAGCTATGGGGTCCTTCATCAAAGGGCTCAAATCAGATCAATCATCAGTTCATGAATCTCAACAATCAATTCAAGAACTTTCAGCTTGATGGGGGCAAAATGGGAAAAGACACCAACCACAATATGATGAATGTTAACAACAAGATGAATCCTCAACAGGGTGGCAAGGATCAGCATAAAGGAGGTGGGCAACAGCAGCAACAGCAGCAGCAACAACAGCAACAACAGCAGCACTTTCAGCAGTTGCTCCAACAATTGCAACAGCAAAAAGGCGGTGGAGCTGTAGCTAAGGATTTCAAAATGCCATCCAAGGACCAAAAAGGAAGCAATAAGTTCAACGTGGAGGAGTATGATGAGTTTGATGATGATGATGATGAGTTTAGTGATGAGTATGATGATGATTTTGATGAGGATGAGGAGTTCTATGATGATGATGAGTTCAGTGATGGGATGGATGATGATCATGACAGGTATGGGGGTCATGGCCATCATCAACCCAGCAAAAACATACCCATCATGGGTAACGGCCTAAGTGGGAAAGGTGGCTCCGGTGGCGGTGACAAGAAGGGAAGCGGCGGCGGTGACAAAAAGGGCAAAGAGGGTGGTGGGGCTAAAAAAGGAGCAGGAGGAGGTGGTGGTGGGGTGGCTGGTATATTCAAGAGCATGCTTGGGAGTGGAAATAATGATTCTAAAAAGGGCAATGAGGGGAAAAAAGATGGTAAAAATGGTGGCAGTAACAAAGGTGGAGTAGAATATCATGACTTTTTGGGACATGGTGGGGGTAAAAATGGAAGTGAGGGCAAAAATGGAAAACATGGTAGTGGAAATAACAACAACAACACAGGTGGGCCCAATGGAGGAAATCACAATCACAACAATAATGGCGGTGGTGGTAACAAGAAAGGAGGGCATGATTTTGATGGTATGAATCATGCCAAAAGTGGTGCGTTCAACACCATGATGGGCCAAACCCACGGCCCAATGGGCCCCCAAATGGGCCGCAATGTGCCACCTGCTGCGGGCCTGCCGGCCAACCAACACATGATGGTGAATGCTGGGGCTGGGTACCCACAAGGAATGGGTCCGGCCCATGGTGGCCCATATGGGGGTAATCCACAGCAACAGCAGTACATGGCCATGATGATGAACCAGCAAAGGATGATGAACGGTGGAGATGGCTACGGCGGCCACCCGATGATGTATGGACGGCCACCGATGGGCGTGGGCTACGCTCCTTACGTGGTCCCGCCTCCATCGTATCATGACCCTTACACCTCCGTCTTCAGTGATGAGAATACTAATAGTTGCAGCGTTATGTAAATCTTTATTTATTTATTTATTTGGGGTTCAGTATTTTCGTTGCTGAAATGTATAATTAAAAAGCTAGCGGGTCGTAATTTTAGTGTGTGCTTAAGTAACAGTTTCAAGTGCCGTTTTGGTAGTTTTTTGTGCCGTTTCATGGTGCTACTACTTCAACAATATGGATGGGGGTTGAGAAACTAAGGGTAGGAAATGGAAGGGAGGTTTTGGTTTGTATAATTGAAAAATATTGTTATGTGTTCCCCTACTTGTATTAAGTGACATTTAATGACTAATATTTTTAATACAAAACCAATGAATTAATGATGCCAAATTAGTAGGATGGGTATATACAGGGCTTATATTATGTTTGAATAGCATATCACTTATATATATAGAATAAAAAGTGAATTAACTAATCCTCATGGAACTAAACAATTAACGAAGTAGCTCAAATTTAGTCTATCGGAGGTGGTATGCAAATTTTGAGTATGAATCAATGAATTTTTTGACATTTTTATGTACCTTTTAGATGCAAGTCTTTTCCGATTAGATTAAAAAACTGGTTGGGACATCAAATGATATCGTCGATACAATATATGATATCAACTCATTTTTCTTTTGGGATTTACACCGTAAAAAAATTTAAAGGAACCATGAGATATAATTATTTTAATTTTATTAAACATTAATTTAAAATTTACAAATTATAATATGAAGTCCTACTTTTTTGTTTTTTTTTTTCCTCATGAAGAACCTCCAAAATCAAAGATCATGTTTGGATATGTAAATATAATAAAGTCACGATGATATTTGTTGTAAGATGTTGAGTTGAATGATGGATGGCTTAAGACCTACCCTAGGAGGCTTATCAAGATGAAGCATGTGGGAGTGAGGGGATAAGGGTTTAGCTTCTTGGGGGCCATTCATTGGCTCCAAATTATGACACCGGCCAACCACATACAGATGGGCTGGACCCCATGTGCTATATGGAGAGAGAGAGAGAGAGAGAGAGAGAGAGGGGGTGGGTTGTGAGTTTAAATTTGGAGTTCAATTATTGAGGCATTATGGTTCTCTACCAGACTACCACCCATTCTAAGGTAGGAATTGAAGATGAAGAAATAGCTTGTTTGTAGTTGATGGATGCTAGTGTTTTAGGTAACTAGTCTTCTCAAACTTCTATGCAATCTTTTTACAAGATAATAGTACCATTTTGACTTCTTATCATTGAATATTGATCATTGAATATTACAAGTGATAGCTGTAAGGCATAAATGCTCACAAAGGAAACTCAAAATTAAATATTGCCATAGTTAAAAGGCAAAACTAATGTTTGTAATTTATATACCTCATGTGGATATAATTTTGAACTTTTAAAAAATAACTTAAGACATGTTCTTTTCGTTGACAAAATATAGGGTTGGTAAGCAGGTGAAATTGATCAAGATCGATAGAAATGGTTTGAAGTAGGTTAAATTTTTATTTTTTTTTTATTGAAGTGGGTTGAAATTGGTTGAATAGGTTGAACTGGGTTGATTTTTTTTGTTTTATTTTATATGATGGGTTGAAGTTGTTTAAAACAGTGGGAAGTGGGTTGAAGTTGTTTGAAGTGTCTTGAAGTTAGTTGAAGTTGAATTTTTTTATTATTATTATTAAAGTTCCTGAAGTGGGTTAAACTTGGTAAATTTGGATTTACCAACGAAAAGAACATTACCGTAGCGATATTATTGTGAGAATGATTATTTGAGATTAATTTTTTATTTTTTTGATGTAATGTAAAAAATAATTCCTCATATATATTAGGGGTTTCTGTTTAGGGGGTGGGGAGGTGTGTTGAAAATTTTGTTGTCTTTTATTCTTTTCTGTATTTGATTAGTAGGAGACCAACTATGTTTCATTGAGGACCTTACAAACAACACCCAAGTTAATAATTCTTTCCCTAGATGATTTTAGATTTTGTGGATGCTATTGATCAACTTGTCATCATGGGGGAATTAATAACAGGAAAATTAGATAAATGAATTTTGCAGGCTATTTAAAAATATGGACACAAACAATTATTGAACAAAATAGACTACTCCCAAAACAACAATCGCTAAAATTAAATACAATAATTAATAACCAATATATGCAGACATTTAATACTTTTAAAAAAAAATCATTTCGACTACGTGAAATTAATGTACAAAGCAATAAATGCAGCACATAAAGTAGGACAACGCTTGGCACAAATGTCGATGTGGGACAACCAAAAAGAAATATCAAATTGTAATACTCTGAAATTAGAGCATCTGCAATGCAAGACTCGTGAGTCAAAAAATGCATCAGTGTTCCGCTTCGCTCGCCCTACGGTGCAGTTTATGGCCATGATCTGCCCCCCACACATTCTCTCTCTCTTTTTTTTTGCCAACTAAGCATTTAAAAATCTAAAACCCAATAATATGGTAGTAGTGGGGTCTATAAAATATTATTTTATTTGGTGATTCAAGTTGGTGATCCATAAAATGTAGAGAAGAAAAAAAAAATGGTTTGTGAGATGATATAGAGATTGTAAGCCTCCACTTGTGATCCAAACTTTTGGATCACCAATGCGGATGCTCTTATAGTCTAAATATTACAATATTATTCACCGATTAGGATTACTTTTGAAAATTGGACTTAGCATGTGATATCCATCGTTCGCGCTTAGTTGAGCCAAGGTATTTACTTCATTGTCAATCACATCTTTCGGGAGCCAAATATGGCAGTATATTGGTTGTCAAAATCTAGACATTCTTCTATTATAGCATCGTTCTCCTTAGATTTTTGCTGTTCTTCATTTCTTTGGTCAATCCTAAGTGATTATATAGTGAGGTGAACTCTTGTGAAAAGAGATATCTAACATTCAACTTGGTACGGACATAGTATATGGAAAGTATGATTGAGGGGGAATGGCAATAAAGTGGTAAAAGTTATATATGTTAAAAATAAATTAAAAGGACACCAAAAATATAGAGGGGGCAAGCCCATGATGCCTCACTTTCGAAAGTGATGTTATTTGTTAGGGTTCACTTCACCTTTCGGTTTCACTTGTGAACTTTTTTGAAAAAGTGAAGAATAATTCCAATGGTCAAATTAATCTTCTAGCCTCCTACTCCTAAGATGGACGGTAGGTACAGCCCTTGTTCACATAATTGGTTTCATTGATTAGCTAACCATGGAAATTTTAAGTTGTGTTTAGTGTCATGTAGGGGTGGGCACAGCGGCAGCGGCGGAGTCACTAAGAGACAAGGGGTCAATTGACCTCCTAACTTTTTGGAGGGAAAAAAAAATAAATGTGAGATATTCTGGTGCAAACAAAAAATAGATATATATTAATTAGTTCTTAAATATTTCACAAATGAGTGCATAGGAAACTGGTTGGCTGTCTATTGCTCCATGTGATAGGTCATGGGTTTGACTCTTTGTGCTGCTTTTTGTGTAAATTTTTTTTGAATCTTTTTAAAAATCTATTAAATGACGATATCATGCTTTATTTTCAAACCATGAGATCTCGTCGAGGACAACTTTCTTAAATGTATTAGCTACGTACTTCATTTTTAGAACTATTAAAGTTTATGTTATGTATATTATTAATCTCGTTTCCCTTGCTTTGAATCTTGGCTCCGCCCCTGGGTGGACAATAGATCAAGTTGGATCGTATTAGGGTCGGTCCGTTTAAAAAGTGGATCAGGTCGAATTATGATCGGCGCGTTAACCATTTGGGTCAGATCAGGCCTGTGATATGCTTTTAGCTCGTTTTAAAATGGAACAAACTTGTACAAAAAAAATTGTGTATAATAATTATTGTTATGTATAAAGCGTTGGCAATAAGCTTAACTAATTGAAACGTGTAAACTAAGGTGCCAAAGAAGTTGAAAAAATGATGAGTCACTAAACGGGTCGTTAAGGTCCACCCGGTCCGATCCATTAATATGCATTAATCGGCCGACACATTATTAACCCATCACATTATTAACCAGACCCTTTATTGATCCTATTTTAAATGGGACGATCCACTTGACCCAATGAGTATCCGATCCGGTGCCCACCCCTAGTGGCATGGCATGGCATGGAAGTACAACTATTGCATAGAACTAGAGCATTCTTCCTACTATTGGAAGGGGTAGGGAAAGTTAGATCTTGATTTAGAAGAATGTGTATAATATTGATTAGATTTGAACGGGAAATCGAAACAAACATTCTAACTATATCGATAGAATGAACGTCAAAATTAATCAGTATGATGCAGTGCAATTAGGTGGAAAAAATATCATGAAAGTAAGAGGATTTAAGGATGAAAATTAAAAATCGATCACATTGAGTCGCTGTATTTCTGATGTACTTTTGTTCGTACAAATATAATTTCTCAAATCGAAATGTCTGGGAAAATATGCATGTGAAATTGACGATAGTTGCAAGAAATTTAGTCGTAGGAAACTTCAGATGTTTAAATTAGTCCCTTTTGTGTATTTTGTTGGTCGGGACTTTTAACTATATTAATTATTAGTATGCTATTGGTTTATTTTTTTTTGCACAATGCAATTATTCAAAAAAAAATAAAAATTGATTGGATTATGTGACTTGAGCACCTACACCAATATTTATAGACAATTATTTATTTTGACAAACCCTAATATCAAGGGAGTATTGGTGGATGGATCATTCCCACATGTGAGAATCTTTTTATTGGATTTTGGGTCTTTGGCTCATTAATTAAAAACAATCTAAAGTAAAATTAATAATGTTAGGCCATTAATTATCAAATATCATGTTGGAAATCCTATTAGCACAGTCACACTGTCAAATTCACTTATATATATACATAATAAATCAACTATAACATATATGTTGACTTATAATTATGTGGAAATTCAAATAATATGATATTTTAGAAAATTTTAAACCATATAAGCCTCATATTATCATGCTTCATCATTTTAATCATATTCAATTCATATCATGTAAGTTTTTAGATCGATCCAACTAAGTTTTATCACAAAAAAAAGAAAATAAAAGAAAAACCCAACAAAGTTTCAAGTTCATCCTCATCTTCAAAAAAATCCTTATAATTCGTTGTATGATGTTCATATGAAATGTTGGGTTTTAGGTATTTCACATTTTCTTCCCAGCTGGCCAAACCAACGAGGCAAAACACACTTGTTCCTTTTAATATTTGTGGTCCGATAAATAACATCGCAGAAAATGGTGGACATTGATTTCCACTTACTGTGTTTGCTGTCTGCCAATTTGTCAAACACTTCTTAAAGGAAACACTTCCCGTACACGACTCAAAAGATGCCTTCGGCTATTTTAATCCATTTATAATGGACCCACCTTATAACACATAATCTTTTTTTAAATAATTCAAATAATATTCTTAAGAAGTAAAAAAAAAAAACAAAAAAAAAATCACAAAAGGACATAACCAGGGTTGGAACGACAGATTGTTCCCACCTGCAAGGCATTTTCAAAGACAACTAATGAGCAGGAACCATGTAGCAAGGGGGCCCAAGTGATGGAACACATGTTTTCCGGCTGCTAGTACAGTAGTACACTTAGGATATCCTTGCGTAAACAATATTGTACAATTGATGTGGAAAATCACATTTTTACATGCTATATATTTAATTTACAATAAGGCTAGCTAATTGAATTAAATTCTAACATAATTACTTTGCAGAATTAATGTATATATAGTGATGGGGGCCATCTTCATAACCCTTTCAACCTTTGCCCCTCCATCGCCTTGATTTAAAATAAAGCAAATAAGTTAGGTAATCTTATTATGCTGGCTAAAGGATGAATAATTCATCCAAATTTTGTTTAAGCTTTGAAATTGCAGGGCAAAGGGTTCGTTCCTGCACTGATCCGTTTTTGTGAGCAAAATTCGGCAAACATATTCATGGGTTAAGTCTGATATTTTTACATGGATTTGAAGTTCAAGATGTTAGCTTTCCAACAAGACAAGTTTCATCGAATTTGAACTTCATTTGGTCATTCAAATCAGCCTTTAATCTAAAGGTGTCAAAACTGCCCAGCATGGTCAGAATGTACTCGGTTTTGCAAGCTTAATTACCCAAACTTAAAGATGGGTTAATGGGCTGCAAACCCACTTTTTGGAACCCTTAATATGTCAGATTCCAATGCATATAAAGAGTTCTAGGTTAAGTATTTAGCAAATAAGTCAATGGGAGACTTTTTCTAGAAGCAGCAGAATTTGTTCCAGTCTATATATACCTGCACATTTTTCCTGATATCTCTCAAACGGCTAATCCAATTCATCTGCACGATGAGGCTCCTGAAAGCTGACTTCAATATCTTTCCAACAAGTCCTTTGGAAGCTCATTTGGACAACTATGCTAGGAGATATAGCTGTTTAAAGTTGAGGCTAGAATTCTGAAAAGTTGCTGACATAAAGCAAAACCACTTTTCAGCTTTTGTACTTCTTCTTTTTGGTCCCCCATGCCTATGCACGTCCATGTACTTGTGTTCCCTCCTCTTTTCAGCTTATTAAAGGCCTTCCCACTATATAAGGAAGCCTTGGGCTGCATTAGAAAGATAGATGAATGTGTATTCAGTTTTGAGTTGTGAAAACTCTCTCAAACTCTCTCTAAAATTCCTAGTGTTATATCTTGGGTGTTGGCAACTCCAAGTGGGTCTCTAGGTCTTCTTAATTCAACTAAAAAGGTGATTTTAGTTGAAGGAAGGAGATTGCCCAAGTGTGCAAACCAAGGTGGGTTTTACACCACCCTTGCTAGTGGACTTGATTTATCCTTGTTCTTGTGTTCTTTTTCAAGTTTTCTACCCAAATGCATTCTTGATTCACTTTTGCAAATCTTTGCCTAAGTGAAGCTTGAATACATCAAGTGGTAAGACTGCCCAAGTGTGCAAACCAAGGTGGGTTTTACACCACCCTTGCTAGTGGACTTGATTTATCTTGGTTCTTGATTGCATTTTCCCCTTTCTTCCCATTGTATATGTTTTTGCGAGTTTTGACTCCCAAAAAATATACATCAAGAATACAATACCAAATTATTTTAAAACAACGTTTGCATATCATACAAAAACAAGGTAAACATTTTAATATACGACTTCAACACTTGGGCATTGCAATGCCATAATTTCCCCCCTCTTAATCTACTATCTTATATTAGGCGCAAGATCCTATTCTTTTTCGATATATGCAGTAGTTGTAGTCTGTAAAAAAGTTATAAAGGGTTGTAGGAAGTTGTAAAAAGATGTAAACAATGCAACGGGATCTAAAAAGAAACTGTAAATAATTGTAAAGGCAGTTCTAACCAATTGTTAAAATTGTTCAAAAACTGTAAGTAAATGTAAAAATTTGTTAAATATGTGAGAAGCCTTACACTACAAGAATCTGGTCCAATTGAGACCGGATTTTAGAGACCGAAAATATATTTGGTCTCTAATTAAATTTTGAGACCGAATTTAGAGACCAAAAACTTTGGTATCAAATTAAAGTCAATTTAGAGACCAAAACATACTATGCGGTCTCCAATTGAGACCGATGAAAAAATCGGTCTCAGATTTTAGAGACCAAAATCACTGTACGGTCTCAACTGGAGACCAACATGATTTACGGTCTCAGATTTTGGAGACCACGGAAAAAAATTTGGTCTCAGATTTAGATTTATTAGAGACCAATAATGGTTTCCGGTCTCAAATTTAGAGACCAAAAAAATTACGGTCTCCAATTTCCCTGGTGGACTTCCCAGCCGGTTCAGCCGTGGAAGCGGGCTAGTCACTTCAGAGACCGAAAAATACAATGGTCTCTAAATAATTTTGGAGACCAAATATTTTGGTTTCAAATTTGGTCTCTACTTGAGACCAATGGAACTTTTGGTCTCAAATATTGGAGACTAAATATAATGTCGGTCTCCATTAGAGACCAAAAAGGGTTTTCGGTGACAGATTCAGAGACCAAAAGAATTACGGTCTCCAATTTTCGTAGTGGACTTCCCAACCGGTTCAATTGTTCTGGAAGGGTCTACTCATTTCAGAGACCGAAAAATATTGTGGTCTCTAAATAATTTTGGAGACCAAATTTTTTGGTTCCAAATTTGGTCTCCACTTGAGACCAAAAGATCTTTCGGTCTCAAATATTGGAGACTAAATATAATTTTGGTCTCTAATTTTGAGACCGGACTGCATAATTGGTCTCCATTAGAGACTAAAACCATTTTTGGTCTCAAATTTAGAGACCGCCTGTGCATCCCGGTCTCCAACTGAGACCAAAATGGATCGGTCTCACTAGAGACCAAAACAGCCGGTCTCTAGCTTTGGGGCAAAATCAGAACGTAACCAGCGCGGGCTTCAACCTTCGTGCTCTCCTTCAACCTTCTGCCTCGTCGTTGCTCTCCTTCGTGCTTAGCTTCCTGCTCCCTACTCCTTCAAACTTCCACTCTCTCACTCACTCATTGTGGTTGCTTGCTCGTTGCTCCTGTCACGGCGCTTCGTCCTTGCTCCCACCTCCAGTGCTGCTTGGTCGTTGCTTCGAAGCCCCGACAACCACCAAGGTATGGCTCCCATCTCAATCGCCTCTGCTATTGCCGCATTGTGGTTGTTCTCTGCCAATTCGTGGGTCTTTACTCTTTTTGGTGTAGCTTGCTCCGAAATGGGGGTGGATTTGAGGATTCTAGGGTTGTTTTTGGTGTAGCTTTGCTTCCCCATTCCTGCTCCTTCAACATCACAGTGACTTGCACGCCATGTGTTCGTTAAAATGCCTCAGTTATGTGTTTCTTGCAGGGCTACTTGGGAGAGGTCCCAGATCCTGAACCCCTACTGCTGACCTTCACTGTGACTTTGCTAGTAAGATATTGTTAAATATTGTTAATTAATTGGTGCATTTAGAAAAATTATGACATGTTTTAGCGGAATGTGTTGGTAAATATTGTTACATATGTTGTGTGAAGCTTGTACTTTGACATATTTTGCTTCAGTTGGGATTTATTCAAAATACACCAAAAAAAAAATAATTCAAAACCAAAAGCAAACATTAACAAACCAGGATTAGTTACGTGGAAGGAAAAGGAATTACAGTCAAAAATAGAGAAAAATGTATGTAGAGGTGGAGGATCATAAACGAAACACACACACACACACACACACATATATACATACATATATATATA
>JACYFF010031955.1:12432004-12459497 GCA_017589665.1 Selenicereus undatus
TATATATATATATATATATATATGTATGTATGTATGTGGATGTATAAATGTGCATGTGTGTGTGTGTGAACATGTATATATACGCAACCCCCCCAACACCCCTTCCCACATTGTTCTTGATTTCATTTTGTTTTTGGGATGTAAACCCCAGTACTCCGGATGTGTGATCCGTTGAGATGTATATTTGATGTGAACCCAGAATGTGGTCAATTTATAGGCGGAACTCTGTCCGTTTATTTCCAGATATATGACTTATGTGTATATTCTACTCTTTCGTGTTGCACGTGCAGGAACGGTTTACATGGGATCCTGAGCATGAGGACCTGGTCCGAATAGAATCGCAACAGAAGGTGTGTGTGCGGCTGAAAGACATAGTGCACAAGGCCGCAAAGGACCCTCCGAACAAGATCCTCCACTGGATGACGGATGATATTCGCACATCATTGCACACCAGGAGGGACACTGATGAGGAATTCAAGAAGCGGTCGGAGCGCAACAGGAGGAATAAGATAGAGGGACCCAAGGCTAAGATTGGGCACAACTAGGGGTCAATATCAGCGACAATGTGGGTTGGGAGACTGGTATGAAAATGTTAACTACTTTCCTGGGATAGAGTGTTTTAACTTTGGAGGGTTGCTAATGTGGGTTCGTATATGTGTATATGACAGACAAAGCAACTTGGAAGAAGATATTCGGCTGCGGAGCTGTTTGCTACCACTCATTCGAAGGTTGATGAGAGTGGCCAGCGGATTTGGTGTGACGCATACGCCCAGAGTGTGTATGTAAGTACTGTATATGTACTTCCTTGTCGAATTCTTAACACACTCTTTATGTTTGACCTTTTTAACTCAATCCAATGGTGCAGGAAAAATATGAGCAACTGAAAGTAGGAACTGACGTGCAAGTGGTCTGCAGCTGATGATCACTTGTTCTTCAAGGCAAGTGGTGGCTGGACTGACAAGGGCACTATCTACGGGCTTGGCAGAGAGGCTCCCGCCATGTTCGAGAAACCGACCACTTCAAGGCGTAGTGGTTCATCAGCATACTCCTCCCCGGTAGTAACCCAGCTCCAAGATCAATTGCAAGTAACACAGAATGAGCTGCAGACGACTCAATCTCGACTGCATTCGACGGAGGATGAGTTGAGGACTACTAGGGAGGAGTTGAGTACTACTAGGCATGAGCTAGAAGCTACAAGGAAGTAGCTGGATGAGCAACGTATTGGGCTGTTGGACCTGAATGCTCGGTTCGATAGCTTCTCGGCGCTACTTGGCCATCCCACCCGTGCGGACAACTCGCAAGCGTCGTCACAGATGTAGGTATGTGTATGTGTAGTTGTACCCCTCAACTTAGCTATGATATGTATTCGTGGAACACTGTGACGTAGTTAATGAACAGTACATAACTGTTGTATTCGTGGAATGCTCCATTGTGGATAATTTGGTGCTATTTCGGTTGTGAATTATGGCCCGACCATTGAGGCGGTACGCAGGTAGACCGAAATTGAAGTAGAATGTATACAGGAAAAATATGGGTACATTGGAGATTGAAATTCAAATTAGCCTGCATTGGAGATCGAAAATGAAGTTTGGTCTCAAATGCAGGTAGATATGGGCAGTAACCTGTATTGGAGACCGAAAATGAAGTTTGGTCTCAAATGCAGGTAGAGTTGGGCAGTAGCCTGTATTGGAGACCGAAATTGAAGTTTGGTCTCAAATGCAGGTGGAGATGGGCAGCAGCCTGTATTGGAGATCGAAATTGATGTTTGGTCTCCAATTGAGACCGAGAATAGTGGTCTCCATTAGAGACTAATCTCTTTTGGTCTCTGGTGGAGACTGTCTACATTGGTCTCTATTAGAAACCAATATTTTTGGTCTCTAACGTAGATCGGTCTCCAACTGAGACCAATATTTATTGGTCTCAGTTACAGACCGATCTACTTTGGTCTCCATTAGAGACTGGGAATACTGGTCTCAGTTCGAGACCGGTCAAACTTGGTCTCTATTAGAGACCAGTCCATTTTGGTCTCTAATAGAGACCAATGTGTATAAATATGGTCTCTAAATTTGAATTGCTACCAAAGATTTAGAGACCGATGATTTTCGGTCTCTATTCGGTCTCTAAAATTAAATAGAGACCGATTTTCCCCTTTTAGAGACCGAAAAGCTCCGGTCTCTAACTGCACGGAATCTTGTAGTGTTAAGCAATAAGCTTATCTCTATTTGTAACAAAAACTGAACAGAACATGTAAAAACCTCATCCAAAATTTATATATATTTTAAAATCATTTTTTTTAATTTGTTATTGCAAGCAAATTATGGCATTATTTGAAACGGCAACAACAACAGCAATGCCTTCAAGTGTAGGTCTCGTTTATAAAGAATATGAAGAGATTTAGATGTAAAGATCTTGTTTTTACAGTTAACATTACCTATAAAAAGACCGATTCTAAATTTCTATTAGACCTACGAAAAAGAATTAAGAAAACATTTGAAATTCAAAAACTTTGACACAGAGCATGAGTTAAACACACCTCAAAGCAAACGAGCTTTAGCCGAACACAAGTGATCCAAATTACAAGCACACAAAACGCACCGGCCAGTGGCGGTGGCCGCTATTTGGTGGGTGAGGGATGAGTTCACAAATCGAATCCACGTCCACACGTATCATCATGTCAAGTCATTTGTGAATGAACAATTCAAAATTGTACGAACTTCAATTGTTTGCAAATGAAGATGGTTACTGATTTGGTAACTTTAGACATGTCACATGCAAGAAAATGACATCTACAGAAAACAATATTGAATGTTTGACACTCACACAAATCTAAGGAAAATAATATGTAGATAACTAGAATTTAGATACTCTATAGTTAAAAATGCCGTCAATATTTTATAGTTCATCCATTTATCAATTAAACTTTTGAGTTATATAAAAAAATTATTATTATTCTTGAGATATTTCTAAATACTGCCAATTGTTAAAAAAAAGTGTTCATAAAAGTTCAATTCGTATGAGAGAATGATAAGATTGTTAGTTCTTCTATTGCAAATAATTACGGGTTTGCTCTTTTCACGAATAAACTGCGAGCGTAAATGGAACTGAATGGAATGAGAGAAAGATGAAATCATTGATATCAAGGAGTGGCGAAGAGTGAGAGAGAATGAAAGGTACGTAGTGTGAACAATTGATATTTATTTTTGATAAGTGAGAAGGAATTAAAAGTAGCCGGAAGGAGATGGTTGGGGGGGGGGGGGATGAAATAGTAACGAGAGTCAAAATTTCTGCACGAAAAGAACAGACCTGAAATACTTAAAATATTTTGTGTGTGTGCATGGCGATGAAATAAAAGTTGGTTGTGATTTTAATGTAATTTGTAGACGTTTGGTAAGGTGAGTAACAATTTGCAATTTTTGTTAAGTGGACTTTGATTGCCCGAAAAGGAATTAGAGTGTTACATGTAACAAATGATCTATTAATAACTAATTTGTGTAACGCGTATTAAATTTTTCTAAAATTTTAGAATTAATTAAATAGCTTGTTGATGCAATTTTATTAAATTTCATATAGTCGTTTTAGGTTATAATTTCATTGAGTCATGTCTAAACTTATTGCTGAGACACATTTAAACTTGCACAACTACGTGGATAAAAAGAGCCACTAAAATTTTTTTGAGTTAAATGTTGATGATATATTGCTTTTAACGCATAGCGCTTTTAATAATCTTTAAGTTTGTCCATTAGGAAAATGGCCTAAATTATATGATCTTTAAATAAGCGTTTCTTCTATATATCCGCATTAACAAGACAAAGTTTCTTCAACATTTGGTTTCATTTAAAGTCCTCAATTATATGTACAACAACAACAACAACACCTCCCAGTGTGGATCCCTCTTTTGCGGGGTCTGGGAAGATCCATTTGTAACCAACCTTACCCCTATCAACGTTTCTACCCATAGAGAGACTGTTTCCGAACCTTATCCTCAATTATATGCAGTTTTAACTAATTGTGGATTCGTTGTCCATAAAAAAAATGACCCAAATTACTAAAATGATTATCTAGTTATGATCTCTAAACAAGCTTTGCCTCCATATTCGCCTAAATGAGAAAATGGTTTACTTAGAATATGGTCTCATTTGAGGTCATTGATTGTTTGTATAGTTAGTTGGTTTTTGATTCTATATCCAAACAAAATCAATATAGAATCATCATATTTTCGTTATAAATTGGAATTTACCAAATTCACAGTGAAGTGATTGAAAAATTCTAATAAACTTGGTGCACACGATAACATATCTAGGTATACAACAACAACAACCACTTTTAATACGGGTCTTGCTTTTACGGGGTATGAGAAGATTCAGATATAGGTAGTTTTATCTAGTTATAACCAAAAGTTAAATAGACCAAATTGAAACTTGATACTAATGATCTCATTATAGCTTGATTTGATGTTAATATGAATTTAAGCGACCCGAAAAGAGTCCATTGCCAAGTTTTTTTTTTTTGGTTTTTTTTACAAGGGTAAATGGTAAGAGTTGAATGTTATACATCTCTTCTCACAAAAGTACGTCTAACTACATTCTCAACAAGGATTCCCCGAAGAAATGAAAAAAAAAAACAAACATCTGAGAAGAAAGAGACTGCAATGGAATGCCCAAATTTACCGAGTGCATGCACCCGGGCATGATAAGTTGCTATCAAAAAATGGGGGAAAGAGAAAAGCAAAACACAAACGAGCCCATTAGTAATGAATTGGGCTTTCCATATTGGGCCATTGTAATCCTGGATTTATTGGGTCTACTGAGCTTTCTTTGTTGATCGCATCGAAGAAATTAGGGTTTTAAAGTTCTGTGCCTCGGCTACGAGGGCCACTGCTTTGAGTGCTTTCTCACCCAGATCATCATGATCATCTGTCTTATTAATTGAGACACCCACCGGAAACCGGCAGCTCTTCCGGCGAGATGCCCGATAATTGACCGTTGAAAGTGAAGATGAGAAGTTACTCTGACCTCCCAGGTGAAATCATCGTGGACATAATCGCCCGACTACCGGCGAAGGCGGTCGGACGGTGTCGTTGCGTATGCAAGTCGTGGCGGGCTATGCTTGCCCGACCCGAATTCATCCGGTATCATTTTGATCGGAGCCGGAATCTCCGAGGAGAGGCGCTGATCTTCACTTCTTACAAATGGAAGGAAACGTCATTCTTCTACTCGGTTCCCTTGGAAAGTGCTCACCAAGTGTTCGATAAAATTACCATATCTGCAAAGAAGCTCAGTTTTTCCGATTGCCCCGGATCTTGGACTCGGGTGTATGTTTCTTGCGATGGGTTGCTGCTAGTTGGGGAGGAAATGCACAAGACGTTTGTATTGAACCCTACAACTGGAGAGGTCAGAGAAGTGCCCCGTTGGCCGTCTGCTCTCAACCGGTGGAAAAGCCGTACAGTGTATGCATTTGGGCATGATTCAATTAGTGATGATTATAAGATAGTTATTGTCTCTTTCTGTGAAGATTTTGAGACTGAATTTCCTACTGAGACGTTTGTGAGTATCTACTCCTTGAAAACTGGTACCTGGAAGAGTGTGGAGAGTCCCTTTTGCTGGCATCGCGATACTTACACGACCCCAGGGGTTTTTGTGGATGGAAGCATCCATTGGATAGCTTGCACTGCGTCAGATTACAAGCCTACCATTGTGGCTTTTGATATAGCCAAAGAGGCATTCTGCGAAGTACCACCACCCCCTAGTGTGGTTGGTGACATGCTCGTGTGTCATCTTCTTGTTGCGCTAGGTGGATGTCTATGCACGTATGCTCGACCCGAGATTGGTGGTTGGAATGTGCAAGAAGACATCGATATTTGGGTGATGAAAGAGTATGGGGTCAGGGAGTCTTGGATTAGATTCACCGTAAGTGGCCTTGGTGCATCAACATACTTTACGCCTTTATGTATGCTGGGACAGGAACAGTTGGTGGGGTTGACGGGTCGTAAGGGGTTGTCGGGTCGTGAGGAGCTGACCAGGTTTGATTTGAAGGAAGGAGCTTTCAAGGATATTGCGGTTCATGGCATTCCAAACAAGCGTACTCTTGCAATGAACTTTGTGGAGAGCCTTATCTCGCCTCATGGCACATATAAAACTGGGGCAGAGTGAAGAGTTTGTATGGCTTGGCAGTGCCTTAACAGCTCTAGTTCTTCCGTGACTTCTTTTCTTCCTTCTGGACAATTAGATGTATCATAGCAACGTTTTCAAAACTCTTTAGTTAGTTGTCTTTCCGAAACTCTTGTGCAATTGCTCTTTCTGAAACATTTTTCGTACTGTTGTAAATGCATGTGTAGTTCCTTGCTTGTGTGTTTGGAAATAATGAATTTTCTCTGTTGTTGAATCATTTGAGTGATAGTATGTACTTGTTCTTCATGGGTTCATGTTGCTTCAAATTCTTCCATGCTAACTCCATCACGCCAAGAGAAGGGGGGGGGGGGGGGAGAGTTGGGACGAGCACCCACAAAAGCTAGGCAGAGTGAGAAGTTCCCCGGCTGTGTTGGATAGCCAGAAGATATTCATCCCGAATGCTGGAAAGACACCGGGAAGTTGCTCATTTTTGCCGGAGGGAGGTTGAAAAGAGTTGCACCAATTCGTTGTGTCAAGAATACAATTGGATGATCCATGGGCATAAATGTTCTGCAAGATGAGCAAAAAAACTGCTCCAATCGGATGTTAGAGACTGGCATTGTCAGTTTCAAGAGAACAGAAACTTGGAGCCTCCGTTATATCTGAGGTATAGGCATAGAACACAAAGAGAATACTGTCACTGGCTTAGGGAAGTGGTTCAATCCTGCAAACAGTTGAGAAATTTGAAAAGGAACTCAGTGACCTAGTCCTATATCATTTGCTCTCGTATAATAGTGCCACAATGATCGTACATTATGCAAATGCAAGAAATTGTAAATGGTTACAGTCAATAGTAAAAATGTTAATCACATATTAGCATTCAGTACATAAAAATATTCCCCTATATTAATCACATAATAACATCTAACGGGATACAAGAAATCTTGATCGTTATGCTTACCTTTCTTAAAAAAAAAAAAAAAACCCCAGATAACTACATTAGGCCGTGAGTCGGGACTGGTCCAAACTTTGCTCATGGTCATGGGCATACGGGCTTTGCTGAGCTTGCATTCCCACAATCCACACTCCACAGAGTCGAGTGAGTCAACCACTATACAGTCTACACAGGAAGTGAAATCAGCCCAAGATTCATCCATCCCACTCTAATGGCATCATGGCAATCTCTATCCCCATCACCCTCATTTTCTCTCTACTGTTCTTCAGCCCAAGATTCATCCATCCCACTCTAATGGCATCATGGCAATCTCTATCCCCATCACCCTCATTTTCTCTCTACTGTTCTTCCTCCTAATAACCCCTCAAACCCCACTAAACCCTTCTCGCAGATCCCTCCTCACTACTCCTACCAAATCTTGCCCGTCTTCCATTCTTCAACCCGCCTCCAATGGTGGCCTAATCAACTACTCCTCCCTCCATTACTGCCTCTTCAACCAAAACACATTTCTGTCTCTACCTGTTCTCTTGCTAACCCTCCTCCTTCACTTCTACATCCTCATCAAGACTGCCCAAGATCGATTCTCCGTCGTTGTCACCAAGCTATGTGCCCTCCTCAATCTCTCTCCTTCAATGGGGGCCGTAACCCTCTTGGCCCTCGGCAATGGCGCCCCTGATGTTTTCGCCTCCGTCGCCGCCGTCGGCGGGGGTAACCCTCGAACCGGGTTCGGCGCGATTTTGTCGGCGGGAACGTTTGTTTCTGGGTTCGTTGTGGGGTTTGTAGGCATTCATGCGGCGCCGTTTAGTGTCGATCCGTCGTCTTTTGTTCGGGATGTCATGTTCTACTTGATTGCCGCGTTTTTTCTGTTCTATGTGTATTTGAGTGGGGAGCTCTACTTTTGGCAGGCTGTTGGGTTTGTTGGGTTTTACCTTTTCTTTGTTGGGTTTGTGTTTTGGATGGATTTAGGCAGGGGAAGTGATAGAAAAAACAGGGATTTTGAAGCTCAGAAGAGTTTGATATCAGGGGATTATGAAATGAGAGAGAGCCAGGAAAATGGAAACAGTATTGACGATTTTGGAGGTGATAGAAATTCAAGGTTTGGAGTTCTTGGGATTTTAAGTAAGGTATGATTTGATCTTCTTTAAATGTTGCAATTTACTTTTGATTTAACTTGGTTATTAGGTTCATTATTACGAGTGTTGTAGATTGCATTGTCTTTTTGTGAAATCCATCGTTTGCATAACTGTTCGTTGGAGGAGTACGTGTGCTCTATCGACCATAGATGTGAGATTGTGAACATAATTAACGCAATGTCAGTCTGCTTGATCAGCTTTGTGTTAATGATGAATACTTTGAGTAGTATGTTGGGTGTTAGGGATATTTACTCAGGATAAGAACCAGTGAATAGATCATAGGTTGACTGATTGATTATCTTTCGAATTGGATAGGGCAAATGTGGCACGTAACTAAGTCTATTGATTTTACAGGAGTTCAACGATAGTATTTAGGAAAAACAGTTTCTGCTTTGTGCAAATAGCAAGGCTGAATGAGAGAGAGGAGAGGCTTGCTGATAAACATAGTGGTCTTTTCTAAATCCTTATGTATATGATAGTTTCTTCACTTGACATTATCCAAAGTTGGGCCTCGGTTTTGCCTGTGTTCTCCGTCTGCTAAGTATGGCTAACATAGAAAATCCAACTCACTATGTGCAATTATTGGGACAATCATACGGTTTTTGGGTTATTTACTTATGTTAGAAAGTGGAAACTGTAATTAGTAATTGATTAGGAACGAACTCTAGACTAATTGATGCAGTTAGGCATATATTGCCTTAGCTTCAGATTCAATCAGAGAGGAAAACCGTTGGTTTGGTTTTTGAGCCTGTTCATAGGGAGGGGAGTTCCAATACAAGTGGTTTCAATGTATGACAAATAACTTTTGGTTCAGTGAATATTTTTTTAAAGATTCAATTTATTGAGAGTTTTACTGATAAAAAGAACTTGGTTAATTTGGTCCATATTCATTTAGGTTGAAGATGAAGGGAACAGTAGTTAATTTTCATCACTAGTTTGCATCAGCAGAAGTTTTCCCTCACCTCTTCATAGGATTGAACTAGTTTCCCTCAGCAAGTGACACTAGTTTCTTTCCCTTGTATGCTCAGATCTCTAATGTATGGGAGGTTCCAGTCTCTGTTCTCCTGAAGCTAACAATTCCGCAGTCTGCGCCATCTGAGTGGAGCCGGTTTTATCAGTCAGCCAATGTTGCTCTTTGCCCGATGGCTCTTCTTTACTCTTGCAGATCATTTATGTCTATGGATCACTCTATTGTATTCTTGTTTCCACGAATGCATTTCCCTCTATGGTTGGTGGTACTCTTTTCAAGCTCCTCTCTGGCAATACTTCACTATGTAGTGGAAAAGGAGCCTCCCAAATTTGACCAAATACCCATTGTCCTTCTGGCATTTGTGATGAGTGTCTTCTGGATATCCAATGTTGCCGGAGAACTCCTGAACTGTCTAGCTGCCCTGGGTACTCTTCTCAACTTGCCACCTGCGATTCTTGGGCTGACAGTGCTAGCATGGGGGAATTCAGTGGGTGACCTCGTTGCGGATGTGGCAGTTGCAAAAGCGGGCCAGCCTGCATTGGCGATGGCAGGATGTTTTGCGGGGCCCATGTTTAACATGCTGGTTGGACTTGGGACAGCTCTAGTCATAGAGACGGCCAAGGTATACCCTGAAGCTTATCAGCTTCATTTCCACATCAGCATAGTGGTTGCATTTGTTTTCTTGTTTATGAGCCTGATGGGTTCCCTTCTAGTCATAACTTGGTCCAGATTCCGAGTTCCACGGTTCTGGGGGTTTTGCCTTGTTGGCCTCTATGTTTTCTTCATGCTTGTGAGCATAATCATAGCCATGTTTTCAACATGATAAATGATCCAAAACCTAAAGGCTTGGCTCATATCATATGGCGCCAATTCTTGGTTTGGAGCGGCCAAGCTGGTAGCCTTCTGAGATTTTCTTGTGGCTCTGATGATCTGAATCAGTTATTGACACCAGAAACGAGCCGTGTTGCTTTATGCCTCTGGACATCCAGTGGGTCAAACTGCAACATTCCATAAGGAATTGATGACTCCAAAGATTACAATATTCTTCATTTCTTCGACAGTTTGATTAGCTACTGGCAGGTTATGCTTAGCTAGGAAAGTGATGAATCATGATGCACGATCAAAGGTAATTCTTTGTTGTAACTGGAATGTGATCAGACTGACAGGAAGAAAGAATTGCTTCTCTGCTGAAATAGAATCTACTCACTCTAAATTTCCCCTTTTTTCTGCATCTTTTTAACTATCATAAATGCTTGGGATATTGTGGTGTAATTATTATATACCTTACTATAGAACAATTTACATTGGATGATTGTTGTAAAATGATGAAATAAATTTTCAATATAGCAGTAGCTTGTGGTGTAATTATTATCGACATTGGAATCTAGAAATACATTTCGCGGAGGAATGTCATGCATTGCCTAGCAGGATAATCTGCAGCGAGATTTGCTTCCCTCCCCTTGCTGCCTTGCCCATCTTGTTCCATGTTATTGTACGGTTTGCAAAGGTCATTCTGAACCTCGTCGATCGAGGATAAGGTTGTGTTTCTATGAGCTTCTATGCTTAATTGCAATGATCTCAATCTACCATCAAGACCTGAGAACATGAGCTTTGGCATAGGTGGCTCATGTGATTGTGAGTGATCTTAGAGTTTAAAGGTGTCATCTTTTCTTTGGTCTTCAAAAGGCAAAGGTGGAGAAGGATGATAGCACTTTTTCATGCTTGTAGATCATTGCTCGACTTGATATGATTTTGTTGTCAGAAAGGGGAGAGATTGCTAAATTAACACATGTTCAATTCATGTGTTGCCTTAAATCATAAATAAATAGGGCATATGAGAAGAAACAAAAACTAATCAGGCAAAGTTTGATGATTAATTGCTTTGCGTAATTATTGATTTTCTAATGAAAGTGACGCTAAAGAGAATGGGGCATGGTTTTAATTTTGGCCGGTTAGTGAAGTGTGTATATTCTTTTGGGGGGGGGGGGGGGGGAGGGGCGGTGAGAGTAGGGTAGTCACACTGGTTTTTCTAGATAGGCAACCAGGTTGTGATGGTTTATTCAAATCAAATTAGAGGATTAATACTTGAATTCCCCGTTTTAAAAAGGGCAAAAAATGGAACTCTTGAATTAAAATTGGTATAGGAATATTACTTTTATCAACATTTTCAAATTTCCTTATCATTTTTCAAGGGGTACTGGTTTTCTTACTTTGTTGTATGCCTCTTCTGAGCTTCGATTTTATATTTGAATTTTCATATTACTAATGATAAAAAAAGGGGGCTAAACTCAAATGTCTCAAGATTGTCCACATAAATCTAATCCTCAACTCGTTGATCCCATGCTCTTTCATCATGCAAATATCAATCTCTGAGGATTGATTATACTTTTTTATTGATCCCTATGTGATTTTGTTCTTCTTCTAAGCTACTATGGTAGCCAAAATCATGAAAAATGGATAAAAAATAAAAGATTGGAAAGAAAAGGTTGTTCACTTGAAAATTTGCAAAAATTAGAGAATCGTTGAAAGTAAATGAATAGAGCAGGAAAATGGCCGTTATGCTTATTTTATTTTATTTGTTACTATTTTAAAGCTTGGATACATGTCAACAAGACACGGGTGAAGTAACATGAAGAGTTCAAGTCACATGAACACAACCTTTGATAATGAAAACAAAAGTACTTGTTCTAGTTAGT
The DNA here is from genome assembly GCA_017589665.1 of Selenicereus undatus. NCBI lineage: Eukaryota > Viridiplantae > Streptophyta > Magnoliopsida > Caryophyllales > Cactaceae > Selenicereus > Selenicereus undatus. The sequence goes on from JACYFF010031955.1 coordinate 12,443,866, forward strand.
GAAAGAAGTAGTAGTCATTATTCATAGTTTGAAAGTATTTTAGTTCTAAAACCAATTGGACATATTCTATCCGAATATTCTATCGTGTCAAGTGACATACGGATGAGAGATTCATAAGCATTCTCGGTAATATTTGGAAAGGAAGTAAGAATTTACACTAGATGCTAAAAAGTCTCTACAAAATAGCAAACATGATGATTCTAGAAAAATCACAACAATAAGATCTATCAGTGGGAATCTTAACGATAATTTATCGTGAATCTTAGATTGATGCATGGCAACAAGAACTACAACCTTTCATGAACCGGGGGGGGGGGGGGAGGAATCATTTATAAGAGTATGCAACCACTCGTTAAAAGGAGATTGCACAAGAGTTTTGGAAATAGAACCAATAACACAATCAGACTAAATTCTTTAGGCGACATGGCTAAATGAAACCTAATGGTCTAAAAGGGCATTAAACAACTTAGAGAAGGATTACGGTAATTAATGCATATGCACTCCTAAGCCATAAAGACTTCACTTTCTCCCTTCATTACTGGCATGGCCCTTGAGGTAAGATGAGGGTATCCATGAACTTTGCTCAGTAACATGATTTCATGGAATGCTGTGAGCCACAGACTCACAATCTCATTCACAGTTCCTTCTTTCAAGTTGCCCACAGTAATTCCTTTAGTTTTTCAACGACATTAGTTCTTCATACCTCAACATATGTAAAGCCCTAATAGGGTATTAACAAATAGTGATCGTGTAACTATTTTCTTGTATCCTATTTTCGGTATGTTTGTGCCTCTATGTAATATAAAACCAACGCTTCTGATAGGATTGGAGTTACGTAATTATCTTCATATGGCATCAGAGCTCCCCCCAGGTCCCCAACCGTGATCGCCTTGGTTATTGTCAAGATTAATGGAGGTTTAAACCAATCAAACCTGATAAACTACTTCCATTGCTGAATCTATTATTACAGCAAACACGACCTCTCTTGCTTCATTCTGCTGTTTATTGATTGAGTTAGAGTCGCACAGTTAACTTCACAATGCTCTTTTATTGCATGAATATCAATCTCTACAGGATTGAATGTGCAGTTGTGCACAGACGCCCACCATCGCAACATATGATTAAAGACAACCATATTGACAGCCAAGCTAGGTGGCAATAGGCAATAAGATCAAACACCACAATAGAGTCACCATTGAGCTTGTCCATCATTTGGAGCACTACAAGCTACTTAGTGGACGTGCCCATCTGCAAAAGCTTCCATAATAATCTGACCACAACAAAGTAAAAAAGTAAAAAGATCCATAAAATGCTGTCAAAGTTAATCTTTATAATTTTTAAAACAAATTGAAATTGTCAAAAGACATTCAATCTTGTATAAGCGAACTCACATACTAATCCAAACATTGTTAAAACACTTCAAGTTATATACATAAACCCCCAACAAACTTGAACTTGCTTTCTAAAGAAACCTATTTAGTTATGCTTTCTTTCTTGTTAGTTTAAAAAACAAAAACCCCAAAAAAAAAAGAGAAAAGAGAAAAGAAAAAGTGCAGAGGAAAAGGGAATAAAAAGTGGAAAACAACATAAGAATCACTTTGCGTTTTGCGTTTCATCTCCCTCTCTTCAAACTTCCGCTCAAGTACTGTCTGTAAGACTGTAACCCCTCTTCTCTTCCCACCCCCCTTCTTCAGTTCTATGATTTCTCTCTCCCCCTTCCCCCTTCTTTTCCCTCAGCTTGAATTGTCCAAACCCTAAAAACAGCGAAAGAAAGGGTCTCTTTTCTATCTCCCTTGTACGTTTTCTGCCCTACAAAATCACAGGATCAAACTACCATGACCATATTAAATTCACTTCCATTCTGGGCACTCTTTTGATACTTTAGTTCTATGCAATTTTGGGTACTTGTCGTTTTTATGGGTTTCTGATCATATAGCTTTTTTTGGGTTTTTCCTGTTTTAGGTGCTGTGAATTGGGAAACAGTTGTAATTGGGAGCTCATACATTTTTTATAAAGGTTTCAGGTAACATGAATTTCTATGTCTTGCTAAATCAGTGGTTTGCATGGATTTATTCTGAAGTGTAAATTTATACGATTTGTATGGTTTTTGTTTTGTTTTAGTCATTTGTTTAGGAAAAAGGGTTAAGTTTTGATGCTCTTAAAGTGTAAGACTTTGGTTGGTCCACTTGAACTTTTTAGGAATGTATGAGCAAATCATTTAAACCCAGAAAGGAAACTGATTGCTTTGTTTGTCAAATAGTCCAGATTTCCCAGGATTTCAACCTCTTTTCAACTACTTGCTTGACTATTTACCCAGTGATAATTTTCAACTTCTTTTGATTTATGTCCAAAATTCAAGGTCTAATTGATCCTGTCAATAATTATGTTAAAGGTTCTTCCCCTCCCCATTTTCATGGTTGATGCTGAACATGAAACAGTGCTATGTGTGTATATGTATGCTGAAAGCGACAGTCTTTTCCCTGGACCACTTCTTGTGAGGTGCAACTAATTACAAACTTAGAAAAAAAAAACCTGTCCGTGTCTTCCATATCAACAAGACCATTCTGTTTTTACATTGGAGTCCTTTTCAGGACTATGTGCTGTAATAGTCAAGGTGACAGGTTACTAATGAAAGGCAATGTAGAATGAATCCATTTTCTAGGTATTTTACTCCCTAAGGACTTTTGTTGTTTGTGTGTGTGTGAGCGTGTTTGGGTGGGGGTGGGGGGGGGGGGGGAGGGGTGGAATTTGATGTTTGTTGTAATCTTGTTTTTCCAGGCCCCTAAATTACACCAGAATAAGTTTCTATCCCTCTTTTTGTAATGGCAAGATATTCAAGCTGGCATCTACCCTGTGTGAGATTGTGCATTTTCTTATTTGATATCAAACAAGCTAGAAAATAGAAGGTTATGAAGGAGTCTTTATTGCTGCTGATAGACCAAGATCTTCATCTGTGGGTCACAATCTTGAGTCTATTTTTAATCTCTAAATTTTTACGTTGTGACCTATCTGATCTGAGTTCTTGTGATCTCTTTTGCATTGAAACTTTGATTATTGCATCTTACATTTGGCATACCTAACTCTTATGCTTACTGGTCTTTCCAAACTACCTCTTAAGAGTTTGATCTCCTTCAGCATTCTGGAACCTGTGCCGGGGGGGGGGGGGGCGGGAAAGAAGGGAGGAGGAACAAAAGGAAAAGGAAAAGATATACTAAGGTTACCTCGTGCCTAAGGAATGTCACACTAGTGTTTGAGAGGAAAATTCTGAACCCCCTCCCTCTTTTATAGTTGCATAAGGACAGTCGCATTGTTTCTCCACAGATGAAGGGCTCAAGGGAGGAGCTTTTGTCATGATATGTCAAAAAAATATTGTGAATCCGGAATGTGGGTTTTAAATAGTTAGGAAATATGTTTACTTGTTAGGTAAGCTCTATACAAAATTCACATGGTTGTGTCATTTCTATTAGACTATATAAGAATAAATAAAATGAAGTAGCCAATAAGTTTTGTCACAAGTAATACTTCCATTTGCACTCTTGTGGTTTGAAGAGATTCACTGGCTAATAATCCAACGTCAATGTGTGATGCCACTTCAAGTGATATTGGATGGCGAAGATGCTTTTGGCCTTATGGCTAGCTAGGGCCTGAGAGAGAGGTTTTTATAAATCATAAGATCCACAGAAACCATCTTCAAAAATTGGAAAATTCTATAGGACACTTCAAGTAGTAAGCAGTGGGTTTAGGAGGGGCAGAAGGTTGTAATAACTAAAAAAAAAATAAATATTACTGACATGATGACATTGTGGGTGAGGATAAAGTATTAATGATATATGTTGGTGCTGATACTGTCGCTGTTGCTAAAGTGGGTGATTAATGTCATAGATGCTAATGATAATGCAACAAGAAAAGTATTTATAAAAAAAATGCAACAAGAAAAGTTAAGAGGAGGTATCATATTAAGGAAATGAAAAGCAATAATACAAATGATAAGTAGAAACAATTATATTATATGGCAGAGGGAAAAATAGATTAGCGTATATTTGTACGCCTGCATGTACATGGAGATGTGCAGGCAGACGTCAAGACTGACCAAGTGGGGAGCGTGCGCTAACTTTGAAAGTTGAAAACTAAATATAAAAGCATACATTGAGGACCCTACAGAGTCTGATCTACGAATCTTGTGATGTGGGAAATTCCTATTGAGGGGGGCCATTTTCTCGCCAGTTCTAGCTAAAGTATTCTTTTTTTCTTTGTTTCTTCCTCTACTTGCCTTGTAGTTTCTTAAAATGATTTCTAACATCATTAGTGGTGAATTTTGATACCATCTTTTAACATCCCAAACCATGTAAGCCTTTTTGCATTTTACCCTCAATAGGGGGTCACACCTTATCTTGAATCTGTTCATTTTGATAAATCTTTCCCCGAGTGACTCCATATCTAGGAATCAATTCTTTTCTCCACCACCATTGACTTTTGAACTTGAATTGGCACCAGATGTTACTAAATATGACAAGATTCTCAATAATGAAATAAGTAGAGCTTGTTTGATAGCCACATGATAGTATTTTCTCTAGATTGTAAGTAGTCGTTCTTCTCACAATGCATTCGTAAGATGCTGATCCACTTTACCTGTCCAACATGTGTATAATACTTCCCTCATTTATCTTTTTTGTTTGCTTTGAATTAAGGATTCAACATATCTAAAGCATTCCTTATTGAGATAATTTGCATATCAAATTTAGCTGAAGTCATGAAAGTTGCTTTCGAGATCCTTAGTATCTTTTAGTTGTTAACACCCTTTAAAATTACAATTTTGTGTTGTCGTTTTCCCTTCTAGTATCCATAAGATTTGCAAACAACTCATCCCATGACATGCTTTCTTGGGATGCCTTGGTATGCTCAGGCAGATCAAGGAAAAAAGCTCTAATCCAAATATCCAATCCATGATTGAGCTGTCATTGATTGGAAAGTGCTGTGAAATTCTTCTGTCCTCTTAGTGTCAAAGCACCTCTACCAAATATCTATAAGCATTTCTATATGCCTTTTTGAGCTTGGTGAAAACCATATGGGAGCACCTAATAGGGTAAATAGCTACCATGACATATAACCATGACATATAACCAAGATGGTTCTTTGATGTGGACATACTTTCCCTTATCCTATTCCTTCCAACTTCTACAATTTCTTAGTATGGGTAACTCACTCTGTACCTATGTAATTTATTACAAACTTCTTATGTTTTCCTGTTGCATATACAGATGTTGTCAACGTTATATTCCTTCATCTGCCTTGCATTTTGGCAGACTAATGGGAATAAAATTAAACAACATGGCCAATCATGTTAAAATTTTGTTTCCCGTGCATTTCGGCATTTGTTTATGAGTACTTCTGATAGGCTGACCGCCCTTGTGCTCTTCGGCTTGCACATCACTTACAACAATATACAGTTGAGTCACTGACCTATTTTTTATCATGCATAGTAGGCTTGTAGTTGTTTGAGGGTGCGGTTTACCCAGGAGTTGGGTGGTCTGGGGAACATGGGTTCTAGCACTGTGGTGTGTCAATTTCTACTAAGTTCATTTTCTGTTGAAGAGTATCAGATTTTAGTCTGCTTGCTTTTACATCCTATTATTTCTTCCTCATTCCCTTCTATATAGGGTGGAATGGTGGATGCAGTCCTCTGGGTTCAGGTGAATTTGTTTCTCCTATGACCTTGTAAAGCAGCTGCTTTTGGTTTTTGCCAGTTTGGTCAGATCCATATCTGTGTAATCAGAGCTTCTGCTGCTGTTTCAATTGGCAATTTATAGATGGCATTTGCATATAGTATATACTTCGCAACATTGGGTTTCCCTTTTCACGTTGAATGTGAAATTTTATTAAATCCATTTGCGCTAGGTTGAGAGAGGGCATACTCTGATTGATCTTCAGAGAACTTCTCAATAGAATCTTGAGGGAACCCTGTCCTCGTCTGGATCTGTTTGATTTGATAGACCTCAAATGTTTAGGCCAACTGACCGAGCAAAGGCAGGCTGAATTGTTGATGGCATATGAATGAAGGCATATCTCAGATGAAGTGAAGTTTGTTGTGTCAATGAAACTCATTTGATTGTTCGGTGTATTATGGTTGAAGTTTATAAAAATAAGGACAATTCACTCATGAAACTGCTGACATGGAATCTGCTGAAAGGGAGGGGGAGGGTTAGCTAGGAAGCACCAATACTTTCATTGCTGGTGGCTCATTATCCTGCTGTGTGTTCAACACGCTTCGACACTATGGGAGGCTCTTGGGACATGGAAATCTCATTCAAAGAGAAAGACTTCATATATCTTGAGTTTCTCCTTGTATGTTATATGCTTATATGGATGATCTTATCCACTTTGGCAAGTAGGGATAATTTTTCTCAACTTTCAGAAATTTGTTTCCTTTTGCTTGGCAAGGAAATATTGAAGCATCGGTACAGGACCTTTACAATTAAGGTCTATTGCCCAGGCACTTTGGGACTTTCTTTTTGGTGACTCATGAACTTGTGGCTGCAACTTTTTATTTGCTATAGAACATATGGGAAACTAACAATTTGTGGTTACCAACATTGTACTTGTCTGTTCAAGAACCCAAGGGGAAAAAAAAAAGAAACCGGGGGGGGGGGGGACCTCTTACTTGAGGACTGCTTCGAGAATTGCCATTCTTGCCTTCCTGGTGTGGCCAAGTTTTTGATAGGAGACAAGGATGGTACAAATTAGAAGGGCATGTAAGTTAATTTTGGCAGCTGTTCAATTAAATGGGCCATCTAGCTTTCTAAAAATGGAACCCATATGATTTCATCAAACATGATAATAGGTTCAGTATTTGTTTGTTCCATAAAGAAAAGGGCAGGGGGGGAAAGTAGAATTAATATTGTGATGCTACTAATCATGTGCTTTTTCTGATCCTATAGTATGTGAGAATTTTACTTTTGCACAAATATTTGGGGCGGGGTGAGTAAGTTTAGCATTTCTCCACGCACACTGCCTTACTGTGAATGTTGTGACTAGACTGGGTAAATTTTACCCAATTGATAGCCCGACCCAAACCTACCCGAAAAAGTTGAGGCCTTGGACAAGATTTTGGAACTTGAACCGGTTTGGATCGAACACCTCAGGGTCAGAGTCTTTAGGCTAGGCTGATTTTTTAAATATATGAGCATATGTAGCCATTAAACTCTTACTTGAAAGAGCGAAATTCCTATATTTCCGCCATCTTTTAGAATTTTTATATCGTTCTTCCCTATTCAATACTCTAGTCTATTACTATAACATCTTCATTGTAGCATTATTGTTAAAATTATTTGGTCTTTTCCCTATGACAAACTACCTTTTCATCATCCAATCAAGTCGCTGTGTCAAATTGTTTAGTAGTATACTTGGGCCAAAAAGGACTTGCACGTGGTTGATCATCTTGTCCGGACAAATGATACCGACATCATCAAGTATTCCGTAGGAATTTTAGTTAAATGTGTATGCAATATTGCAATTTTCTTTTCTTTTCTTTTCTTTTTTTCTTTATTCTCTTGATGAGAAATATGATCTCAAAAGTAAATGAGTCTTTGGTTCAGTAGAATGACACCTAAAAAGGACCTTAATAATTAAAGTTTGAAATTTTGGAGCTAGATGCTTTTTTATTTTTTAAAATTACATTAATTCTTATAATATTTGTAGGAGAAAAAATTAATTAAAAAAACGCTTCTAACCTGTTGGGTCTGACCGGACTGACCCGAACCCGAGACTTTAGAGTTAGAGTTTAATATTTACAAACCCGAACCCGAAATAAACCGATTCACACATTTAACCCGTCCATCTGAATTGACAAGTTTAGTTGGGACTTGAGGAAGAAACCTACAAGGAAGTCTCAGTGAGTCTCATCTGGAGTATATTCCTCTGCCTGTAGTGCTCTATATATTCAGTTGGGTTAGTTTGGATTTGGTATAATTGAAGAGGGCTTGTCAGAAAGTGGAGATAATGGGTGCTTTTTTGGCAAGACAATAAGGCATAGGAATTCCTTTATGGGACTGGAGGTAAAATGTTAGATGGTATGGCAATGGAGTTAAATAGTTCCCATATTAGGCAGCTAGCATGAAGGCAGAATCTTGTGGTTATATCAAATGGCTGACTGGCAAGTGGTGTAATGTGATTCGTTAGGTGATACTCTAAAGTTTCAGTTTGTTTTTGATGTCAATATTACTGGATTGCTTGTGGCAGAATTCACCTACATCTCCTAAGTTCCATCTCATTGTGATGTTTTAAGTCATTTGGAGAACACCTTACCCTTTGTCATGTTCTTTTCTTGGTGGGAAATGTGTTTCTGGTATGTCTCATAATTTCATGGCTGGCTTCATGACTCATTGACTTGTTTTGATATTTCTGCTTTATAGCTCGTTCCTGTAGAAATTTTGAGCATGGGCTGAGATCTACTTGTTTTCTGAGTGTGGAACATATAGTTCAACCTATCCCATTTCCAAAGCCAGATGGGGTTTGGACTTTGGATAAATGTTCATAAGTAGCTTTTTGCAATTTGGTTCAGTATTCATAGCGTGCTTTCTCAATGCTGTTCTTGTATCTTCTCTGTTCAAATGCCAATCTGTGTAATTTTTTTGTGATTGTTGTCTCTCTTTTATTGGCATACTTTGTGCAATCCAATTGAATTATTATCCTTTTCTTTTCAGAATGCTATGTTTTGACTTTAATATCTTTTTGTGATTTGTTGTTCATTTATTTATTGTTGTGAACACGACTGTCAACTCCAGAGTAAAAACTCATTTTTCAAAAACAAGCCAAGTTCAACCTCAGACTTGCATTAACCAAGAATAAGAACAGCAACAACTCCCAAAGTGGGTCCCTCTTCTGTGTAGTCTATGAGGTCAAGATCTAGTCACTAGTCTTACCTCGCCCCGTTTTACCTCATCCTTGCCAGCAAAGAGACTGATCCTAGTAGAGCCAAACTTGTACTAACTCAATGCCTCTATATGAACAGTTATTATTCATGGTCAATTGCATTTCTTATTGCTCTGTAAACAATGTGGAAACCAATATGTGAACCCCAAGTTTATCATCTCAAACTTTTGATAACTGAATAGATCATCATTTTTCCCCTGCAGTCACAGAATGGATCAGCAGGGGCATGGTCAATCCCAAGTGATGGGAGCAGTAAGTGGTGCGGGCCAAGTGCCATACGGCGCCGCATACCAACCCAGTCAAGTTACTGGGATGCCCGTCGTTTCATCTGGAGTTGCTGTCCATGGTTCCGTTCAGCCATCCGGTCCACAGATCGCTCAACACCAGCTGGCCTACCAGCAGATCCACCACCAGCAGCAGGAGCAACTACAGCAGCAGCTTCAGGTATTCTGGCAGAACCAATTCCGTGAGATCGAGAAGGTTACGGATTTCAAGAATCACAGCCTCCCCTTGGCTCGGATCAAGAAGATCATGAAAGCCGATGAGGACGTCCGAATGATCTCAGCTGAGGCCCCTGTCGTGTTTGCCCGTGCCTGCGAGATGTTCATCCTTGAGCTGACCTTACGGGCATGGAACCACACCGAGGAGAACAAGCGGCGGACCCTGCAGAAGAATGACATTGCAGCAGCAATCACCAGAACTGACATCTTCGACTTTCTGGTGGACATTGTGCCTAGGGAGGATTTGAAGGACGAAGTCCTTGCCTCTCTCCCAAGAGGGGCTGGGATGCCAATTCCAGGCCCTACAGATGCTCTCCCCTACTATTATGTGCCACCAGGTCAGGCCCCAGCTCAAGTTGCAGCCCCGGGGATGATGATGGGCAACCCAAATGCATATGCCCCTCAGTCACAGGCATACATGGGTCAGGCAATGTGGCCACAAGCACCCCCACAACGCCAGCAATCTTCTTCAGATACCTAGCAACATTCAGTGTAAAGGTAAAGCCATTTGCTTTATTTACTTTTTTCCCCTATTCGTTTTGTTTTTTTTTTTGGGGGGGGGGGGGTTGGGGGGGAATTGTAACCTGTAAGGGTGCCTTCTACTCTGGGCAGTACTGAGGTAATCACGTGGGGGCATCAAGAAGGGGAGGATTTTTTTTATTTTTCTTTTTTTTGAGGGGTGGGGGTATGGGTATGCCCCAAACCAAGGCCTGTTATCATCCACAAATTCTTCAAGGGCAATTTTCTTTATTTACATAGTTCAATGTTGTACTAGCCAATCTTTTGGCTAGCATTGCGTGCTGGAGGTAGAGGTGGGAAACGGGTCGGGTCGGGTCGACTCATTTAATAAATGTGTCAATTTCGTGTTGGTGTTGAAAATAGCCTAGATTTGACTTAAATTGAAAAATAACATGTTTTCATGCTAAACGGTTTAATCGTGTCAACTTCGGGTCGAATTCGGTTCGGTTCAGGTCGGGTTCGGGTTTCTCAAAGTAATTTCAGGTCGGGTTCGTGTTGTGTTATCGTGCCGGGTTAGACATTTTCAGCTCTAGCTGGAGGAAAATAAATAGAAGAGATGGGGAACATGCCACTAGGACTGCTTCAGTTTACTAGGTTTTTTGCTTGTTTGTGTTGAGGTGAAATTTCTGTCATAGTGTGCTGAACCTTTGTTGTAATCTGCTAGAGCCTAGACTTGTCAACTAGGGGTTGTCTAAGAATGTTAAAGTACTGAAAATATGTGAGTGTGGACACATACTCGTCTTAGACAGAGCGACTTTTTGCCAGAATGTGGTTGAAGTCTTAGTGCCACTACCCGGGGGGGGGGGGGTGTTGTCACCTATATTTTTTTCATTTCCATATTTTTACTTCTTGATAATGTGCTCTGAGTATGTGGATTTTTGATACTCAATACGTCTTATGCTGACTATTGGCAGGTGGGTGTAGGATATGGTTTACATGTAAAGGTTGGCTGCAACTTGAGCTGGGGAAAAAGCGGCAATATGATGATATGTAATCAAAGTAGCTTTTATCTCGGTAGTACCCTGTATTATGCTTTCCTTCTGTGGTTTCTGTGAGCTTGTTGCTTCAATCAGATACTTAGGTCTATCTAATGACTGTCCATAGCTCTTGTTTGAGAATAATGGCTGTTTTTACCGTGCTAGAGTGCATATTTAGGATGGTTTTTATCTCTTTCTTGTGGCTGTTCTGCTATGCTTTTCTTTTCTTGCAAATCGTATGGATATGCTGCTGCTTTGTTCAAACTCTGCACAGCAGTCGGTGGAACTTGTCACAGACCCATAAGAGACGTTCAGAATTAGACATGCAATTCACATTATCGTGAGCCTAAGTTCAAATGAAGATCTGTCGGAGATTTTGTATTTGCAAGGTTTGATCAGTCCGATGGTGCATGGGGGATATCGTTTTATATCTCCCAACCTATGTCTTTGGCCTTCATCCATTGTTCGGCAATTATATCGTAGTCTTGCCATATACGTCTAGGATGCATGACACCTTTTTTGTGGCCAGTTGTGGTCCATTCGGTTGCAGAGATACGCGTTTAATGGGTGGGCTCACTTACCCTTCATAGGAAAAGAAGACACAGCTCCTGGTCTATACATATAGGACATATGAGTATATGACATCTACGTGTTTTCTTCGGGTTAGGGACCTTGTCAAATTCAAATAAAGAAATTTATCATACCATATGCAGTAGTCACGACGTGTAGACACGAGACTTTCATATAATTTGTACCCTTCTTTGGACTGTACGCATATAATGACGGTGCAAAAAGCAGGGTTTGAGTTTTCACTCCAGTTGGGGAAGTTAAATGGCGTTTGGGATAAACATTTAATTGGTCGTATCTTGTTTATTATTCATAGAACAAATTTAGATGGATTTCGGTAACATATGACGGGAAATACAAAAAAAAAAAGAAGAAAAGAAATTAAAACACTACATTCAAATGTAAAATCTACAGGAAATAAGCATCAGAAAATTTGCACAAGGTGGTCTATTATTAGAACATTTACAGAGATGTTACATTGGTCCAGCAGAGAGGGATTTACATAAAAACTTGTATGACAGTTCTCACAGTAGTTACCTACAATGGATGTTTGTTTCCTACCATGAATGATGGACAGTATGAGATCAAGTCAGGTCGGTCTTGAAGGCCTCTGCTTCATCACAACTCCCTCAAGGATCCCATCGGTACCAAAACTCCCGGAGAACTCTTGAGGATCGACTGGACCCGGCAACTGGAACATGATCGTAAAGGGTCCAGATGGGCACAGGTTTTGGGTTTGCATCACGAATGCTTGGGAGAACCGAAAAACTCTCTTCTCCCCTGTCACCGTCTCTCCTTTTATCAGTACCTTGCCATCGCTTTCAACTTCGCATTGAAATGCCCCTGCATTGGAAGAAATATGACATGTTTCATGAGATAAAGTGTCTGAAAAGCAAAACCCGAGACATTTATGGTTTAGAGGAGGCACGAAGGGTAGTATAACAGAATTGTCTATACGAATAGGGAAATCAACTTCTGACCTAATAAGTTAAGCAATTTAATCTTCCACTAAGCAAAGGCATTATTGGTGCATAGGGCTTGTTCTCATCAACTTGATTTACCCATGTTTCAGAATTTTGCAAATTTAGATTTTATGAAGCCTTCGTTAGTCTAAACCTATCCACATTCATCCAAATTTGTCAGATTTCATATTCTACAAGTTAGTTTTGACACACGATGCAACTGGAGATTGAAAAGAGGAGAGTAGGCCCTTACGGTTTTCTCTTTTAACTCCTGGAAGGGCAACACGGAACAAGTACGAGTCCTCAGATTCACCGATGTCCATCAGGCCTACAACAGGTCCCACCTGACCCAATGCTGCACTCCCAGTCAGACCATAAGCATTTTGCGCTACCCCAACCATGCGATCCAACACCTCCCTTCTTGGTCGAGAAGGGAGAATCACCATCCCGGGACCATCGCTCACTTCAGCTCTCAGCTGTCTTACGGATGGATGCAAAGTCAATTCGCATGACTCAGGGGCACCATTACACTGCTGCACTTGCTGTGGCCCTGGCTTCCCAGACCCAAGAATCTCATTCAGTCGGCGTTTTCTTTGGCACACACGGTAGTATCTGGCGATGGGCACATCCTCCCCATCCTCTTCCAATTCCTCTCTTTGAACAGGACAGTTTGGAAGCTGGGCTGTACTGCTTTCTACAGAGAGATCTTCTAGCCCAGTTAGCCTCTTGAACCTCTCCACATCCTCCTGTTTGATGTAGAAAATCGCGGGGTTACGAATGAACACAACATTTCCTATGATTCTGCTGTGGTTTAGAGACTCGGTTTGGGGATGCAAATGGGGTGGAAAGAGAGCCGGAAACTGAGGATAAATGCCGGTTGCCTCTTCACCTTGGCAAGGGTAGTTGCCCTCAATGAACTGGTACAACATGGGGAGTTTGACAACAAGTGATTTTTCGGCTTTCCTTGTAAGGAAATAGTATGTTTGCTCGATTTCAGAAGCTCTGATGTGTGAACCAAACAGCTGCTCTGAAGTATAGGGAGGAAGACCCTCTGCTAACCTCTGCAAAGCAGACTTTTGGGTCCTCTCCCCTTTGAGATCGGGTCCGAAGTATGTGCCCATTATGAAGTACATGAGAAAGTATCGATCATCATCTGGTATCATCTTGCATTGAACAGTTTTATCTCAGGGTCCTGTGTAGGAACCAGAAACAGGATAATCAGAAATATGTTAGAATTAATTCCTACGAATTTCAACAGCACCAAGCTATGCATGAATTAGCACCATCAAATATCTCAACACAGCCTAATTCCCAAAGAACATGGAAAGGAAATATGATCTTCAATATGAAACTAGCTGACATCATGGAAGCTATCAATGAGGCAGTGGGCAAATACATAAACACAGAATTCGAGTCACTCAATTCCAACCAGGAATGTTTATCAGAAGCTCGAGTTAAGCTGAAGAAAAGGAATTCAAACAAGTCAAAGTTTGATAATTCAAACAAGTCAAAGTTTGATAATTCAAACTAAGCAACATATTGAATTATGCAGCAAAAAACTGTAGAGAAGGAGAATATTTCCAAGTTTTAGCAGTGAAGTTACTAGGAGCGTGAATTGTTCAAGTAGTGACGTTCATTGGAGAACAGGGTTCACCTAAGTAAATTGCAGTAACTTGCTCCATTTATGATGCAACTGCAGGAGATTGATCACCTAGAACAGGAATGCAGACCACAGGGTGCAGAGGCCTCACGGAGCCGGAAGCATACAATGCTAAATCTTGGAGATCAGGGTTCAACTAAGTAAGTTGCAGTAACTTGCTCTATTTATGATGCAACTGCAGGGGATTGATCACCTAGAACAGGAATGCAAACCGCAGAGGCCTCATGGAGCTGGAAGCATACAATGCAAAATCCAGGACCACCGCAGCAATGGGGTCTTGGGTTAACCACACTCTACAATTTGACATTTATTTTATATTGCATCCACTTTTCTAATCGCCAATACAATCACTTCACTTTGTGTGCTCTATGTTTCAGCTTCGCAATAACACGGTCCAACAGAAACAACCTCTTTGTTATTCAGGAATGAGGTTGCTATGTCTGACCCTTTACCAACACACACACTGCTTATGGAAGACTTGTATCAATTTCGATTTCGATTTCATTTTTATTTTCAACCCGTCCGCCCTCTATTTTCTAGGATTAATCTACTTCAACATCATTTCAAGACCATAATTGGTCTACAACACAATGACATGACACTTCTTATACTATGTATATGTAATAAAGTAATGAAGGCCAATGTGATAGGCCATTGAAGTTGGGCTAATATCTTCTCCTAAATTGCACCCAATTTGTAGAACCCATATGGAACACTATCTTAAAGTCCTTGAGTAAACATATACACGTTCTAACCAAAATGAAACTAATCACAAATTCCACCTTTGTTATGTGAGATAAGCCACATTGTGGGCTAACCACATTAGTTCATTCACACTTCTTCCAAGCATCAATTCAAAGAACCAAACATCCATGGCAAAGAACTTAAACTAACAACTGCTGCCTCAGAACAATCCAGAGTAAATTTTCTTTAAATTAAATAAGAACACAAAAAGAAAAAGGGGGGTGGGGGTTGGCAGATTATTACACCATAAGCAGAGGATAAATCAGCAGTAGACAAAATGGGCAAGCTCAATTCTCAATAAACACCAGATTTTCAGATAAACCAGCTAGAAACCTAAATGGGGTTTTCTGGGAAAAGGGAAGGAGAACAAACATTCAATCAGAAATTGGGAAAATGATAAAATGCAATTGGAAGAAAAAGGGGCGGGGGGGGGGGGGGGGGGGAAAGAGAGGATCACCTGATGTGATTTGTTTAAGAGGGATTCTGAGATTGGGAGTGAAAAGCTTAAAGCTATGAACTCAGCTGAGTAGAGTGGACTGTGGAGGAAGAGCAGCAAAAAGAAAGGGCAGGCAAAGTGAAGTGGTCATGCAAGGAAACCCAGTAACCCACCTCATGAAAAGCATGATGCTGACACCTGGGTTCAATCACTGCTAGATAATAGCCAAATAAGCATTTCCTCACTTGTGTGTAAATGTGTTGAGTTGCTTATAAATTTGGGTTTTTAGGGAAAGAAGATGGTAATTTGCTTTCATTAGTTTTGTTTTCTGCTGGGGGG
>JACYFF010031955.1:12459597-12469898 GCA_017589665.1 Selenicereus undatus
CCCCCCCCCCCCCCCCCCCCCCCCCCCCCCCCCCCCCCAAGGCTTGGTTAATTTAATATCATTTGAAGGAGCACAACTCAATGTATTGAGAGATATCTTCTCTCCTCTCCTTCAAGAAAACCTTAGCCTGCACCTCTTCAAATGTGTTTTCATCGACACTTTTGTTTATGATATGATAGGTTCTGTTTTCATTGGGTTTTATGTCAGTATGTAGTTTGATACTAGTCTTTTTTATAAATAAAATCCGTCGTTTCATATGTAAGAGTTTTATTTTATTCTTTTATAAAAGTCTTAGTGCTGCTAAAGAGCGATTTTCAAATTGTTATTGTACGGACGGTGAGATCCTTCATCAAAAGTAAGAGTATCCTCAACCCAAGTTCCAAAATTTGAAACTCTACCTTTCCACTGTTTCACATCACCAAAAATTCTATTTTTTGGAACTCATATTCCTTCACTTCTCTAATCCATGAAACTCCAATTTAGATCATCCAATAAAATATTTGTCATACACTCATCCCGTAACATACAACCTTTTTTAAAATCATCTAAATAATATTTTTTCAAAAAAAGAAAAAAAGCTCTAAAGGACAAAAATAAAGTGGAACGAGGAGGAGAACTGCAAATATCTCCCCCGGTGAGGCATCATGCGTTCTACCCGTTGAGAGAATACTCTAAAGATGCAAATTCATCGAAAGATTATTCATGACAATATTGTCAAATTTTGGAGCCAACATCAGTGAGATTTATATTAGTTATTTAAAAATTGAATTTCATATTTATGTTCTAAATCTACAATTGTTCATTCACTATTTTCAATGTAACTAACAAATCTTTATATATATATTTTAAAGGCAGCACAACACAATGTGCTTTCATAGAAAGTTTAAAGTTTATTTGTGCATAACTTATATGGTTGATTAGTTCATATATTTGATATTTTATTTTCAAGCCAAGGGGTTTAAGTGCATTTATTTTTATTTAGTTAAGATACATAAAATAAAGGTATAAGTCAAGTAGAACCCATTATCAACCTAGCATAATAAAAAATTAAAGTCAAAAGTCAAACCTTAATGGTTTGTTTGGCATATGAAAGTAGATTATGTGTTCATTAAGGTTTACAATTATGGTTCCATTATGCATTCAATATGAACTCTTTATTACAAGCCTCATTTATTTATCATTTACATAAATTGTGATTACATATTTGTTGTGCATTAATGAATTTGTTTAGATTGACCTAACGATTCAGCCCAAAAAAAAAGAAAAACCCAATTCAACATAGATATACACAAAAAGGAATAATTAAAATCTCATTAATTCTGACCGATCGACTATTTAAAGTGGGTTATGTGTTCATTAAGTTTTGCATTTGTGGTTACATTATTATTATTATGCTAAAAATTTATGGTTACATTATGCATTGAGTATAAACTCTTTATTACAAGCCTCATTGATTTATATTTCATATAGATTGAGATTACTTATTTACAGTGCATTAATGAATCTGTTTAGATTGGTTTAATGACTAAACCAACAAAAAAAATCCAAATCAAATTGAAATCTTATACTGATTTTGACCGATCAACTATTTAAATTAGGTTAATCCATTTAAAAAAAAATTAGGGAGAGGCAAGAGTTAGTACTTATGTAATTTGTAAGAGTATATGTTATGAGATGAGCTTTCCATATAATATGATATGAGCTTTGCATATAATAAGTCTAACAAAACGGCACGAATTAAATACCATGACATTTTGGGTCGACTTGGGTTGGGCCATAGGCTATAGATAGCCGGGTCCAGTCATGTCCAAACTGGGTCCTGCCGGACCCGACCCTCCATACCGGTTCGCTTTCACCACCAAATACATCAGTCATCATTCTCGTTAAAGCCAGTGCTCTGAGCTTCCCCCCTCGAAACCGTCCCTCTCTCTCTCTCTCTCTCTCTCTCTCTGCAATTTCAGTTTCCATGGCGACGCATCCGATCAGGTACTCTTTATGAAGAACTACTTTGAAAGTTCATTTTGTTTCAGTTTGTCCTTATGATTTCTTTCTCTTTTTTGGGGGGGGGGGTATAGTGGTAGTTGAATCGAGACGATTAGGGTTATGGATGCGTGTGGATTCACGTTTTAATTTCAATATAACGTGTTACTGTCTGAAATTTATAGTGACTGAACAAGCTGTGGCTGTGTGAACATGTTTTTGGGTATTCCTGTTTTGGTTAAATTCATTTGCGCACTTCTTGTTCTCCGTGCAACTTGACTTATTTGGATTGATAAGATTGAAGTTTGGGTAGGTGAATGATGTAGCTTCTGAAGCTTTTGTATAGAAGCTTACTTATTGGAAGTTTTTTCTGTGCTAGAACAAGGTACATTGTCGAGATGATTGAAAATTTAGTGCGGTCGATTTTGGTACGCGGGGGAAGGACATCAACGTTGCGAATTTAGTTGGCCGAGTGTAGCGATTTTGAACCACACATCATAAGTTCTCGTGTGATGTTGGGATTGTATGGTTGGCCTTCTACATGTTAATTTACACGTTACGTGAGCTATTGATGGTTGAAATTGATTATATGTTGCCATGTATAGTTACGGGTTACCTTTCTATATGATGTTATGTGGTTGACCGTGATCAACCACCTAAGTTGAGTATGGCATCATGAATATCTTTTCCATGAGTAAGTGATTTGTAGAGATCTTGCTGCAAGTATTGTTGAATCTAGACGAAACAACATCTAATTCTCGGATGCTTGTTGAGTTAAAAATAACGCAAGTCCACGGTGCCAATTGTAGTTAGCAACGGCAAGTACAGGTCGTATTCTACAAGGAACTTGGTTTTAATAACTAGATTGACTGTAACACTTAATTCAAGCAAGATCAAAAGGAGAGTTGTTGAATATGTAAATCAATAATAACAAAGCTCTTAGATTGGGGTTCACCACACTATTATGCTTCTTGGGTTGTTGTCTAGGTTATGCAAATATGCCCACATGGTTGATTGAATTGGATTGATTACAAATTTGGTCCATCTATGCCTACTTTCGAAGGTCATTAGACTGACTAAGTAATCCTAGTTATTTATTTTCATGAAACTAGGGTTAACAAAGTCACAGAATCGAGTAATCTTTAATCCCGTATTGAAACTCTAACTATTTTCATGTTAAAGCATCAATCGCTCACTAAGTCGCTCTAAGTTAAGGATTCAACTTTCGTTGACCTCTTAAACCCTAATTAAGAACATGGATACATCCCTCTCTGGCAACCTATCGAACACTTGGCATACAAAGTGAGAATTCAATAACAACCAAGGGTTCGCATTCACAAAACCTAGAACATAATCCTAATTCACATAATAGGGGTTAATCCCAATCTAAGATAAGGAATTCAGCCTCTAAACATCAAAACAGCTACAAATCTAAGTGAAGAATTGAAGAACATATTTACGGTACGAACCTTGATGGAAATCGCAAAGGAAGATGAATAGAAACGAACTTCAATTAAATTTCAAGCTTCTTAGCACAATCTCAACAATCAAATTCAAAACAACAAGTAGATCTAGATTAAAGTGTAGGAATACTCAAAGAAGACCTAAAAATCGCCTAGGAGGGAGAGCTCTCCAGAAAAACTCAAGATACCCCCAAACAGCCCCTGAAGAAAATAATTAAAATGCGGAAGAGCGGGGGACGCACGGCCATGCAAAAACACACGGCTAGACGTGCGTTTCTGCAGGAATGTTTCTGCCTCCAGCGCATGGTCGTGCTAAATCTGCACACCCAGCCGTGCATTTTTCGGGCTTCAAATCCATCTTACACGGTCATGCTTACATGCACGGCTGCCCTATGCAAGAGCCTTCTCCTAGGTTCTTCAAATCTTTGACCCTTCTAGTTGATCCACAAACCTCATTCCTTCCTACAACGGTGTTCCTTGCCCACTTCTAGTTCGATAAGTGCCGAAATTCTTCAATTTGAGAGCAACAAACCTACAAAAAGAAGAATTACTCAGGATGAGATAATTGTGGGCAAAAACGAGCAATTCTTACCAAGTATTCTGCAAATCTCCAGGAATATGTGGAAAAAGTAAGTGAAATTGAAGGGTCAAAATGGTAAAAATAGAGGTTTTTCAATGCTTTATCAGTGTCTCACAAGGACCTTGCTATCCTTGTTTTGAAGATTGTGTGCTTGTTTTTTATTACAAAATCTTTTGTGAAGAATCTTTTAACGCAATGTTAGACATATGTATTTAATGTAGTTGAGTCGCGTGTACTTGTGGAATACTTTTTTTTTTATAGGAAAAAAGTAGTATCTTCATAATAATTAGAGAAACCTACAGGGAAGGATGCTGAATAAGCGTCCTACAAAAAAGCTAGTTACAATAAAAACATAGGTTATGCACAAAATATCTCATCATTTGAACAAGGTTTTTTTTGGGGGCGCGGGGGGAGGGATTGTTCCTCCTACTAAAAGAATCAAGTCTTGAGCCACTTGTCTTTTAAGTATTCCAATGAAGTTTCAACCCTATCAAAAACTCTTCTATTTCTCTGCATCAATAAGAACCAAAGGAGAGCATGGGGGATAGCTCTGAAAACTGTTTATTTGTTGCATTGAGCACTATTAGCCATGGGTTATCCATTTGCAGTACACCGTTCTTATCCGGTTCTTCGGAGTAAGGGAGAGATTGTAATGTAAATTTCTGATGCTTGTAAAGAAAGAAAACATTTGCAGATCTTTCAAACCAGCTCATATCTGTAGATGTGATCCAATCTTTGGCATTGAGCTCACTATCATTGTGCTGCAAATCAGCACCTTTGGGAGGCACATATGGAAACCAGTTTAAATTGTCTGTTTTTCTCTGTGTCCTAAGTCCTTTGGGTTATGGTGACTGCTTAGTTTTTCAGGCCAGCGTCTTTTAGTGCATGATCTGTGCCTGCTAATCTGCTATCTGATATTGCAACCTTGGTAGAATGAGTAAGGTGTCTTGGATCTTCTGTTCAATTTCTGCATTTTCTGTATGTTAATGGGTTAAGCAATACAGCTACCTTTTTTGGGTTCTGACTTCATTTGTCCTGCATCATGTCGGACACAGACTTTTTTTTTTTTTGGGAAAAAGAAGATGAATTAAAGGACTGTGTAAAAATATGAGCTTTTAGCTGTATATTATGCCAAAATCTGCATTAATTAGAGAAGTCTGTCTGCTTAAGGAATCTTATATTTCAGTACTTAACTGACGATTTGTTCACCCTGCAAACGATTTCCTTTGCTCTGCCCATGTTAATGTATTGTGTCTTTGCTTTTGACTTTTGTTGATGCAGGCCTCCTCATCAGCAAGCTCTAAATGTAACTCCGCTCAATAGCATGCCCTACATTGATCCACTTGCAGCACATGGTAACTACAGCCCATTGGAACCCGAAGGGGACACAGAGCCTACAAAAAGTGCTAATCCAGCTCTGATATATTTGCCTTCTCAACCCACTCAGGATGAGTGGACTAACATCTTATCTGTCACAAAGAGTGGAATTGGTCTGAGTGGCAGTGCCGCAGCTGGAACAGTTGGCCCAGTTCTAGGGAAGATGGATATTGGTGAAAGTGAGGACTCTTACATTTTCCGTGTGTCACTTCCGGGTGTTGCAAGAGGTGAAATTTACTCACCTTTACATTGATGTTTGTTAATGGAGATTCTTTTAGCTTTTGTGTTTCGTATCCTGTTTTTGTGTTTTCTTTTTTGATGACTCTTAGTTGCCTTCCAATGTCTCTCTTAAAGGCATAGGTATGAGTTGTCTTATTACCTAATGAGACAACCCGGTTATCATGAGAAGTTATGCTGTATTGCATTAGGCTTCATTACTCTATCACTTGTTGGTCATGGTAACTTTTGTCTGCAAGCGATTGCTTTCCCAACCTCCTTTCAAGCAGCTATTGGCCCCCCGGGGGGGGGGGGTGAACGTCGGATTCTTGGAATATTCTGAGCTTAATCAAATGGGTCACTATAATCTGAAATGGAGTATGTCCGTCAAAATTCATTTTGCAAAGAAATGAAGTAATGGATTTATGTTTCCATTTCAAGCAATTCAAGAATGAGAAAAAGAGTTAACACTCCTTCCTCATAAACCAATTGAGAAAAAGAAGATATTTCCGTGATATTATCTCTGCGTTGATCATCTACAGTGTCGAAAAAACAGTATGGGATTAGTAATATGGGACTAATTTACAGGGATGTGTTTAATCATTAAAAAAAACAGATTTGATTGATTATCAAATGTTGAGTCAAAGAACTTCAACCTAAATACTAAATGAAAATAAATCAGTTTTTTTCTTTTCTTTTTTTCCCCTTCCAAATTTTCAGGGAACTGCATGGTTTACTCAGTCGTTCCATAATGGTACGGAAATACAGAGGTTTTGATTATCTAGCATTGGTTTGCATGTGCTAGTGAACCATATATCTGTTGACCGTTGATTAAGTGCAGCATCTCTCTTAGAAAGCTGTCATTGTCATTTTTGCTAATTCCGGCCCTTGCTGCTGGTAGAAGGATAGTAGTCGTAGATAAGCTCACAAGTATCTTGAATACTGCTTATCTTGATATTTTCTGGATAATCTGCATTGTATGTACCTGTAGTTAGGGTGCCTAAGATGTTGATGTATTCTAGATTCCTCTGACTCAAACTTACGCTCAGCTGAGTGCCACATTTTCGCTTACTTGATGTTGATGCATGTGCTGATAGTTTTGGGGGCTAAGAATAGCCTGATATGATCCTCTTGAAAATTTGCTGAGATTTTTTTCTTTGGCATTCTTGGATGCCACAGTTCAGTGTCCTAGTTGATTCAGATGAAGGGGAAATGGAGAGATTGTATAGTGTTGGAGTGCTTGGTCTTGGTCAAGGTGTGTTGTGCTGTGAGCTTGACACAGTTTTCACTTGGCGCGGCATTGACCTTTGAATTGTTGTTGATTTTACTTATTTTTGCATATTTGCTTCTGATAATCATCTTTTTATTGCAGAGGACTTCACCTGTGATGTGGCTCCTGATGGCCAAATATTGATCAAGGGTGTTACAACAACCGGTGAGAAAACTGTTTATAAGAATTCCTTGAAATTTGAAATGCAGTCGCAGAACTTGTGCCCCCCTGGACACTTTTCAATCTCATTTAAGTTGCCAGGTCCGGTCGATTCACAACATTTATCTGCCCATTTTGGAATAGATGGAGTTTTTGAGGGCATAGTGAGGAAAAGGATACTAGCAAACTGATGTAATGTGGTTGTAAATCTTGTATGTACATCATTTAGTTATCTTCACATTTTTCAGAACTTCATTTGAGACTGGACTTCTTCTGTGGTTCTGCTCCCATTCCGTGAGAGACTATATGCAGAGAAGAAGGATTCTTGTGATTGAAGTGTCACATTGAGCTCTTAGATACAAGGGGAAACTGAGGGGCTTGTATCTTAGCTCTGTTGTATTTGTACACATTGTTGAAAACTTGGATGTAATGGTGAAGTTGTACTGGTAAATGCCAAAGGACCTTTATTACCTGACTATTCCTTCTTGGTTGATAGATCTTTGTTTTTTTTTTTTTTTTCACTTAGCTTTCTTTAAATACCGATGAAATTGCTTGCTCCAAAGCTAGTCTACTTAAAAGTAGAGCAACAAATACGAAATATATATTTGCACCCTGTCAGCACTGTTAACTTTGATCATGAAAGCTCCTTTTACCTTCTAGGGTGGGAGCTTTTCTTTCATCACCTCCGTTGGGTTATTATTCGGCAAAATTAGCGGTTTAAGTAGGAGATAGTGGTTCAGGTAGCGGATAGCTGTTTAAGTAACAGATAGCGTTTCTAATTTAGCTGTTAGCGGGTTGCTGTTTAGATGAGCAATTGAAATAAATGTGTTCGATAAATTTAGTTGTTGGTTCAGCTGATTAATGTAAATTAACGTAAAAGGATATAAATAATTTTCAAAGATAAAATTTCAAAAGGATATTTTTTGGCAAAAAAATATGAAACACTACTTTTGAATGCAAAACGTTAATGCTATTGGTTTTTCAGAAACGCTGCTTAAAACGCTAAAGGCTACTTGAAATGCTAGTCAAAACACTATGTTACCGAACATTAAAAATTATCTAATTAGTGTATTGATTTAGTCAAAATGCCAAATGATACCCAAAGCGCTGTTACCGAATACGCCCTTAAATACCGTAGCTTATTCTATCACTAATGGTTAAAAATTTGCCATTTAAACTTGAAACTTGAACTTACAACATACAAAGGAAAAATTTTTACTGAACTTTTCTTAATTTCTTTTATTATGCCACAGCATGGGCTTATTGACATTAAGGGAGGCATTGCTCTTGCAATACCTTGAGTGGTAGAGCCTTGACTTGAGAGAATAGTTTGGGCATTGGTAAAATTTGATTTGGTTTTAGCTGGGGGCAAGAACCTGCCTGCCTATGATCATAGTGCTTTAGAGCACAATTTACAGCAATAATAAGATTCCTTAGCATCGGCGTTGATCCAATTTACTAATTAGCAATTTAGCGTTACTCTTACAGGTAGAACGATTAAAGGACATTCATATTGCATCAAAAATCTACTGATGAATCTCAACGACATCAAAAATTAACTGCTCTCATATCTCAATGAACAAAAATGACAAAATCCGGATTACAACAAATGCTCAGAATTTGGCTAGGCAAAACAACACACATTTTTCAGGCAACAAAAGGATGATATTTCTCTCTTATAGATGATGGATGGCTACATGCCTATATCCATCTTGTAGCTTTCCTCCTCTTCTTTACAATGGCCATAAAATTGGGGGAATTAGCCCTAAATTTGTCTGCCCATTTTACCAAACTCTCATTATTCCTCAACCCTAAACCCATCAAAGCAGCCCCACAAGAAAACCCTAGCAACCAATCCTTGATCTCTCCCCTCCACGCTCTCACCATACAGTAAACAGCAAATGCAGAAACGATCAACAATAACCAGAAGTACAAATTACCCTCTCTTCCTCTTTCTCTCTCAAGAACGACCCACAATGCCAATGCAGAAGAAATCATCAGTGGCACCCAAAACCCTAATTTCCCTGCCTTTCGGTTTCTTCCCTCACCGCCGCCACCAAAACCCTTTCGAAGCCAAAATTTCCCGCCATTTCCACCACCACCACCACCACCCGCGGCGGCGACCAAGAATTCCCTCGCCAGAGAATCCCACGGCTCAGGGAGGATCTTGAGATTGGAAGCGACGAATGCGATTGAATCGAGGATGAGTTTGCGAGATCTTCGAGACCCAGATCGCCTTCTGCCCCAATTTGCTGAAATTCTGGGATTTTGGAACTGGGTTTTGGATTTAACTTGGTGGGTCAAGAAAATTAAAGGTCGTGAAGAGGTTTTAATGGCGGTCATGGTGCTTGGCTGAGCGATTTGCTTCATTTCTAGGAGTTTTTAATTTTTTTCTGTGGACATTACCTCAGAGAGAGGGAAAGGTGAAGGGGAAACAACAAAAGTAGCCGTTTCAAATGCGAGAGAGAGAGAGAGAGAGAGAGAGGTTGAAGGGTCCAATCAATGGGTTGGTCAGATTCAAAAAGGAGGAGACCTGGTTTTCGACCCAAACAGCCCGTTGCGCTTGAAGGGTCAGGCATGGTTCACTGGCTTGGTTCTTTTGGGCCCTGCCAATTCATCCATAGCTTTGTTAAAGCACTTACATTAGTTGAATTACGGTTCAAAAGAAAGATTTATGGTCTAAAATATCACATGTATTAGTCATTTATACAGCTCATTTTGTGGTCAGGTTTTCTGCAGTAATTCGCTCACAGTTTTTTTTTTTTTGCTAGCACATTAATAAACAATACAAAATAAAAGGCTAAAACAAATGAAATATGCTTAAATGTAGATTCATGATATATTTTAATTGGTGATCCATTTGATATAAAAGAATGAGAAAAAGTTAGATTATACAATGATGTGAAATGTGTAAACCCCCAACTTATGATCCAAAAGTATGGATCACTAGTATCAGTGTTTTAAAGTAGCTTCTCCACCTTCTAGTCACTGTGTTCGGAAGTATGGAATCTAGATGGATTTTCTTTTCTTTTTCTTTTTCTTTTTCTTTTGGGGGTATTTGGGCTTATGTTTTCGGGTAAACTACTTTTAGTCCATACCGTATGCATGCGTATAATTCTTCACAATAGATTCTTCATTCACAACCCTCTTGTTTGGAAAATGGGTATCATGCTATTTAAAACTAATTTATGCTGATATTTTTATTATTATTATTATTATTATTATTATTATTATTATTATTATTATTATTATTATT
>JACYFF010031955.1:12477663-12525905 GCA_017589665.1 Selenicereus undatus
TCCTTCTCCTTTTTTGAAAAGATTTTGTGCTTATTGTATGTGTATTTACCAGAAACTATGTTGCTCAGACTCTGTTCATGTCAAAAGTACTCGTGTTGGTATTTAATACTCCAACATTGGTATGAATACTTACAATTCATTTCAGATCAAGGTGGTTGCTCAACTCTGGCATGACTGTGGTGGAGTTTGAGAAATGCAGACCACAAAGCGCTCTTACACCTATACCTTAGCGTCTTTCTGTTGGACCATTTCTGCTTTTCATTGTAAACATTTTTATATTATTGCTGGCATGTCGCAGTTGAATAAAGGTCATGCGACTGCCTGTGCCTTGTAGGAAGAAGACGTAGATATCATTATGCATCACATAAATGGGGTGATTGAGTCATTCTTGAGAAGGTAACCTTTTAAGCAATCTTTGACATTTATGTTCTATCATGCATATTTTGTAAATTCATGTAGGGATCATCTAGTCTAGTTCCTTCATGCTTACTAGAAGACTGTTTCTAGGACTCTTGATTTCACCTCAAGTACTCATGCTGGACACTCAATAATATATAATGGGTGGATGCTTGATTCTTCCTTTTAGACAAAAGACATGAATTTATGAAAATGGGCAAGTACGACACCCTCCTCGGAAACCAGCTCTCTTTCAATAAGTTGGTTCTAGCTATAAGTTGGTTCATGCTAA
The DNA here is from genome assembly GCA_017589665.1 of Selenicereus undatus. NCBI lineage: Eukaryota > Viridiplantae > Streptophyta > Magnoliopsida > Caryophyllales > Cactaceae > Selenicereus > Selenicereus undatus. The sequence goes on from JACYFF010031955.1 coordinate 12,478,352, forward strand.
GTTGTCATCCTGGCTTCTTGGGCCAGTATGACACCTGGATATGCATAGAGTCGGAGACTTTGTTGCCAATCATGAGGGTCCTGGGTCCATATAGCTGGCGAACACAATTATGAATGATATGGCACCAACCCAACCAGCGTTCTGAGTGGACTAATCAAAATTGTTTCAGACGTGATCCCAAGCGCTCGACATATACACCACAACAAAATCAAGAAGAGTTCAAAGCCATAGTGGCTGATGCTGCAAGGCCTTTCCTGACGGCAAGAACAGAGCGATTTGTCGTTGAGGTGGAGCTCTTTCTGGCCTCAGGTTTTACTGTTGAAGCCTATGATGAAGCTTACAAGAGGTGCTTAGGTTGGCAGAAGCCCAAGGAAGTATCAGAAGACGAAGAAATAACTTCAAGTGAGCACGAGCCGGTAACTCCCTACCTCCATTTCTTTGACGATGATTCTGAAGAGGTAGATTGGACAGAGGATAATATAGATGTATGACATTCAGTAACTATATAATCATTGGAGGAGCATTTCTGTATTATTGGGAGCATGGGTAATTTTCAGAGAATATGCATCCTTGAAGGATCCAAATGGGATTGAGAGAATTTGACTTGTCGTCTGTAACTCATGTCAGTGGAAGTTGGAAGTTGAATCCAAAGCGTATTGTCACATCAATTTTTCTATTATTGTGCTCAATTTTTTATTAATCGACCTGTTGATTGGTTTAAAGGCTATGAGTTATTCTAGTTGGCTGTTAATAATTAGTATGGTTAGGGGAGAAATACACCATGTTCTATGTTTTTGTATTTGATCTCTCATCTTAAATAGTATTATTCCTTACTGTCAATTTGAACTAAAGAAATTTGTTAGAATGAAGAGTGGGCCTCTAAGTATCAAGTCAAATGATTGGAACTTCGGATGATTAGTCTTATGTGATACTCTGGAGAATGTGAGACTAATTTATATTGTAAACATAAAGAAATGATAAGACGAGCAACGAACTATCGAAAACTCGAAAACGAAACAAATAAATACGGTAACTTTACTCGAAAACAAAACAAATAAATACAGTAACTTTATATTTCTTTAGTGTAAAGAAAGGCGCAAAAATTAATTGTTGACACTAGATTTTTTCTCTTCTCATGGTATCAGTTCTCCGGCACCCCTAACAATGAAGACATAGGCCCTGTTTGGTAAACAGCTGTTAGCTGTTAGCTGTTTGTGTTAGCTGTTAGCTGTTAGCTGTTTGATTTAGCTGTTTGCATTAGCTGTTTGAACTAATTGTTTGCAAAAAAAGTGTTTGGTAAAGTTAGCTGTTTCTGGAATGTATATTTGATAAAATTTCAATATTGCCCCTATGTTCAAATGAACTGCCAGGGAGAGGAAAGGTTAATTAATGGCATTGGTGTAATTTTCTTGAACTTCTGGGTAGTATCGTAATTTCAATAAAAAGCTGTTCCCAAAAGGCTATTAAGATTAGCTGTTTGAAAAAGAGCTGTTTGGGGTGAAACAACTGTTTGAAACAACTGTTTACCAAACACCTCTTTAGCTGTTTGACTTGGTCAAAACAGCTAAAGAGGTGCCAAACAACTCTTTTTTATCAAACAGCTGATGCAACCAAACAGGACCATAGACAATATTTTACGGTTGTGTCCGAACTCCAAATCCAAATGGGTGTGGTGACTGTTGGAGTGTTGATGTGCAATCAGTGTCAATAGTCAAGGCAATCCTTTGATCACGTGAGCAACGCGTCCTTCTGCTTTTTCCTTACTTTTCCTACATTGATCCTCACGCTCCACAATCAACAAATTATATCATAAGCCTAAGTCTATAGTCCCGAACACATTCTTTTGGCTAAGATTAGTCCATTTTTATGTGTAGTTACACACATATATTATCCACGTATTGTTCATTTTATCTAACATATTTAGGATTAAGTAGGTTAAAAATGTTCATGTTCAGGTCATTATCTCTTCGCACTTATTAATTATTTCTTCAATTTGTCAAATTTAGTATTTTATTTTGCATACTCAAGCAAACTATTATATCAAATTAAAGATTTAATTTTATTCGCTTGAGCATATCCTAAGACCGTAATATAAATGTTGGTTACCATGGCGGTTAGAGTGGGACCTCCAACCCCCGATGCCTTTCTAGAAAAGTGAGAATTTCCGAATTGGCCAGCCCATCTGTCGATCGCCCTTTCTGTCTCTCTAAAATCACGATCGCCGGCGGGAGTTTAATGTCGACGAATTAGAAGAGAGAGAGAGAGAGAGAGAGAGAGAGAGAGAGAGAACCTCAATCCATTGAGTCGCTTCATCAAAGCGTACGAACTTAAAAATGAAGGTCATTGCCAGAGCTCCCGGAAAAATCATTCTTTCCGGCGAACATGCCGTCGTTCATGGCTCCACCGCCGTCGCCGCCTCCATCAACCTCCACACTTCCGCCTCTCTCCACTTTCCTTCGGGTTAAATCCTCTCTCTCTCTCTCTATGCGTTTTGCTGATGTCAATTTCGCCAAATCTTTGTTCTTGTTCTATGAAGAATTTCTGTTTCACAGGATTGTCGTGTTTTGCCTTGTGTTTTATTCCGGAATGAGGAGTATGTTGATCAATGTGGGAAGATGATTAGGGTTTTATGGTAGATTTTGCACTCAAAAGTGTGGAATTGCTGAGACTGTGATGAACTTAATTTAGTTCTTTTTCCATTCTGGGCTCTATTTTCTGCGATTTAATCTTTATGAAAAAAACTGAACAATGATGAATCACAATATCATTGGAATCTTGTTGCTTATTCGGAAAGCACATAGTTTTTGAGATGTTTGGAAGTTCAGCTGCATCGTGAAGAATTGTTGATATCACAATCGGTCGATCATAACGTTGGTCAATAGTGCCAAACTATGTGCCTTTTTGCACTAGACAGTCTGTACTTTGATGGATGCTTTTCCCATAACCTTATCAAAATTGTTGATTGATCATCTATCATCAAGAAAATCTCTTTGATGAACTTCCCATCACTCGCTGTGCATAATTGCCACTACTTTTTATTGCTGCTCAATTGTTATGTCACTATGCATTCATGAAATATTTCTCCCTCTAAAAAAAATGAAATATTTATATCAACGGCTTTGATTAAGGGTTCTTTCCGTTTTTTCTTACAGATAATGGCGATACGCTGAAGCTGGAGCTCAAGGACATGAACCTAAAGTTTTCATGGTCAATGGGGAGAATTAAGGAAGTACTACCAGGTTTTGACAGTCCCACCCCTTCGACACCGAAACCTTGTTCAGGAGAGTCACTTAGGTCCCTAGCCACGCTTGTTGATGAGCAAATGTTTCCGGAGGCAAAAATTGCTCTGGCTTCTGGAGTTTCTGCCTTCCTCTGGCTATATATTAATATCCAAGGGTATATCTCAGTCATATCCTCTCTTAGTAAATCATGTTGTAGCTCATAGGATAGAATGAGTTTTTATGTCTTTACTATTAACATTCAATAGATCTCTTTGTGCGTGATTATGCTGTCTATGATAGTTCTATCTTGACTAGTTTCTTTTTGAATTAGTTCTTCTTGATGGCTACCAATGGTGTCCAGTATATTTAGCCATCACGAGTCGTAGAGCTGATTTTTGTAATCTTTTTCTTTCTAACGGGTTCTTTCGGCAAATCAGGTACAAACCAGCTACAGTGACTGTGACATCTCAGATTCCTCTAAGTTCAGGATTGGGTTCATCTGCTGCATTTTGTGTATCAATTTCAGGCGCCCTGCTTGCATTTTCATCATGTGGTGGTCTTGATCACAACCAACAAGGTTGGTTAATGTTTGAGGAAAGTGGGCTTGAACTGGTAAATAAATGGGCACTTGAAGGAGAAAGGATCATTCATGGGAAGCCGTCTGGAATTGACAACACAGTGAGCACCTATGGTATGCCATCTCAATTGGTGTCCTAGATCATATCTATTCGTCTGCATCTCTTTTCTTCTTGCTGATGCATCCTTGATGGCTTGCTCCTAACCCTTATTTTTGGGCTTTTCCTGTGTGTGTGTGTGTGTTGGGAGGGGGTTGTTTGGGGTGGGGGTGGCAAGGGCATAGATCTGGATCTTAAAACTCTACAGAAAGCATTCTGCATGTGTTATATCCAGAGTGAATTCTCTAATTGTGTGTTCATGGCCTAAGGATTCTTGTCCCCCCCCCCCCCCAACCAAAACCAAAAAAAAAAAAACCAAAAGGGGGAAAAGTTTGAAGTTTCCCCTTTCTTGTTTGTTGTACTCATATCTTCCCTCAGTCCCTCATTACAATTTATTTTCCTCTCGAACAACAGAACAATGCTCCCTCATAACTGGGGCCAAAAATCCACGCCTGCAACATTATGTCACTTAGAAAGATGCCAACCATGAATAGTTGGGTATGCTTCCTCGTCATCTGTGTGGCTGTGTTGATGTATGTTAAAAACTGAGACGACTTCTTAGGAAGGCTCATTTGGATGTGCATGATGTGGGTGGGTTTATGCAACAGGTAACTTGATAAAGTTCAAGTCAGGTGAAATTACACAGCTCAAGTCGAATCTGCCCCTAAAAATGCTAATAACTAATACCAAGGTTGGCAGAAACACAAAAGCATTAGTCGCTGGAGTGTCAGAGAGGGCATTGCGTCACCCTGATGCTATGGCTTCTGTTTTCAGTGCCATTGACTCTGTTAGCAAGGAGTTGGCTTCTATCATCCAAACACCAGCTACTGATGACATTAATATCACGGAAAAGGAAGAAAAGTTGGCAGAGCTGATGGAAATGAACCAAGGCCTACTTCAATGCATGGGCGTGAGCCATGCGTCAATAGAAACTGTTCTTAGAACCACACTAAAGTACAAGTTATCTTCTAAGCTGACAGGAGCTGGCGGAGGGGGCTGTGTGCTGACTCTACTGCCAACACGTATCCTTCTAACATTCTACCAATTTGCTTTTCATGAATAATCATTATACTAGAAAGTATGGAAATGCCGATATTCAAATTATATGGTCACATTTGTTGAACTGCATGTTAACATTTGTTGGGCCGCGAGTCTGGCACAACTATGTTTGCCCTATGTGCCATAGTGAGACAGTCTCACCCATGACAAACTCCTATTGTGATCAACCTATGCTTGTCAAGGTTAAGACTTTAAGTCCCATACAACAAGATTTTTCCCAAACTGCAGTTTGCCAGGATCAACAATTCTGAGTTGACTGAAAACCCTCTGTTGTTTTCAAAATGATCTGCCAAGTATCTATCTTCACTTCTTGACGGAATTTTGGCACAGTTTTTGTTGACTGAAAACTGTACTTGTTTTCAAAATAAATGCTTATCTACACCTACTAAAATGGTTACTTCTAAACTTATTAATATATTGATAATTGACCATTTCCTTGACCATGTGATTCAGTTCTATCAAATATCGTAGTTGACAAGGTAGTTGCTGAGCTAGAACCTTGCGGCTTTGAATGCTTCATCGCTGTGATTGGTGGCAAGGGTGTGGAGATATGCTTCAATCCCTCTGAATGAGCTTCAATTATATATCCCGTTAAAGTTGTAAGTCTCAACTCTGTTGTCATTGAATGTTTTCTCATGGTAGCAATCTCGAGTCACTAAATCCACTGTACTGCATGTTCTGTACATCCATTCCATTGTTTATGTCTTTCGAGTCGTCTGGCTTGTTTCAGAAATCTATTTTAATCCTCCAGTAACATCTACAAAGGATCAATGAAATCAAGGAGATTTTGGTTACATTCGCTATTGTTGAATATTGATCTGATTTGATTCATGAAGTTTGTTTCAGATTCACTCTGTTCATATGTTTGTTTGGATCTTGTTTTCGTTGAATATTGCTCTGATTTGATTCGTGAAGTTTGTTTCAGATTCACTCTGTTCATATGTTTATTTGGATCTTGTTTTTATCAGCTTAATGTTTGAAAAGGTCTGCTCACTAGCACATTCTTAGTTCTATGCTTGAGCTTTGTCAAGCTCCATGATGGCCTGTTATGTTATTAGAATTCTGGTGACATGGAAGAGTTAAATGGTCCTTTGGAGTTCATCCCAAACAAGAACCCATAATACAATGGCACAAGGTTGTCATACAGGTCTCTGAATTTGATCCTCTAAAGACTGAACATTTTTTAGCCATTGTTTATTTGTTTGGGAGTGGTGAGCACTTTCTGATAGCTTGTATGGGAACTAGTAAGAGTTCATGGCAGAGAGACCTTGTACTCCAAAGAAAATCAGAGAAAAAGTCAAATGGAATACTTGTTTGAGTCTTTGCCATCAGGAGTATATGTTAAAGTTATACCTAATTTACTGTCATGTAAAATCGATAAGAAAAGGTAAAAATCTAGAAGGAAACAGGGTAATTCCCAGGTTCTCCTTTCTTTAAAATTAATTTTTTTAAAAAGACTCCCATTTACTGTTGTATACAATCTACCCAAAGAGGGCCTTACAACAGAGTATCAGGCTTATCTGCATATACTACTGGAAGACATTAAACACTTAATTAGTACCATCATGCGAGTACTTGGAGGATTACAATCTGCCCAACACTCATTTTATTTGACATTCATACTTACACACAGGGAAAAGGAAGTTTTGCTAAGTGAAAGCATCATCTTTATTGTCCTTAGTACTTTATGTTACACTGTTTATTACACCAAAAACCACTGGATCAACAACTTCACCATACACAAAACACATCTGTAGACATCTTCTTAAACACCCTTTTCCTGCCGGATGTACCCAAAACCAAACCCGTTTCCCGAAAAACTCGATCACCGTGGTTCATCACGCAATCTTTTAACCATTGACAATAGTCCCACCTGCATGAGCAGATCAACAGCAGTGAGCTGATCTTCAAACAGAAATCTATAAATGATTTCAAATGGTGAAATAAGCAATTCGAGGCTACTCACCGTTAGGGTGGATGACCTGTCCAGTAATGTAGGAGGAGTCAGCATTGCTAGCGAGGAAAACATACGAAGGTGCTATCTCACTTGGCTGCCCTGCCCTCTTCATTGGCACTTGAGACCCAAAGCTCTGGACCTCCTCCTCGTTGAAGGAGGCTGGGATCAATGGAGTCCAAACAGGACCCGGGGCAACCCCATTGACCCGAATGCCCTTCTCCACGAGCTGAAGGGCTAGGCCCCTAGTAAAGGCAACAATCGCTCCCTTAGTGGATGTGTAGTCTAGTAACTCAGGGTTGCCTTTGTATGCAGTTACTGATGTAGTGTTGATGATGCTACCCCCTTCTCTCATATGCTTCAGAACATGCCTGTAGTGTTGACCGAGATGACAAACTTGCTTGTTTTGATACTAAACTTACATCAGGTCCATCAAAAACTACAACCCCCCCCCCCCCACCCAACAAAAATAAAAAGTATATACTTGAACAACTTTCCAGTGTAAATCCCACATAAATAGCAGGATCTAGATGTAGGTAATCTTGGCTTTAAGAGAGGATGACCATGGAAAATATTATATATGTTTAAATAGATACTGCAAAACCAGATGACTGTAGTTCACATTTTTCTTATGCTAACACATGCTTGGTGTGCAAGCGCTCACCTAGCCATGAAGAAGTAAGCGAAGATGTTAGTCCTGAAAACCCTCTCAAGCCTCTGTTCATCAATGTCCTCGACTGTGCTACATTCATACTGCTCCGCAGCATTGTTGACCAGGATGTCAATGTGGCCAAAGGCGTTGACCACCTTGTCGACCACCCTCTTGCAGTTCTCATCATACCCCAGGTCAGTGGGGATAGCAACTGGGTCCTTGGCATCGGAACCCTTGGCGCTCTTGAGCAGTTGAATGGTGTCTTGAGCATCCTTGTCCTCCTGACCCTTGACATATGTGAAGGCCACGGTTGCACCCTCCTGGGCAAAGCAGTGGCACACTGCCCTCCCTATCCCTGAGTCTCCCCCTGTCACCAGGGCCACTTTCCCCTACCATTAAGGGATTGAGAATATTGTTTAATCATATATGGTTGTGTATATTCGTCTGAATATAAATCAGATGGAGAGACGTCGATATCTGTTATCTCAACTGATAGTCTTAGAGATCGACGGGGGGGGGGGGGGGTTTACCTGGAGCTTGTTGGCAGGCTTGTAGTGGTGGGTAGCAGCCTGAGGGGAAGGATCCATGACATGCTCTTTCCCAGGCTGCTTCTCCTGCAGCTGAGGCGGGAACTGGTCTCCTCCCGACGCCATGAATCGTATCTTCTGCAACTGATAGTGGCTCCGCCTAGGAAACGCTGTACCTACGGCGGCAATGACATTGGCGGCGGCGGTGGTGGTGGTGGATGCGGCTGAGAACGCCCTAGAAGATGCAACAATACGTACTAGCATATATAGGCTAATAACCACATGCAGTCTCTCTTATCAGCCTAAGCATTGGTAAGTCGCACCTTTGTATATGTAGGGTGCACGTAGGTGTAGTGGAAAGAGACAGAGCATGAGAGAGAAACGTGGAAGTGGGCATGGAGTTGATACGTGTCATGCAGATCTCTAAGCTTTCTTTAATTTTTTGATGAATCACAGAAGATAAGAAAGAAAACTCATACGTCAACCCTAAAGTTCATATCATATATCTCACACTATATTTTTCAAAACTCAAATAGTAAAACATATATTAATAACTACTTATATAACAAATACATATTAAAATATATATATATAATAATAATAATTAAAAAAAATACATACTCCCGAAAATATATAATAATTTATCCATTAACCCCAAATAACTTACAGATTAACATGCATGCATGACATCATTCACACCCAAAATATAATTAAAAAAGAAAAAAAAACACATTCGCCATGACCTTCGCGATGATAACTACGTACCGTTGAAAATTTGAAAGAACTTACGCCGACCTGCATGCATGAGTGCAAGCCTGCATGTCCGCCACGTGGCAATTTACCAGCTTCTTAAAAGTAACCTCCCTTCTCCCTTGCTCTTCTCCCCCTTCCAAGTTGTTCATGAATGAATGCGCGCAGCGCAGTGGAAATTAACAAGAAAGAAAAATAAATAAACTGTAGAATTACAACTACAAGTCTCTGCAAATTTGTAGGTTGGTGTTTTTTTTTTAATGATTTTGTAATTTTTCTGTTCCTCTAATTTGCAGAGAAATAAATTACTGATCATTGTTCTTACTTGTTTGGAACATAATTACGGTTTGCACAGGCCATATATACAGAGAGACAGAGAGAGAGAGAATGGGAAGTAAGATGGTGATGATGAGTAGCAGTAGCAGTTGCAGCTGCAGTTGCAGAGTTCCTTGGGTGGTGATATGCTGTTTGTTGATTCAGGCTTCTCTTTTGATTCTTCCGCGCCCTGTTATTTCTAGTGATGGTCACCCCTCTCTCTCTCTCTCACACACACACACAAACACACACACTTGTTTTAGTTCGTATTTATGGCGATTTTTTTTTTTATGGTCGTATGGCAGTGGTGTCAGGTAAGTAAATTATTGGTAGAAATTTCTGAGAGTTGATATATCTATTAGAAATTAGAAATCTAAATTTAAATTTTGCATTTATGCATGTCTCTCTCTTAATAAGAGTGTTTTCGATCAGATTTAAGATGTTTAGATCTTCTCAAGTTATGCTTTGATTTCAATCTCAGTTATTATAAGACTGACTATATTTGGATCTTTCAAAATTCATGTAGCATGTTTCTTTTTGATTATGTGAGAAATCTTTGTTTTAACTTCTTGGACAAATTTCATCTGCATTCATATTCAACTAATTAATGGCCTTAATTTTCTATAAAAAAAAAAAACAAATTTCACATGTTTCAGATGACGAAAATACCCTTCTCCAAGGCCTAAACAGCTACCGATCCTCCCTAAAACTGCCACCTTTGACCAAGAACAAGCAAGCCGGATGCCTAGCCCATGAGCTCGCCGAGGAAGTGAAGGACCACCCTTGCGTCGCCACCACGGCCGCCAACGCTATCCAGTCAGGCACTGGGTCCCCCTTCGTAAACTATCCAAAACTCCTCAAGAAATGCGACATTGATCCGAACAAGACCACCGATGGGATCATCCTGCCTGTTTGTGTCAAGAAACTCGTCCCGACCCTTGTCCTAACCAACTACACCCGGACCGGGTATGGCCGGTACATCAACGACTCGAGGTTCACCGGAGCTGGGCTCGGGTCGGAGGACGATTGGATGGTGGCGATCTTGACTACTAGCACCCCTGGAGGGAGCTTTGCCTCTAGTGGTGTTGGTGTGAGTTGCATGTTTATTGGGCATGTTATTGGTTTGCTGCTGTTGGGGTTGGTTTTGGTTTAGTGGTTGGTTTATGGTGTTTATGAATCAGTGTCTGGCAAATAGTAATTAAGGTTGTGTATGGCTGACTGTATGTTGTGGTTGGATTTTCATGTGCTTGCAACAAAGGTGAGATGAACATCAAGTGGTTCTGGTTTTTTCTTAGTGAAGAAGTTGGTTATTAATTATTGTAATGTTGAATTATAGTTTGACGGCAGGAATGTCTGTAGAGGTAAGGTTGCTTACATTTATAACTCTTCAGACCTTGCGTGAGGGGGTTCACACTTGAAGGCATTTTTGTTGTTGATGAATAATAGCTTGATTTATAGTGCATTTTAAAAGAAAGTAATTTTTAGAACAATAGCTTGATTTATGTACAGCTTTGATCATGGGGTAATAATGGAGGCATGAGGGCATGAAAATGAACTAGGACGTTATGATAAAATCTCAAAAAAGGGGCTTTTTGGGGGCTTTTCATTGAAGAATAGATTTTGTGTATCATCTCAAGCTCTCAATAATGATGGTGCAACATTTGTTAATACAACTGGTAAAATTTTTAGAATATAGATATACTCGGCACAGCACTGGTAAAATTTTTAAAATATGGATATACTTGGCAAAGTTTTTAACGTGTTGGTCAAAATTTTGAAATATCGATAGAATTAGCAAAGTTTGTAAGATATCGGTAAAATTTTCAAAAGTAAACGTCTTATTCTAAATTTTTATGGTATCAAATATAAATCTATGCATTTATGCAATTTTTATCTTATACTTGAATAAAAATATGAATAAAAAGGGGTTCCCTCCTCATCACCATCAGCCCCCAAAAGGGTGGCTTATTTTAGAAAGCTATGAGTCAACCATAGTGTGAAGGACGGTGAGTGTGAACCAGATTGGCACTGGTCCGACATTTATTATTTTTTTTTTTTTGAAAATGATAAAGGAAGAGTAGAACTGTTAGACGCCTCTTCTCATAAGAGTGCGTCCAACTACATCAACAACCAATATAGTACCAAGCGCTGGTGAAAAATAGACATTTGAAGATTTACATATATGGTTACAACAAGCTACACAAGTCTATGTCAATAACATTTTTCAGGAAGCAAACATGGCAGCTGACTGACTCTCTAAATTTGGCCACACTATCACTGGTCTGACATGTGCAACACTTATATGGGTCATGTGCAAGTGCAATGCTTATATTTTTTTTAAAAAGAAAAGTAAGACATATAATATAGGATATCCTTCTTTTAAGGACTTGTTCTAAATTATCCTCAAAGAGAACACACCCAAGCTTCCTGTGGGGATCAAATTTCACACATTAGTGGAATGCTTATATGATACATCCAGATTTGCTGAAATGGTATATTTGGATCACATAAATCTTTTTTTTTTTCAAAAAAGGGAACTATTAAAAATAAGAAATGCGTTTTAAAAAATTATTATTTTTGATAATTCGAATTATAGATAAGGGATTACATTACAATGTACATGATGTCGGTAAGCCCGGGTGGGGTCTCAATCTATGGTATATATATTCAATATTCAAAAATATAATATAAAAGCTCTTCCAAGTTGGATCACTCCACATTCCGCAAGTAGCATTGTGACCATTGTCCATTGTGGAGACAATCTGGCCACTGGCCACATATAAAGTGGTGGGTCCTTTTTGTTTGGGCAGTGACAATCAGATATATTTATTAATAAGATTCCCTATCCCTACTTCATATTTATTTATAGATCCCCATTTCATATTTATTATGACCGAAAATTTTAAAATAAATGTATATGGTGAAATGAGTATTGAATGTGTGGCTAATGAGGCTTAGTTAGTATGGTTTTCCAAATGATAAGGGTACGTTGTTTACGTTAAAAAATAAGGGTTGGAAAACAAGTAAAAATAAAGCGGGACCTATATTTAAAGGTTTTTGTTGTTGTTGTTGTTGTAAAGTTTGTATATTTTTTATATTATAAATAAAAATTAGTTAAAATAATAAGTTAAAGTGAATTATCATATACTCCCAGGAGTATGTGCTCTCATATATATTATATATATATTTTGGATGTATTTATTATATATTTTATATTTTAATATATAATTATTTATATATTATATGAGAGCACATACACTCGAGTATATGATTTATGGTTTGGTTTATCAAATGGATACCTTGATTTTTATTTTGTTCATGTAGTTTAATGCAAAAAAATACACAAAAAAAAGGGGAAACCAACTAAAACTACAATTTTCACCAAAATTACCTGTATACATTACATAGTACCTTTGCAGAGAAATCGGGGAGAGAGAAAGCGAGAGAGGGGGAGGGAAGAAATCCAGAGAGAAGCTTCCCTTCAATGGCCGACGATGAGGGTTTTAGTTTTGGGGATTTTAAGTTTGCAACCCTTCAACCTCAATCTCAACCTCTCACCACCATCAATGGCGGCCTCACCTCCACCTCCCAAGACGACGACGACGATTGGGGTGATTTCTTCGTCGCCCCTCCCCACCCTCAACCTCAAACTCAAGCTACCTTCTTCAATGGCTTCTCTTCTTTTCTCCCTCAATCACATCTTATTAATCCCCCCAACAATTCCAAATCCAAGCCTTCCATTAACTTCGACCCTTTTTCCTCCACCCCCACCCGACCCCCCTCCGGCCCGGCTCCAATACGGCCCGATCAGGATTCCAACGGTGCCCAGAAGCCCAAAGGAGCGTTGCCCGTATCGCTGTTTTGTGAAGTCGTGGAGCCCGATTCAGAATCATTTGATACTAAGGATAATATTCATTCAAATGGCTCGCTTGGTCCGAAGTTTCCTGCCCAGTGTGGGAAAATTGGGGTTGATGTAGTTGCTAATGGCGGTGGATTCAATAATGAGATTTTTGGGAATTTTGGTATTCAAAACCAGCCTAGAATTGGGTCGGGTTTGAATTCGGGTGCGTTGGGTTCAGATTTGAATTTGAATGGCTTCTTTGATCCGAAGTTTCCTGCCCAGAATGGAAACAATGGGGTTGATGTAGTTACTAATGGAGGTGGATTCAATAATAAAGGCGGAGTTTTGGGGAATTTGCATATTCAAAGCCAGCAGATCAAGGCTGAAATTGAATCGGACTTGAATTCGGGTGGGTTGGCTCCAGATTCGAATAATTTGGATGATGGTGATGAGGGAGACGATGAATGGGAGTTTATGGGTGCGTTCCCTGGGAATGGGATTGTGAAACAAAACGAGGTGAGTTACTTCGAATATTTGTTTGTCTTTGTTTAGGAATGAAATCAAGATGGTGCCGATAATGATGATCATCTGCTTTGGTTTGCCACTGTTAGGAGCAGGGAGCTTCTATGTTACCTGGATCCAAAGCTGAGCCAGAGGCGGTGGTGAGGACCCCAGAGAAGCAGGCCGGTATTGTTGATCCCCCCTCCCCCCCCAAAAAAGTACTTATGTATGCTTGTTGTTCTGCTAAATGATTGTTTGAACTTCTGATGTTGGGATTATTAACATGTTTGATAAAGCTTTTTGGATGTGATGCAATGATTTCCCTAGAGTGACGCTACTTGGAAGTGCCTAATGACTTGTTTAATATCATTCGCTGTTCCATCGAGTGCAACTTCAGTGTGCTCTTCAACCAATATTGCACAAGAGGACTTGGGGAATGGGGATAGTTCAATAAGGCATACCGTATGAAAGTATATGCATATATAGACATATGGAAGTCTGTGTTTGGGGAGTTGTTATATGGGAGTCCTTGGCAAGGTAGCTCAGAGACATAAAAAGTTTTTTTGGATGTGGGAAATAGGCGGTTTTGGGGATCCAAAGAATGAAGGGGCTTGTGTCTCTGGGCCTACCTTGCAAGGAATATGGTAGAACTTACATGTTTTTAACTGCACATGCTAAAAGGCTCTCCAAGGAGCAAGTATCAATTTTTGAATCATTGTAGATTGTCATTTTTCCCCATATCATACTATCACCTCATGCGTCTCACGAGCCTTGTGTCTGGGGCAGGCTGCAGGGTGTGAGGACCTGGATGTACACAATTGTATGCTTATGTATTTTGTAAGCTGTTGGTGTTACAAATTACTTTTTTCTGTGAGGATGGTGTGATGTAGGACGCTCTAAGAGCAATTCACACACCTAGAAAATCACACAAGAACTTTCAAAAAATCAATAATTCAATTCATTCAAGTGTATCTTTCCCCAAAGTACGAGGAGAGTTTATATAGGAATCAATACAACTAAAAAAAAAATATAAAATAAATCTAAAGATTACGATAAGATTTTGATAACCAAAATAATTTAGAAAAATAAAAAGATTTTATCTTAAAAGATAACCTACAAAGATAATAAATTATAAAAATACTTCACATATGCCAATATTAAGATATAGTCATATCTTCTTAATTCTTCTTTATCCTTATCCTGCATCATTCTCCCCTGGTTGGAAAAAACTTGTCCTCGAGTTTTGTACAGCGGTAGAAAGAAGAAATTCAAGTAAAGAAACAACTTCATTGCACGCTGCAAATGGAAAAACTATAGAGCTTTCAAGTTCTCCAAGAAAAGTAGTAATACAATCAACGGATGTAGCTTCTTGCCAACTAGAAGGTCATTAGGGATGAACAAATCAACATGCTCACTTTCAAGTCTTGACATTGAATGGAGAGTGTTGTCCATGAATGCATGATCAGGGATTATAAATTTAGCATTAATATGTATACCGACTGCTTGGTCTATCTTGAATTTTCTTTGCATGCGTTCAGATTTTTGAGTGTCCATTGAATACTCATGGGGGATAATGGAAGAGTTATTTGCTATTATCGTTGACTCTTCATTCACTGGTATTAGTGGTTGAACATTTTTCTCATTAGGTGTCCCAGTAAAAGCATCCACATATCTATCTAGAATGAGCATTCCTTCACTGTAGACTTCATTTGCATATGACTCACGGTCCCCAACATGCACTTCTTGATTCATAGAATCGAGAATGCTATTGTTAACATCATTTGCTTCGATATCTGGAAGTTCACGATACTCTATGACTTGGATCTCTGTTTTCATATTTTGCTCTTTTGGAGTCTCTTCTTTCTTGTTCTCAATGATAAATCCCCTATCATATGCATCGTAATAGGCAGGATCTGTGTCATGCAAATAAGAAGTCGGTTCTTTCCTGGAAGATTTTGGAGATGAAACCCGACAATCTCCAATGAGAAGCTTCAAAGGAATCAAAGGAGTTTTAGGAAGTTCATAATCCCACATATAGTGAGGAATATAGGGCTCACAATCACAAATGAATTTGCTAGCAAAGTAAAGATCTAACTCACAACAACCATCGTAGATCTGGCGACCTTGAAGTTTGCAAAAAGTATGGACAGCATCCCAGTAAGAGTAGAAATTCACTTTAGTATGAAAATCACCTCTTATCTGAAATCTGATAATCTTTTCTACATCTCCATAAGGAGAGAAAACTTGGTACAGAACATTTGTTGTAATAGGAAGTGCTTTATCATGAATTATCACAAACAAGGCCAATGATGTTTTTCACACCAAACCACGGCTGCAACAACGGCGATAAGGGCCTTATATCAGTCGCAGTAGCAAATAGCAACCACAAACAATAGCTTGAGCCACCGTGGATGAATTCCGGCAAGAGGAGGGGCGGCGGTGGCGGGACAATACGGATAAAGAGGGTGAGGGTGTTGGCCCTCTCGCCCACTAACCGAATGTACCGAAGCCTTCTATTGGCAATGGCGGTTCGTAGCTTAGGGTTTGACGGTTTGGTGACAACGGGGTTGTGGCTGATATTCAGTGGGTAATGCAGAAATGAAATCAATTTTGGATGATTTCAAGCAATCAAGGGTGAATTTGAGGTCTAGGGTTTCGTATTAGGGTTCAGGTTTTGCGAGCGGGTGAACAATCAATTGAACCAATTTTGATGCGATTCAACCAAATTGATTGAGGGGTTTGGGGTGAAATTCAATGGGAAATCAAGGAATGAAGCCAATTTTAGGAGTCCTTGATCGATTGAGGGTGAATTTGAGGGTTAGGGCTCACAAAATTGGGGCAATTCGCGAATTAGGGTTTCGATTTTTTTGGAAATTAGGGTTCCAGCAAGCGGTTGCCACCGGCGGCAGTGGTCGGTCGAAGGTGGTGACCTTGGGGTGATGGTCGGTGATGGTGGTGGACGGGAACGGTGGCAATCGAAGGTTGATTGCTGCGGCTAGGGTTTTGGATCTAGGAACCAGGGATCCGGCGAGCGAGCGTTGACTGGTGGCGATGGCGCGGTGGTGGTCGACCGGAGGTGTCGACTGAGGGTTGGTGATTGGTGGTGGTGGTGATGGTGGCCGTAGGGCAGGGTGGCGGAATCGAACGTTGGTGGTGAAGGTTTAGGGTTTTCAGGTTTCGTTTTTTTTCTCTCTCTCTCTTTTGTTTTTTGGTTTTTTTGTGAACGTAAGGGGAAAAGGAAAAGGGAAATCAAAGGGCAGCCAAAACAAAAGAAAAACTAGAGTGAGAAAGGGTTTCGCAGCAACTAGGATCAAAAGCTCTGATACCAATTTCATGTAAGACGCTCTAAGAGCAATTTCCACACCTAGAAAATCACACAAGAACTTCTGAAAACTTAATAATTCAATTCATTCAAGTGTGTCTTTCTCCAAAGTACGAGGAGGGTTTATATAGGAATTAATACAACTGAAAAAAGAAATATAAAATAAATCTAAAGATTACGATAAGATTTTGATAACTAAAATAATCTAGGAAAATAAAAAAATTATATCCTAAAAGATAACCTACAAAGATAATAAATTATAAAAATACTTCACATATGCCAATATTAAGATATATCCATATCTTCTTAATTCTTCTTTATCCTTATCCTGCATCATGGTGTTATGGGCATGTTGTCTTGTGACTTCATAGGAAAATGGAGTTGGAAGTTGAGACATCAATTTTGACATGTTTAATTGTCATGCTGATTCATAGGTCAGGATGTTTCAATTTCAGCTGGGCAGAAGCATAGTTCCAACGATTCCCTCCCTCGGTTCATTGATTTATTTGCTGCGCATCATGGAGCTATCCATAAGTCAAATGAAATGGATGTGAGGTTGAACAGCAGTTCAACTGCAGTCAATACTAATGGTTTTGTGCTGGATTTGTTTGAGGGAAATGAAGCGATGGGTAATGGAAGTGGAATAAGTGTAAGTCCAACAAATGAAGATGATGATTTTGATGATTTTGGGGACTTCATCGATGCATCTCAAGAATTTGCGTCCCAGAAAGAGGTGATGTGAACTTTGTATAATTAGGCATCAGTTGATGCTATGTAGTATCTTATTCTCTTTTCCATTTTTGTTGTAGCAGGATCAATGCACTTCTCACAGTGTTGTAGAACATTCGCCTAGCGAGAAAACCCAGGTTTGCATTTCATGGGGTTTGTGGTTCATTTCACAGATTTTAGTTGTTATACATTGTGTATAGTAGACATCTGCATTTGTTTGCTTAATATAGTTGCTTGAGTTTTCCAAACCGATGCTTATGTTTTGTGCTTGTAATTTTGCACTTGATCATCAGTTCATCACCATTGAACTTTACACGCATTTAACAGAATTTGATGATGCTTTTGTTTGGACAATGACATGGATTTCTGTTCTTGAGGAAGGATACACAAGTCTTTTACGTCATAATTTTAGATGTATTTGTATCTGCATTCTTCTTTTATCTAATAGTCTGTGTGTACTTTGTGTTAGATTCTATGACAATCATGTTTCCATCCACCCTGCAACTCTAAGTAGTTAAATTTGATTGGTACAAAGCAGCAGCACTAAAATTGCATTGGTCTCCAACAGTTTTAAGATTTCTATTTTGTCAATTGTAGGATCCCCAGACACAGCAAGAAAATTCTGGAGGACCCTTGCCACTGTCCCTTTTCAGCGATGGTTTGGAAGAATCCAGTGATAGTTTGACACAACAAAATGAAATCTTCCAGAAGCCTACTTCTGTTCCTAGAAACGGCTTCAATGCCCAGGGCCTGGGGTTATCTATTCACGATCTATTATCAGATTTATACAGTGAGGCTCAGTCCACTTCGTCAGTTGATTGTAACAAAAGCCCTGCTGAAAATGGAATCCATTCCCCCCAAAAAACAGAGGATACAACTACAGTGGGTGATGATGATGACTGGGATGATAACTCCTGGGAATTCAAAGATGCTCTCTCAGAAACAGGAATTGAAGAGCAGTCTTCCAGTGCTAGCCCAGGAACTGTGCCCCAGTTTCTGTCAGAGGCAATGACAAGTCTGGAAATCTGTATGGATCTCTATGTGAAATTGAGGGAATTTTTATGCATTCTTCTTTCGCACCAACTTAATGTGGACGAGGTTGGTATTTTCTTCTGTTGGTTTTCATTTCCCACAATTTGTGATTCAGAAGTGAAGATGTGGATTTTGCTTTCTGTTAGAAGTCTCAGAGTACTCATACTGACGGTGATGATGGGCTTGTGGAATCTTCAAGCTATGATGTTGAGGTTGAGAGTTTACTTCCCTGTTTTGGAAATCAATCTGTTGGTTACATTATTTATTCAGTTTACTTTTCATTTTTGCGACTTCCTAATCTGCTTCTCTTTCATTTTAGGAAGCGTACAAATTACTGGAGGGCTATATAACCACTGAAGAAGTCCTTTCGAAGAGACACCTAAATAGAAGCCATTGTCTCAATGAGGTTCTCGAGGCTCTGCAAGGACCAAAGTGCAAAGTAATTGAATCAGCATATTCATTATCAGAAAGATTGCAGTTGGTATGCTCTTCTCCCTTCGGATTATTTCCAAGCCCCGATCATATTGTCATTTCTCACTTTTGCAATAGATATGGTGATTTCAGCTGTAGTTCTTCTAAATAATGTAGAGAATCAAATCAATGGCATGTTTATACAGGGTTGTGGCCAATATTTTTTGGTCTTCCATTGCTAAAGTGATAATCATTTCAAGGGGGAAAAAGATGGATTATTTATGCTAGACACCAAGTTAATTGAATTTTGCTCATTATGACTATAGTCATCCATGATTCTATTGTTTGGTTTTGGTTGATGGTGTCACATATTTGTTTATAGGCAACAAATGATTGGAGGATTGCTGCTGAACTCTTAAGGCATGCAACATCAGTTCTACATATTCTGTCCCTGGGATCAGCTGAAGATCAATCTGTTTATGTGTCTAGTTGGTCCAAACTTGTCAGTGTTTGCGCTCAAGAGTTGAAACATGGTGCCTTGATCTGGGAAAGGGCATTGGAGAAGAATGTGCAGGGCCAAATTTTGTCTGACAATCAAGGTATTGAGTCCTCATCTTGGTGCCATGCTATGCAAACTGCAAACGCTCTGATATCAATATGAAAACTTAAAAAAAAAAAAAATTGATCTGTTATCTTCGTTGTATATTATGCTACTTGGACTGTTCTTTTTCCCGAAGTATCCATGTCAAGTCCTTGATATTCCAACATGGATACAGACACCTGACCTTAATTCTAGATTAACAGCTCACTGATTCTTTAGAAAGTAGCGGATCCAAATTCATAGGCCCATGTCAAGTTCCCAAAGTTTGATGTGGTGCTGCCAAGCTTGAATAACAGTGACTATGGGACTTATTTGGAATCTGATTGCTGTAGGTCAGCAGTATATTCAAGCTTTGGGAGAGATTTACAAGGTTGTTGAGCTTCTTAGGTTGTCAACCAAACTTTTCAAGCCTTGGGTTCTTCTGAGTTTGTCGGATCCACAACAGCTTTATGGTCTTTTGGAGGAGTGTGTGTCTTTGTGGCCAACTTCAGGTTTGGAGGAAGCCCTGCAACAAATATCAGATAATGTTGGGACTGGACTCAATGAAGCACCAAAGGCCTTTATTTCCTTGATCAAAAACATTCAAAATGTTGATGTGCTTGCTGTGCATGAGCATGTCTTCATTCAAAGACGATCAACTTGTAGGCTGTCCTTGCTGCCTCAAGAAATGCTATCAGGTAATGGATTCTAGGTTTTAATGTTATGTTGTTTCCCTGATTCAAAAATTGGCCTCATAGGAGCCTAGGAGAGTAGGAGGTATCAAGGGGAATTTCTCATGGCAGCCTCATGGGGTTCCAACCCTGAGAATCTTTTGATAGGTGGGATAGTCCGTTAATATCAACAATTGCATTAGTAGGTTAAAGAAAATAAAGTTTAATGAGGATGCCCCATCTTTCATAACTTTCCTACCTATTAAGAATCTTGATGTGCAAACCTTAGATATGAAGGAGATTACAATGCCTGCACGTTTAGTTGCTATAATAATCTGCCTGCTTATTGTTGGAAATATTTGCATTTGAGAATGACACATTTTATAGGCATATGGTTGGTTATTGTTGATACACTTACAAAGCCAACTTTTATAATTTCATGATAACAGAGCATCTTAATTCATGAAATGCTTGTAATAACCGCTTACATGCATGTAAAATTCATGAAATACTCCTGATGCGAGGTCTATTTTAATGCATTTGGTGTTTAGTTGGAATGATGTAGATTTTGGATAAGATAAGCAGATATGTCAAAGAAGTTTTTTTTTTTTTCTTTTTTTTGGAAGGGGTGGGGGATATTATTTTAAATAGTGATCTTTGTTAAACTTATCTCATGCTGCTATGCTTTCACAGCGCATAATAGGTCAATTTTATATGTCGTTAGTGATTTACGTACTGTTTGGATTGAGGGGAGAGGAAGGGAGGGTAGGAGAATGAAGGTTAATAAACACTTATTTCCCTTGTTTGAGAATATTAAATGAGGGGGAAGGAAGGCAAACTGAGGGGAATATTTCACCCTCATTCCCCTCATTTTATTCACTCCCAAAATGAGGGGGAAAAGAGGGGAAGGAAATATTTTTAATAGTTCTCCTCCCTCCCCCTCCATCCCCTCTTAGAACATATCCGAACAAGGTAAATATAAATCACCTTCCTTCCCTTCCCTTCTCCTCCATTCCCATCCCCTCGCTTCCCCTCCCTTCTCCCTCTCTATCTCAATCCAAACAATGTGTTGAGGAAGTGACCATGTTGAGAGCTCTTTCACTGCTGTCATCAATTATGCAATTTGCACTGTGAATCTTTCACGACCTGCAGCTTGCCTTTTGTTCACATTTCTTACCATGTTTGAAGGTGTTGATTGTAACGCCTTTGGTTTTCCTTGTAACCAGACTTGAAGGTGGTGGAATGGAACAACGAACCCTACTTTCTCATCCTCGCTAATTTATGGGCAAATCTGAGTAGCCCCGATCCTCCTCAGTTGCCACGCTTGCATTTCAGCTAAACCGATGAACTTGTCAGAAATGCTTGCGAAGCTATGAAATGATTGAGCTGTGTAAGCTCTGTGGCTTCCCTGGGGAGAGACAAGCTCGGGGTCTCAACCAATCAGTCTGCCATGGTCAGAATCTGAAACCATTTTTCTGGGAGGTCATGGCTAAAGTTTCCAGACTCGTGTGGGCCAGCAATTTGTCAAAATGCATCCAGTCAATTGCCTTGCTGTACGAAATATGATTTTTCTTCTTCTTTTTTTTCCTTCTTGGGGTTCCAAGGCCCAAGCTGTTGTATCATTCTTTTGTAGCAAATGTAAAATAGTGTCCAGTTACATACAGATAGATGTAGTGAGGGGCTACAATAGTAACTTGTGCTCCAAAAGAGAGTATTCACTATTCAATATTCATGGATAAAACGCAAAAATTTCGCTGTGTAATAAATTTTGCTGTTTCACAAGCTTCTGCGTTCTGAGGTGCATTTTAGCCTGAGCTCTTGTAAGTTATAACTCCGTTGAAGTCGCACTTTCATGCCCATCTTAGGGCCTGTTGTTTCCGTAGGTAAATAATTTCATCCCATACCATATTATTTCTGGTTATTCCTTTCTATTTCTTACTATCTTTCCCCATCCATTCAAGAAAAATTTTATTTCTTCTCATTGCTGTCTATCATTTTCACTCTCTAAAAAAAATTTCCATTTCTTTCGTTAATTCATATTTATAGCATTCCATATTATTCCTTTCCACTTTTACAGGAGAAATTATATTCCTTCTCACTCCTGTCCTACTAACTTCCATGTCTTTTGCATTCTCGTTTTTTCTCCATGAAAAGAGCATACTTTCATATTTATTCATAAAAAAAAGCATTGTAGAAGTACATTTGAATTGAGAAAACCAATGGTTTGTTCTTTTTAACTTATAATAAGTATTCATAATCAACAGTGATAATTACCACTTATTAACATTGATAAACACAAATCAACTCCCAGTAGCTTAGTCATATTTTGTTAGTATAATTTCATTATCTGGAAGTACTTATAAACATCAATTAGCACTCATCATTATAATTGACAAGAATAGGTCCTAAAGCTAGCTAGCATTTTATAGTAAATGTACAATAACTTATGATAATCGAGCTTTTACACATAATAACTTTAGTTGACCTAAAAACCAAATATATATATATATATATAACATCAACCACACAATACGACAATAAATATTAACTACAAAACTAGAAATATTAAACCTAAAAAGTCCCATGGTATGTTTACAATTGAATCTCCAATTTTCCATTAAAAAAAATCTCCAATTAAAAGAAACTATAGCTAGAATCACTCAGGAATTATCTTAGGAGGGTTGAAAGGAACAAAGATGAGGCGTTTATAACTTTGTGTGAGTTGACCACAGACCCTCGTCCACCCCTTTGCACGTACGTAGATGAGAGAGTCAGAGGAGGGTTTTTATCACTCTCCTTGAACGCCAACCTATTGAGCTCTGTCTCTCCCCCCGCTGTCGTCCGCCTCCACTGCCTTTCTCTCATCCATTCTCTCTCCTCCAAACCTTCATCTTCGTCCTCAATCAGTGAGAGAAGGGAAGCGAGTGCAGTAGGGATGTTGGACATCAATCTCTTCAGAGAAGACAAGGGCGGCAACCCTGAAATCATCCGCGAGTCTCAGCGCCGTCGTTTTGCTGATGTCGCCATCGTCGACGAGATTATCCGCCTGGATCAAGAATGGCGCAAACGTACTTCACCTTCTCTCTCTTTCTCATTTGTTGATGTTGTTTTGAAGTTTTGGTCGCATTTTATGGCGTAATTAAGCATCAACTTTGAGGTAGTGGGGGTATAGTTAAGAACCCAGATTGCCAAACCCTAGTTTTTGCATAGGGTAGGAGAAAGGTTTCGACTTGCTCAGCTCAAATTTGAGGGGTAAGGTGGTTGATTGATGGTGGAAAATGGATGAATTAGGGTACTTTTTTGAAGGAATTGTTGCATTTTATGGCATAATCAAGCAACAGTTTTTAGTTGCTGTAGTTTACTCAAGGACCCTGATTGCAAAACCCTAGTTCTTGTATAGGTTAGGAGAGAGTTTCGACTTTCTTATCTGAAATTTGAGGGGTAAGATGACAGATTGGTTGTAGAAAATGGATGGATTAGGGTATTGTCAGTGTGGAACTGGAAGTTAATTAGTAATTCTTTTAGGAATTGACAGAGAGAGAGATGCCAAGGGAATGCCAAAAAAAGGGGAGTCTGTACATCTGTAAGACTGTAACGGATCTAGTATCAGAAAGGCCAAATATGCATCCAAACTTGGTTAGGGTTTCAAGGTTTATGTGAAACTGTACTTGCCTTCTTGCTCTAAGCTAAAGTTATTGTATTCTGTTGCATCCTCAAGCTCAGCTACTTCAAATTCGATGATTTTCCAACTTTCAAAGAAACCATTGTTGAGTGTGCAATCTGCCTGTAAGGACCATGGCCAAAGGCCTGACACTTTATGTGTCCACCCTGCGCCATTTTTGTGATTTCCCCGCTCCAGAAGAAACCATTTTTAGTTATGTTCTCATCCAAGGATTCAAAATGCGGTTTCGGTTGTGATATGAAAAAATGGCTCTAATGCGGAAATCGCGTTCCATATCGCGGTGAAAATGCAGTTCGGCTAACTCAAAAACCTTTCCGATGCGGGCATTTCCTCGCGGATCGGCCACATTTTGAATCCATGATTTCATCAAATGCGTTGGCAAATTTGTGGGGAAATAACCTTGTTGAATAGGTTTGTTTCTCCCTGCTATGTTCCCAAATTTCGCTATATATGCCTTTACCCAGAGAGATCTGCTGGTGATCAGGTGGTATATATTAGATCTTTTGGGGTTTTTTTCCCTCTCCTTTTTATCTGCTGGATTTCCTGTTATCTGCTACTTTATTAGTTTCTCATGTCTGCAAGGTCTATTCGCTATGTCCAGATGTTATTTTTCTTTTAAAAGTAACCTATCCAGCTTCGTCAAAATGTCACCATCGGAAAAGAGGTCGGTTCTAGTATTATTCTGTCTTTTTGATTGTTTAATCTTCTGATAGGTCAATTTGAGCTCGAGAGCTTGCGCAAGGATTTCAACAGGATTAATAAGGAGGTTGCTCGCTTGAAAATCGTGAGTGTTGTATCACATTACCTGTACTTGCATCATTTCGGAGCGTTATTTCTCTTGATCTGACTAAGGGAGTTTGTGAAGGCTGGTGAGGATGCGTCTGAAATGATAAAAAAAACACTGAAGAAAACAAGAAATCGTCTGCAGAAAAGGAAGTTGAAGTCGAGGAAATTAAAACTGAATTGTATGCTAAGCTGTCATTGGTTGGAAATCTTGTTCATGATTCAGTCCCTGTCAGCAATGATGAGGTATGTTGTATGCGGATATGGATATGGATGTGGATGAACTAATGCGCGCTTACAGTTAGTTTTGGTATATGTATCTATTTGTAATTTTTTTGGAATTATTGCATGTAGAATTCGGCTCAAAGTAACTTAGGTCTCGTATACCTTTCTGCATTATAGTGCTCATCTATTTACAATCTGCATTATGATCTAGGCAAACAATGCTGTGATTAGAACATGGGGAGAAAAGCGGACAGAGCCAAAGTTGAAAAACCATGTTGAGCTTGTAGAGCTTCTTGGGATTGTTGATACAAAGAAAGGTAAAATATATTTCTTATTATGTCAATGTTCTGTGTCCAGTTGCCTTGCATTTTGTTTATTTATTATTTTCTGAAAGAAGTTGACTATGCATTCCTTACACATGCGCTCTTTCACAGTTGCATGGCTGCTTAGGGGTCCCCCTCCAGCGTTGGGTCCCTAGGAATGCTTATTTTAACGTTCAAATATGCTTTTGTAATATTGGTTGTCTTAACCATCTCAATTCGAAAGCAAGCTTGAGTTTCACAATTAAAGACAAGTGTGTACAGCCTTATGTACTTGTTCAAATTAATTGCATTTGGTATCGGCTTATAAATTGGGAGGTGCATCGTTGTTTAGCTTGATAAGCAGAGAATTTTGGGTATAATCCAGTTTCAACTACATAAATATTGGATTATGACTTATGAGGAGTGTGGAGTTGCAATGCATTGGAAAACTGTCCTCTCTGGCAGTGGCTATTTTTATCCAGCCAAATACTTCTGTCTATGATGTGATTCTTCAAATCTTTTTGAGACTTGGAATGTAAGGTTTAGAAAGATCAAGCTGTGGCTGTGCTGAGATCCATTCAAGCTAGCACAGCTCTTGCGAACCTCTAAAGCACGTGCAGATGAGGCATCTCTATGATACTTGCCTTCACTTGGGAGGTGGAGTCCCCCCACCTCCCGGGGGGGCCTTTTTCTCCTTTGTTGCTTTTCTATCACATTTCGTTTGCCAGCTGATTACGCAGAACTACCCGTCTTGCCGTATTGTCACAGAGTAGTTGGTTCTGTACTTCTGTCAGTACCACACTTTAATGCCATCATGCCTCTAAATATACTAATATGTTATTTGGTTTCTGTGTCATTCTTTGTGCTAAATATGCTTGAAATATACAGGTTCCAATGTGGCTGGTGGCAGAGGTTTCTACTTAAAAGGGGATGGTGTGCTACTTAATCAAGCTTTGATCAATTTTGGCCTAGCTTTTCTCACAAATAGGGGATATACACCGTTAATGACCCCATTCTTCATGCGGAAAGATATCATGGCTAAATGTCCACAATTAGCCCAATTCGATGAAGAACTCTACAAGGTAACAATTCCACCTATCCTTATCAAAAAAACAATTCCACACTACATAAATGGCTCTGTTTCTTGTGTGGATTTCCCTTTGTTCTGCGTGTATAGTTGTTTTTGTCATGTTCTCTGCTGTCACTGTAATGGACAGGCGGATAGGAAGTGCCATGGACAGTGAGAAGCTTTTATTCTGGATGAAATATGTTGCTCTGGAATTGTCATTGTTTCTTTTCTTTGTGACATCAACCTGCATTTTCCATTAGAATCTTATCCCAAACCCCCCCCCCCCCAAAAAAAATTCCCTTAGATTACCTTCTGTTGTCAAATGTGAGGTACACCTGTCGAAAGATGGATGGATCCTTGATTCATTGTCTTACGATTATTGTTTTTTGATTTAAATGAAACATGGATGGATCTTTGATTTTGAATGTTTTGACTTCTATGTTCTTCTGCAGGTAACCGGGGAAGGAGATGATAAATATCTGATTGCCACTGCTGAGCAGCCGCTCTGTGCCTTCCACTTAGATGATTGGATTTTTCCGTCACAACTCCCAATAAGGTTGCATCCTTTTTGTTTTGACCTTTGAGTGAATTATAAAAATGCATTGTATGCTTACTCGCATTTGATTTGCCAGATATGCTGGATACTCATCATGCTTCCGAAAAGAAGCTGGTTCACATGGTCGAGATACTCTTGGAATATTCCGAGTACATCAGTTTGAGAAAGTTGAGCAATTTTGCATTACAAGCCCAAATGGGAATGACTCATGGGAGATGCATGAGGAAATGCTCAAAAACTCGGAAGAATTTTATCAGCAGGTAAACTCTTCCAGCTACCATCCCTTTAAAGACCATATGTAATATGTATCACTATGACTATTTGTGTAAACTTTGCTCAACTCAGTGCTTCGACATTCCCTTTTGTGATCTTCTGGCATGTGATTTATTTATATTTGTTGTCACTGCTGAGTTTCTTGTTTTCTTTATTCCTCCTCCCAAATTTACCTGTATTCATGTTATTGCAGCTGAACCTTCCCTATCGGATAGTGGCCATTGTTTCTGGTGCACTGAATGATGCAGCTGCTAAGAAATATGATCTGGAAGCATGGTTTCCTGCTTCTAAAACATACCGAGAGTTGGTATCATGTTCCAATTGTACAGATTACCAATCAAGAAGACTAGAAATTCGATTTGGCCAGAAAAAGGTTTGTCTTCTAAATTTGGGTTTATTTCATTACAAGTAATGTGCAGTCCATGCCTAATATAGATTGTTTTTATTCCCCTGCTCTGCTGCATTGAATACTTGTGGTCTGCGCTTCCATCACGGATACTTGGTTTAGGGCTCTCAATTGGTGTCACTGTACACAGCACGTGCTGTTCAAGTTGCAAGTTTAGTGTTTTCAGTAACCATTAATTTGTGGTTGTGTTTGGTTGCAGAGCAATGAACAAACAAAAAGATATGTGCATTTGTTGAATTCTACACTCACAGCAACTGAAAGGACACTGTGCTGTATTCTGGAAATCAACCAGAAGGAAGACGGTGTGGAAATACCTGAAGTGCTGAGACCATACTTGGGTGGGAAGTCCTTCCTACCATTCCAGAGCAAACCGGCTCCCGAAGCCAAGGGAAAGAAGTCCAAAGCTTGATGCTGGGCTTCTCGAACCCCCGGGAAAGGAGTCTAAAGCTTAATGCCAGCCTTCTATTCTACAGTGACACTGAAAATTAGACAAGGATTACAAACCCTTTCTTGGGAGAGGTGATCCATAATTTGCTCAAGGGTTTGCGTATTTTTTATTTGCTAAAGTTGAAAATTAGGGCAAGGTTTTGTTTGAGTCTTGCTTTTTGACATTGCTTAGAACCCAGTCAGTTCATTTGATTAAGCTTTAGACTTCAGAAATTTGGTGCATTGTAGTGGAATATATTATTTTTTTTGGTTGTGTTGTACTTTTTGGGATTATGTGGAGTGATTGCCTTTGATTGTAGATCTTCATCGTGAATTTCCCTTTTGTCGCGCTGTAATCATTCTGGGAGGCATTCTAATTATTGCTGTGGAATTAGGAATTTAGGATATGCTACTTGATGTGATTGGAGTGTCACAATCTTCAGATAAAGGTGGCTCAAATGTGCATGCACTCCAGATATTTTTCATTGACTTTATGCAACCAATCTCTGAAAAAATTTGAAATCAAATAGAAATAGACATTCTTGTTTTTTTTTGTTTTCTTTTTTGGCTTTTGGTGTACAATATGATATGAAGGTTGATGTAAGTAAGATTTAAACTTAAGTCTCTGTTATCGTCCAACATGTTACTTATCTAATCGACATCAATTGTTTGATTTTAACATGAATCCATTATCATATTGAATCTACTCAGAATTTGCAGACGATATAAATTTATAGACATGTATTGAACAAACAGAAAGCAGAATACAATCTCTTGAATTTGAGAACGACTCGTCACGCTATTCACTTTGAATTTTTCACAAAGTTGCCAATTTGAAGTCTAGTATGTATATGATAAGTTGCTAATTAATACAATGATAAGAAAGATTTTACATATCTTAGATGATGCAAAATTGTATCAAAATCAAATTGGGTTACTAATGCGCTCACAAATGGAACTCAACAAGTCTGGATAAAATTACTAATCAAGAAAGATAAGGTTGAGCAGAGAAGCCATGGCTGAACTGATCTCGAGTGACTTGGTTTGTACAAAGCTTTTGTGTTCTGGCTTCTGTTTTTATCCGTTCAAGTTTGATCTTCTCTGTTCACCAAAAGGGAAAAGGCAATTTAGAGGAACATGATGACATCAAATACGTACAAAATCAGTCATAATGCAAACGTACGTTACAGAAGGGACTTCTAAGTAGATGATAGTTTATACTTTCATACCATCTATATTTACTTTTACGAATTGAACCAAAGTAAAATTCACAGATATATATACTTGATTTGAACTTGGATCTTATAGAACTCGTTTATATTGAAAATGACAAGCTTGAAATTTATAGGTGGGTGGGGAGGAAAAGAGGAGGGTTAGGTATTGAGAATTCATCCTTGTGGCTCGTGGAAAGAACTCTTACTCATAGTGGACTAATTCGACCTTCCCCTTTCTTAAAGATAAGATTGCACAAATGCACATGAAAAATCCAAAACGACAAAAGGACTAAGAAAGTCCAAAATAATGCATTTATCATAAGCTAATCATCTTAAGTCAAAATGAGGGATCCCATGCAAAACTAATTGAGGCAAAGCGTGAAAATGTGTGTGGGATCCCTTGTTTAACAAACCCTAGAAAGGGTAGATCCGTGATCAATGGTACATCATCATCAAGATTTTTCAATTAATTATTGCCTAAAAAACCTTTTGTAAAATAAGATATCTAAAAAAAATCAATTTCTTTAAAAATCAATTTTGTTAAAAGAAATAATAGTCTTATTGAATAAATCGGTCATCTTTATTCTTTAATAGATAACCTTGGGTGTGAATTTTGATTGCTACACACTAGGGATTGCATTGGTGACATCGTAGGAATTTATTCTATTTCCCTTTTTTTGTTCTTTGTAAGAAACAAGCGGCCTAGTGTATGGTTCAACTAACTTTGATTCTTCTATCTATACGAAATGGAATCTTATCTTATCGCATCAGCCAATTAGAGCTCGTATCTTTAAGTAAAATAAGTTCTATTGGGCTAGTCCTTTCTAGTGATGTGCCGTTGATATTTCATCAACTTCACCTAGCGTCTCATCAACCTTATTCTTCTTCTCAATTTCGGCGGACCCTATGTAAGATAATAATCTAAATGGAAAATTTAAGTCTAAACATGCTAAATTAAAGGACCCTATGTAAAATATTTCATCAACTGCACTTAGCTTCTCATCAACCTAGATGATCTTGGAGTTTACATCCCATGTCTCTAAGGGCAACTTCCCTCCTTGTTTATCAACAAACCCCCCTTAGGGGTTATTAAGAAGACCCATTTTGGAGGTATCAAGAAGTCCTTCTAGGTTTATATTTTGGATTAGGCCTCCATTACTCCTAGTCCAATGCCTGTTGCCCTTCTCTCCCACCTCATTACCAACCTATCAAGTCGATCCTAAGGGGGCACGTAGCGTATGCGCTACTTACCTATAAAAAAAATGTGCATAATGTTGACTTTAATTAAATTCTGGTAATTTACTAAAATGACAGTATAACTACCTATATCTATAACTGTTCTGAATAAGACATTTCCACACAAGACAAACTCTATCTCAACTTTACACCATAACTATCTATATTTATAACTCTTCCGAATAAGACATTCTCAACCAAGACAAACTATAAAAAAAGCTTAATCTAATGATTTTACAGTTAATTACTTGTTGGTGTTTTAAAAGCCCAGATGTAGCCTGTGGGCTGAACCATTTTATGGTTTACAAAGGACTCACGAAACCGAATTATGCACCACAAAAATGGGGGGCCATTGTATAGGGTCTAAGCCAACATGGTGGGGCAATATTAGGATTTTGTTTGCCGCTGAACTTGCTTAATTGCATTCAAATAATTTAGGTGCCAGAGCTGTCAAATGTATCAGATTGGGACATATTATCGTCTGTATTTTATCCTAATGAAGAATATGTTGATCTGTATTTTATCCGAATATAAATACACCACATGTGTAGTTGACCTATGAGCTCATCGGCCTCCAACTTGTTTCATCAACATGTATGTATTGTAATCGTATTGTAAATCAAATGCTTTTTTTAGCATGTCAAGTCTTGATTAAGATAATTATTAGAGAGACGAACGTGATAAAACTAACCACATATCAATTGAACCAAATCAACTAAAAATTTAAACTGATAGTTACATGCGTAGAATAGGTTTTATACTGTACTCAAACTGTCCTCTCACGTGATGTCATGAATGTTGCATTTCCCTGCCTTAGCGACAAGTGCAACAACCCAAACCTAGGCATGGCCAAACTCAAAATATGATAATCTAATCTCAACTCCCTACCAAAATTGTTAAATTGATGTGAGTCATTATAGAACCAACAGAATTTTTTCTAGTTAAGCATTGAAAATTTTCAATTATGCATCCAAACGACTAAAGCCTAGACCTAACCAGTATGGAGCTAGGAAGGCAAGCCAAATCGGTACATGAACCGATCTAATAAGTAATAACCTAACAACCCAATTACCAGGTCCAGACATAGCCAAGAAGGTACGATTACCTGTGGTTATGCAAGGGATCAGGACCAGTAGGCACTTCTCTCTCAGTGTTTGCCACAAACCCTTCATAGTCACTGTTGCTGCTGTTGCTATATGAAGAATCATTGGCACTAATTACAGCTTGATTTTGTGCATCCATGGTGGATGATATGCATACTTGAGGGCGCAAAGATGAGATAATGATGCTTAGGAACGCTAAGAACAGTATGTTGGACATAAGTTTGCTCCCAAGAAGTAGCATTTTTGTATTTTATTTACTTTGAAGTACAGTTTGGTTGCCTAAGAGAGACAAAAGAAAAAGGGAGACAGGAGACAGAAATTGAAGGAGAAAGAATTTGCAAGTCTTGTCAAAGGTTTCATTCGAAGTTTGTGGGAAATTATATGTGAAGAAAGTCAAGAGAAATGGTCACTCTGTGGGGGCCTATGACAACTGCTGTGACAATTTGATTCAAACTCCCTCATACTTTTTTTTTTTTCTTTTTTTCCTTCTTTTTTTGGTGGGGTGTCAGGGTTGAGGGTAAGGACTGAGGAGGGGAGGTGAGGGAAACAACAAGGTGACAAAAAGCTACTAATTAACTACTCTCTCGAGCTTTGTGCCTATCACATCTTATAAATAACGTCGGTGATTTCTGCATTGTAGAATAATATAATTACTTTTGCAAGGGACGTCAGTAGTTTTTTGTCTTGTAACATAACATGGTTACGCATATTTTTATAACAACTATCTCAAATAAGATAACTAATTCATTATTACGTTGTTCCCACATGTACCTGATTGATTAATTAGATCCATTTTGTATTTTGATAATTAATTTTTGACAACTATCTTGCATAATACTCAAATTTGGTCCCATAATGCGTAAATTACATGTTATGTCTATCATTCAATATTGTCCTTTTAAACCTAACCTCACATGCTGCCTTAATTTCTCGTACTGCTCGCTTGCATTACTAGGACATGTTTACTGGAGTGGACTGTTCCTAATTTTGAGCAGCTTTTTGGCATTTCATGTGTTCGTGTGCTTGAAGGCAGTTATGTTTGTCACTCTATCACGTCAAAGCGTTGCACTAGCTAGTGACTAATGTGAAGAGTGAAATCGAGGAGAATGGCTCATGAAGCTGTTCCTGACAATACTTAGATCAAAGAGTATTAATATATATAGAAGGTTAGGGATCACTTTTTGTAAAAGATTATCTCATCACTTCGTACAAGCATTACTTATATAGTTGATGCGGATCTATAAACTCAGACGTGGTACAATTTTGACGGGAAAAATCTTTTTTTTTTTGAAAATGAAAACCATGTAAATATGAGTGGGTTTTTAAAAAAATAAAATTACCATATATATTTACCCAGATCTATAAGACTCGAGACTGCCATATAATGTATATGACACAAGTAAGCTTCAGGGAGGGACCCCGGGGGGCGCAGGTGAGAGAGTGTGTTTTAACATCTAGCCAACCAAGGTGCAGGAGTAAACATGATTTACCACATTATCTGAACATTTATAAGCCAAAACTGAATGAATACAATGTAAGAGGACTTGATGTTCAAGAATATCTCGGTATCGACCCCCTGAATTCAAGGGCCAAAATGTCAATCTGTGACTGTGACTACATGGACTAAAATTCTATTAGTGACAAATTATACTCTTCTGTATCAAGTGGACCGACTCTCAAATGTTACACTGACACTGTAAACAGATATATCTTGAGTACAATTGCCAAAGCCACCTGCAATAGGAATATTGCAGCCACAATCAAGAACCATCTTTCACCGGCTGACGCAATGTGGGTCTTGAGATTGAGGGCAACAAAGCTTGCAGACATAAACCCAGCTACCCCTGCAACCACCCATCTGAATATTTCCAAGGGCACGACTGATAAACACTGCAGGCAAATCACGAAGCTAATTAGCTCAAATTCATTGATAATATTAATAGCATCCAGGTCAAGAGGCAGTCCTCCCCCGACATTACATAGGAAGATAGCAATACTAAACAAAGATCTCAGCTCTATTTTACAAGAACACCACCCTCTAATATGGATCCTAACTAAGACAGCTATAGGGAGGTCCAACCATAGCCAACCTTAGCCTTACCAACAAAGAGGTGATTTCTTGGAGCCTTGTGTTTTCACTAACAGTAATGTCATTGCTTTCATCCGCTTGATACAAACAAATATAAGACACTACTAGTGTAATTGCTACCTGATTCCCCAGCGTACTAAAAGTCTTTTTTTTTTAAAATGCAACTGGTGAAGCAGTCACACCCCTGAACCATAACAAATTAATCACCCACTGAGCCTCTCTGCTTTCAGGGATAGGCTTTGTCACATCTACGTCTCCCTAAACCCTCCTCCAACAGGATCCACTTCAGAAGACTGGCATTAAAGGGATCTAAAGTGGAAACAAGATGTCGTAGTACTGCGCTTCTAGAATGTGAAAAGGATGCTCTTCCAATTATCAGAAAGTAGACATCATGAGAAGTCATGAGCAAAGAACTTACCAATGCTGGTATAAACACAAACAAAGAGTAGCCATATAAGCAGAACAATTGGACGAGGCCGGATGGTGCTGAGAAGTACTTCAGGACAACATAAAGACACAAAGGAACAAGGGTCACATAACCATAGAACAAGCCAGCAGACCATGTCATTAGGCTTATATCATAATTCCAGTCTTTGCTTTGCAGCTTGTGTGCCATATATGTAACAAATGTACCCATAGATGCCGCTATGAATATTAATGTCGTGCATATCCAAAATGGTCCATATCTGCATCATTGACAATAAGGGGTTAAAAGATGCTACACATTGCAAAAATGCATCTGAGAACTCAAAAGTAGACCAACAAGTCGTTAACTCAAGAAGCAGGAAAATAATAAGATTTTGCATGCCCAGATGCACACGTGCAGGAACAGAGGGCAGGGGGATTTACATGGGTTCAACTTCCTAAACTCATTTTGCTTCATCAAATATCTAGGAAAGGGAATTGATGAATCACACATGAAATGAGGAAAACAATAATGATGGAAACCACCTTCCCTCCCCCACCCTGGGGTGGGGGGGGGGGGTGTTATGACATTGTCAAAATATCAACTGAAAAAAGCCGAGTTAAG
This sequence comes from Selenicereus undatus, assembly GCA_017589665.1. Lineage (NCBI taxonomy): Eukaryota > Viridiplantae > Streptophyta > Magnoliopsida > Caryophyllales > Cactaceae > Selenicereus > Selenicereus undatus. The sequence goes on from JACYFF010031955.1 coordinate 12,512,985, forward strand.
CTCGGACTTCAGTGATTTGCACATGATAATATAGGAGACAAGTAGTCATTGCATGAAATGACATTCGGAATTGAATAACTATAGTCAGATTTGGTAATACTTCAAAGAAACATTATCCTAGCTCCTTCCTTACACCCACATCCCCACAGCAAGCACACAAAATCATCACCAACTTTGGTACTAACATGATCAAGTGTGAAGAATTCTGATTCAGAAGAGCAGAAAAACTGCAAGAGGATAAGTGATTGGTTGACGTTGTTAAACTCCAGATCCGTCCATGATTACAATCTGGAAACTGTCAATCGATCCAACGCTCATTTCAAACCAAACAAAGAACCATAAAGTAAAAGAGTACCCACTTGTGAAATATCACTGCAGAACATTCTAATCTGTGGATTCTGGCAGAATCCATTTGCCATGGGTAAATGATTATTTGTGTGCATCTTGTTATTAATTAGGCTATGAAACCTGATTGCAAAACATTACTAATTTGTGGAATCCATTGCAAACAAGAGATGCCAGTTTCTGTCATAAGACTCACAACCAACCCCCCCCCCCCAAAAAAAGGAAAAAACCTTAAGGTTTTCATAGGTTAACATATAGAGCCCACTAGAGAAATCATCAATTGCAGACGTTTTTCATAGGTTAGTGGAGGTAGGCCTGCAGCACACAATGTGAATATACTAGGAGACCAAACACTTAATAAGGCCGTTGGTTACTCTGGTGGCCTAAGGTTGAATGACACAGCAAGCTGTGGTTCGAGCCAGGGGTTTAGGCCAATGGTGAGAAAAGAGAGAGAGAGAGATGTTAGTGTTATTTTAAGCAAGTGGCATTTTGGGGGTGTTAATGTAAAAATAGACGCCAATCTATCAAATTTGAAGGAAAATTAGCAACAAGTCACGGTTGAGATATTGTTAAAGGCCGAGGCAGTATCATATGGATACTTAAATTTGCTATCTACTAAATGAAGCTTCCAAAAGTTGGGGGACACCACATGAAATTCCCCTACGCCCTTCATAAGGACTATGGTTGAAGGGGGCGACAAGCTGTGGTTCAAGCAGGGGGGGGTTTAGGTCAAAGGTTAGCAGTGAGAGAGAGATGCCAGTGTTATTTTAGAGAAGGGGCATTCTGGGGTTTTTAATGGAAAAATACAAGCCAATCTATTGAATTTGAACGAAAAAATAACGATGAGTCATGGTTGATGTATTGTTCAAAGTTGAGTGGTATCATTTGGATATTTACATTTGCTACCTACTAAATGAAGCTTCGAAAAGTTGAAGGACACCAAATGAAATTCCCCCTAGCACCTCCCCCCACGCCCCAACACACACCAAAAAAAGGGGCTTCATTTTGTTATTAGTATAGTACCAATTTCCTTAAAAAGGACAGCCCGGTGCACAAGCATCCCGCGTTCACGCAGGGTCAGGGGAAAGACCCCACCCCAATGGGTGTAATGTAGGCAGTCTATCCTGACTTTGTCAGTAGCTGATTCCAAAGCTCAAACCCGTGACCTTTTGGTCACACGGAGACAACCTTACCGTCGCTTCAAGGCTCCCCTTCTATAATACTAATTTCCTTGAAATCTGAAAAATACTAACCATACCAATGGGTTCAATTCATTTGTAACTGAGTGTAATGGTTTTTATGCTTATAGTAGTGATTAAAACATTTTATTGATCTTATTATATGAGCATTTTTGCAAATTAAAAGCAGTCGTAGAATCTTACAGTCAATCTGATCCTACAATTCAATCCCGCATATCCCCATCAATCTTAACTAAGATCATGATTATAACAGCCCATTTAGTATCATGCAGGGAGTTCAGCGAAGTTCTCCTGCTAATTGCCCCCACCCCCGACAAAAAGAACTGGAAAGCACAGAGATGAAACAAGAAACTATATGCCTACAACAAGGATAATCGTAACCACCCAAAAGGGGGGAATATCTACCTTCTTCCAGTCCAGCAGATCAGATACTGCAAAATCTATAAAAAAAATTCCAAAAAAAAAAAGCAAGGCTGGTCCAAACTCAAGCAAATTAAAACTGTTTCAAACTGAAGAAAATTTTCAAGTAAGATATTACATACGTCAACAAATATACATTCTAATATAGCAGCAATAACTAAACTTACAAATCTGGGCTATTAGCGATCGTTTCGGTAAAACTCCCCTTCCATGGAAATAGTGATTCTTTAATCCTTTCCAGGACATCAGATGTATCAACATCAAAGTATGGTTTGTAGGCAGCAACAGAAAATATCCTAAACCAACCACCTGATTGAGGTTCATCATTTCCACCGCCTGGTTTTGAGAATGTATCTGGAACAAGGAAAACGACAGAGTTAATGACAGAAATAGACACCAAATATAACTGTTCTTTGGATGACCGGAATCAGTCTCCAGTCCTATGGATACTTAGCAAAAAAAATGAAGGGGACTACGTCAAGGGAAAAGGGCGAGGTATTGACATCTATCCCCTTGAGCTATCTGGACCCCCCCCCCCAAAAAAACGACAACTTTTTGCAATAATTTACACCTTCACAATTACTGTTAAACCCCAAAATGACACCCATTGACATATAACTGGCACATCAGCAACATCACCAGATTAAGAGTCAAATTCTGTTACACTCAATTGTGAAGGGAGTGACAGACCACCCTTGAAAGAGATTTTCCATCTTTTTGTTCTAGTGACAACCAAAGAATGTCTCAATTTCTAGCTATTCAGAGTAGGACTCTACCCATAGCATTTGGCATACTATTATTGACCTTGATGCCTTCATGAATTATGGGTGCATCATTAGCTTTTCTGCAAGCTCAACAAGTCCTTTTTTTGAGGGACCTTTCTCCTCAAAGAATTAGGTAGGATTTCAATTCACAAGTTCAAAATTACCATCAAAACCTAATTTTTGAAACTTCAGTACATCCGTCCTTCCCCATTGCCATTTCCTACAATTTAAATCACTGGGTCCCTGTATAAGATGATCGTATAGGAGTCTCCAACTTAATCTAAACTTTGTTGCTTGTGGATATTGAGGACTGAACTTATACTGTTTTTCAATAGTTGTTATTGAGTTATTATCTTTTGTGTATCATAACTACTCTTCTTTACAAGGGTCTTGCTTCACATCCTCCTCTTGGCTTCTTACTTTCTTTAATAATCATTTTATTTCGCAAAATAGTTGCATCAATTAATCACAGTACTTACTGATACAATCATTGGTTTCACACAATTGGAAGTCTTATTTGCCATCACTAGGATCTAAATTTTCTTTAGCCAATCTTCTATGCACAAGTTCAAATTTGAAAATATAACTACTGCTAAATAGAGATTGCCGAAGACCCACATCTACAGATCAAAACAGCAAACTCCTAGGGTATTTTAGATAGAAATACACAGCTCACCTATCTTAAGTTTGGTGGTTTAGATGGAGATATAGAACTCATTCACACCCACCTCTGTTTTGAGATTTCTGCAGGCAATTCACGCAAGCTCAACAACTCAAGTCCTAGGAGTCGGCTAGTCAGGGAAAACATAGTGGACCCAAAATACAGATGATGTGAGAATTCATCTCAATAAGGTATACCATTTAAAAATTATGCCCAACCAAATTACTATCTACCTACTGTGGAGATAAGCTACTCGCTTCGTGTACAACCAATGGTTCAAAATGCAGCTTCGGTCGCATTAGGAAAAAAATTGTTCTAAATTTCTAATGCGAAAATCACGTTCCACATTGTGGCGAAAACGCGGTTCGACCAACTTAAAACATTTCCGATGCGGCCGTTTACATTTTGAATCCATGTGTAAAACACATAGAGCACCTATTCAGGCACACTAGGAATAATACACAGAGTTCCACAAAAATTCAATAGTAATACATTAAGAATCTGTTTATGCTTCATACCCTATACCGTTGTGACTCTTAACTAAGTGAACACATTGCCACAAACTTCATCATAGCAGATCTGGAGGCCAACCTTCCACACAAAACACACACAAAACACACAAATCTGTACATAAATTCGTCCGAATCCCTTGGGCAGAAGAGAAAAAACAGCTTTACTCATAAAGCAAAGCAACAGTATATAATTCATCAGAACACAACAGGAAGATAACAAAACTACAAAAGTGACATCCCAGTTCCAAATTAACCAAGGTCCATGGAAGTAACTAATGCATGAAATCTTTCATTCTCAGTCGTCCACTCAGTACTAGATACCTTGCATCAGTTAAACACAATTACAACCTAACATTGAGGCCAATGTGAAGCTAATAACGGAGTAATTCAATCAATTGGATAAGCTAAGGCTAAGGCTTCAAAGAACGCACCGTCGGCATCTCGAGGTGGTCGGGCAGCGCCAGAGATCTTGCCTTTGGTTTCCGATGGTGGAAATGTCTGTAGATTCGAATCTAACCACAAATACAAACAAAACACATCCTCATCACAAATGCTCAACCAAATCAAAAATCAACCATTCCAAGCAGCAGAAAGAGAAATTACCGGTGAATTGAACAGCTATATGGCCGGAATCTGCAGCTGCCTGCAAAGAAAGAGAGATGAAAATAGCAAAATCCAATGAGATCTGGGAAGCAATACTTGAAAATTAGGGTTAATGGAAGATTGAGAAGTTGAAAATCAAGACTCACAGGAACAGATCCGGAGACTTTCTGATTATCAATGGAGGTGTAATTGCCCGACATCATCTTCGATTGCTGAATTTGGGGGAGAGGAGAGAGATTGAGGTAGACGGGGGGAGATTTGATCACCAATTCACCAGCTTCTTGGTGGTGATGGTGGTGGTGGTGTGGGTTTAAACGAGATCTAAGCTTTCAGTGTCGCACCCATTTCACGCTTTTTACTTTCAGGAGTCGTTATTTCTTCTCACGGCGCCTTTTGTACCTCCTGATTTTCACTGCCGCGTTTTTTATCCTTTTACAGTTTACTTGTTCGTCTTCCCTTGTTGATGTCTTGCAAGGTCAAACCTGAAAACTTTCAAAAATTCTTATCGTTGGTTGCATTTGAAAATATAAAATTGAATTGTCTTTATGTTACCTATCCTACAATTAAAATAATGAAAATAATTCAACTACGACTCTATCTCCTTTTATACATTTTCATCGTCTTTTATCAATTGTACTGCACATACTCTCACAGTCCGATCTCTCCTACATGTCAATAATTTTATCCATTCTTACGTGCTTTACGCCATGTCCTTTCGTCGTCTCTATCCACCTTTTTCTCAAATCAAAATGAATGTTTACAACACCACCTTTTAACTATCCTCGATAGCCATGTCTTCTATGGTTTTTCAAGGGATATGTCATAAAGCTTAATCTCAAGCAATTATAATAGCATTAATTAAATTATTTATTGCAACGCCCCGCACTGCTTACAGTTACCATGAGCGATTTTATGGATTAAACGATTGGTAGCTCAGCTCATATGAGTACTTCTAGCATGCTTTATCCTCACTCTTATGGTACTTGCAAAAGCTTCCAAAAAGTTAGTCATCCTAAGAGTGACACACAATTAGTGCACTTAACGATTGAGGTTTTAAGGATGGGCTCCATAAAAAGGAATGTATTTATTCAGATATACAATAGCCGTATCATATCTTTTGGCATGTCTTTAACTCTATCTCGGGGTATTACATTCACCTATATTTGAAGAGTACAATGTCCTAATTGCCTCAAAGATTGTCAAACTTATGTATTTTCATAACCTACCATCCAATCTTGTAGTCCTCCACCATGTGGCTCTCCCATCATATGGTGTAACACATGGTCACAACTCTCCTCCCATGCTACAAACATGTACTGATAACGATTTTAGAGATAGTTGGCTAACCTTTCATATTATCACAAGTATTTTTAGCGTATTTTTTGCTCACTCATTATATGGAAAAACTTCTTATTTGATCACTCATCTTAAGAATGATCTGCAAGGAACACGTTCAATTGTAGAGCTCTTTATCATAGATTTCTGCAAAAAGAAGATGTGTTTTGGTGATGTAGGTAGTTTATTAAAATCCTTGTAGAATTTCTCGAATCATGCCTTAAGCAATTACATTGATACACAAGAATATCAAGTCGTAGAAGGGGTTAGCATCTTTTTTGGAAATCCGTGATTTGAAACATCATATGTTACATCGCTCATGAGTTTGATGATATTCGGAGGCAGAAATAACCAACAAACAAATAAATAAGCGCACACACATGCAAACATGCAACTCATTATATGAGTTAAGGCAAATAGGATGGTCAATGCAACCTCGTAACCCTTGTCGTCTTAATCAATTAATGAATCGTGGCATGTAAAAATTAATTGATTCCAATTAAAGCAATGGTGTTGTTTTGATATTGGATCATCCATTTTATTATAGTCAAATTACTGTTAGTCTAATAAGGAACAGAGTTTTTCTATCACATATTTTCTCCATTCACAAGACTCAAACCTGATACCTTACTGAAGAGAACCAAGTGTCAAACTACTTGAACTGATACGTGTTAGTACATTGTAACAATCTTCATCACTCTTGTGCTCGTTTAACTCTAAACACTATAACCACATATAAAAAAAAAAGGAGGGGGTCATCAACCTTCTATTTATCATTTTGTTATTTACTTGAACAAATCACGTAACCAATATTAACATTGACAGTACCCATGATGTATTGAATATATTTTATGAACAACACACCTAATAATAAAGAAAAAAAAAGGTTAGCCTACTTAGATAGTTTGAAGGGCACGATGTATAATTTGAATCTCATTCAACTGTACGCTGGTATTACTCTATGTCCTGATTTACGCACATGAATGTCAGTTATAATCATAATGTAGTAAACGCACATATAAAATTTTGAAGTTTGTTTTTTCAAATAATTTTTAAATTGAAGTGCAGTTATTAGGCAGTACAAATTAAGATTGCTTACATATTAAAATATATTTTTATTAACTTAGTTGAACATGTACACAAGAGTCATTGATGCATGGTTCTTTGTACATTGTCGAAATCTGCAGTTTGATAATAAGACATAGCATAAAATTATCACACACGTTTGCAGATTTAAAAAACGTTCAGTCGTTCACATATTACAATAAGAATATGAATATGTGTCATTCAGAAGATAACCTTACCACCAAAAATTTGTTTGACGGGTTACCACCCAAAAATTGTAAAAAGTGTAAATGACTTTTGGAAAAATATAATGCATGACTTTTTGGTATAATTCATTAATAAACTGCAGTGAATTATCTCCTAATCTATATAATACATAATAGCAATCTTGTGGGTCCTATCATTTATCTAAATTCTCAAAAATTAGAGTTTTTCGACCGTTAGATTGAGATTGTTTTTTATAATTACCGTTGGATTTATACAAAAATCAAATTAATTTTAAAAAATCTATCTATCTATAATCTAACTATATCCATAATATCTATAATCTATCTCTCTATATAATAGCAATCTTATGAGTCTTATTGTTTATCTAAATTCTCAAAAATTAGAGCTTTTAAATCGTTAGATTGAGATTATTTTTAATAATTACCGTTGGATTATAAAAAATCAAATTAATTTTAAAAAATCTGTCTATCTATTAATATCTATAATATAATCTATATCTATATCTATATCTATATAATTTATAATATTATAATTCCAATCTCAACGATAAAAATATTTATGCATTAGATCTTAGTTGTCGATTTTAAAGTTAAGATATCTATTTATTTTTATTTAAAAAAATTCCCCATGATTTCGGATATACATAATAAAAGATAGATAAAAATTTAATTATCTAGGGAAAAAAAATTCTATCAACAAAAATTATTTAGGAAAAAAACTAGGTAGTTATATTTATTTAGTAAATCTAAACTGCGAATTTAAAGTTAAAAACAACTACTTTATCCAAGTAAAATACCCATTTATAATTTTTATTTTTTAAAAAAATCCTTCATAATTTCGGTTATGTGATAAAGGATGTATTATAATCCTATATCTAAAAAAATATCAAATAGATAGAATAACATGGTAATCTTTAGAAAGCTCTAGAATGCTACAACGAAAGTGATTTGTGGGATTTAGTGTAATCCTAACCATAAAAATTATTGATGCATTAGTTCTAAATTTTTGATTTTAAAGGTAAGATATCTCTTTGTTTTTATTTTAAAAAAATCCCTATGATTTCGGATATACATGATCAAAGATAGATGATAATCCAATTATCAAGAAAAAATTTCTATTAAAAAAATCTCAGGAAACGCACCAGGTAGTTATATTTATTCATTAAATCTAAACCATAGATTTTAACGTTAAAAAAAAATACCTGATTCAATTAAAATACCAATTTATAGTTTTATTTTTAAAAAAATTTCTCATAATTTCAGTTATATGTGATAAAGGATATATGATAATTCTATTATCTCAACAAAATCCCAAGCAATTAAAAAATGTGATAATATTTAGAAAATCTTAGAATGCTACAATAAGTGCAATTTGCGAGATTTACTATAATCTCAACCATAAAACATTTATTTATGCATTATATCTAAGTTGTCGATTTCAAAGCTGAGATGTCCTTTTATTTATATTAAAAAAATCATCGATGATTTAAAAATATACATGATAAAAGTTAGATGATAATGCAATTATTGAGGCAAAAAATCTATCAAAAGAAATTATCTAGGGTAAAAATAGGTACTTATATTTATTCATTAAATCTAAATCGTAGATTTTAAAGTTAAAAAATACCTTATCCAAGAAAAATACTAATTTATAATTTATATTTTTTAAAAACTCCTTCATAATTTTGATTATATGCGATAAAGGATATATGATAATTCTAATATCTAAAAAAATGCTCAACAGTAAGAAAATATGATAATCTTTGGAATACCCTAGAATGTTGCAATGAGTGTGACTTGTGGAGTTAGTATAATCTTAACCATAAAAATTATTTATGCAGTTAAAAATTATTTATGCATTAGATTTATCATTTTTATTGTTAGAACCATCCATCATAATTTCGGTTATGTGATAAAGGATATATGATAATCCTATTATCTAAAAAAATCTCGAGTAGTTAAAAAACGTGTAATCTTTGAAAAACCCTAGAATGCTGCAACAAGTGTGATTTGCATGATTTAGTGTAATCTTAACGATAAAAATTATTTATGCAATAGATCTAAGTTGTTGATTTTAAAGCTAAGATATCCGTTTATTTTTTAAGAAAAATCCCCCATGATTTTGGATATACATTATAAAAGATAAATGATGATCCAATTATCCAGGAAAAAAATTCAATCAAAAAAATTATCTAGGAAAAAAAATAGGCAATTATATTTATTCATTAAATCTAAACTGTAGATTTTAAAGTTAAAAAAACTACATTATTCAAGTAAAATACCCATTTATAATTTTTATTTTTAAAAAACTTCCTGATAATGTCACTTATATGTGAAAAAGACTATATGATAATCCTATTATCTTAAACAATTCTCAAACATTTAATAAAAATTATAATTTTTGGAAAAACCTAAAATGCTACAACATGAGTGATTTATTTGGTGTAATCTCAACTGTAAAAGTTAATCACACATTAAATCAAAGCTTTTGATTATATCTATTTAAAAAATGTACATTCCCCAAATAAATCATGCCTTTATTATTACTTTTTAAAAAAATCGTAAAGAATATATAATAATCTCATTATCTACGGGGTAGCCATCTATTAAATATAGATAGAGATGGGCATGGGGCGGGTTCGGGCCGAGTGGAGTTGTACCCGCAACCATACTCATTTTCTAAAACCATCCACATACCCACACCCGTACCCATCGGGTTTTAAAAATTCATACCTTACCCATATCCATCTGGTTTTTCGAGTTATTCAGGTTTTATTTTGATACATATACATTGTAAAAACTGACACCTAACGGGTTCATTAAGTTTAATTTTTAAAGGTTCAAAACCAAATGAAAAATACTTTTTTACATGGATGTTCCCCTTATTAAATTTCTGCCTACATATTCAAAATTAAAATAATACACGTCGGGTTTATTAAGTTTAAAAAATAATACTCATAATTGAAATGCATTATGTCCCTATAAAATATCAAATTTGTGTTGGTGCATAAGAGTAGAGTAGCTGTCAGCTGAATCTGAGAGCACAATATGTATTTAGGTACAAATTTGGGCCTTTTTTTCACTACAGCCTACTTGCTTCAGCCCCATAATTTTTTTATAAAAAAAAATCAAGTTTGGATATGGGGTGGGATTGGGTATGGCATTCCTGTACCCGATTCGTACCCATACCTATACCCGTTTTTGGTACACCCGCCTTATACCTATTTTTCCTTCATTTTTTGTACCCGAACCCACCATAAATAAAGAGAATTCGTTTCGGATTTTTCGGGTTTGGGTAGAGCTTCCATCCCTAAATATAAACCACTAATTCTATATATTTAAATTATCCTATATGATTCAATTAATTTTTAGTTTGACTTTATTTATCTCAGTTGCTATTTATGAAGTTCACAACTTTTTATTTTTTCTACTAACTACTTATCGATATATTTTTTAATTTTTTTCAATGATACATATTTTTTAAATATCTGTTTCATCATGCACCGTGCATAGCACGGGTTTATACTAGTATATTCTAATAATAATGATGGATTTTTTTTAAGGATAAATTTGCAAGAGTGACATGTGCCAAAAATTAAGAGGTTTTATATTATTATATTATACCCATGTGATGTATGGAAAAAATTTGAGATTTTCCAATTGCAATAACTATACATTGAAGGTGTAATAAATTATATTCGCAATTCATGTAATATTTGAACAAATTGTTTGAGCCTATGTTAAAAAAACTACATTAGTTTGTTTTTTCAAAGTTAAGAGGTAAAGCCCCACTCCCATAATTATATGTGAGTAGAAAAAAAAATAATTCATAATATTTTAAACTAATTGTTGAATTCCCACAACTTTTTTTTTGCAATTAATACCTTCGGTACAATAATTTCCCGCGATTCATGAATTATTTATTATTCATACAACAACGACAACTCCTATGATGAGTTCCTCGTGCATGAGGTATGGGCAAATTTAGATATAAGTGCTCTTACCTTTGTAGGTATCACTACCCACAAAAAGTTGGTTCTAATAGATCCATACAAAATTTGAGGAAGAGATTTTGGAGTGGAAAATCTTTTGATACAAAAACCGTAGCTAAAAAACAACACACATTAGCATGCTGTAGCAATAAGGCTCCATCCGGTCGTTAGAAAATTTGGTGGAAATAAAAATTGAAGGAAAAAAAAGAAGGAAGAAAAATGAGTTACTCTCTTGTTTGGATTGAGGAAAAAATACAAGAATTTGAATGAGAAATTTGAATATTGATGAACTGCTTAAATCATATTGATGTCATCTAAGTAACGTGAGGTTAGAGGATAACGAGAATTTTCCTCAACCTTTCCTCACAATTTCATGAGGAAAATTTTTTCACTTATTCCTAACAATTTTTCCACCTAGTTTTTCTCTATAATTTGTTTCCTTTGTGATTTTCTTTAAACCAAACACAATAAAAAATCAACTTTTCCAAAAAAAATTCTTTTCACCAAACTTTCCAAGATCCAAACAGAACCTAAATAAAAAAGGAGACAAGTGTAGTGCGACAAATAATAGTAAGTTACACACTAACTACTAAGGGAAGAACAAGTAGCAAGCTACACAGAGTATGAGTCACAATACCAAAGAATCCAAATCGTTTCTAATCACTTCACTTCAATTCTTTTTGTGCCTACCTCAGCTCTTCTACACTCCAACGGAACAATAATTTCATATCTCATAACTGGTGCATCCATACACTCCTTATTCTTATGTGACCAAATCATCTAAGTCTATCATCTCTCATCTTATGATGTATTGAAGTCACTCCCACTCTGTCTATAATAACAACATTTATAAACTTATCCAATCTCGTGTGCCCACACATATAATGAATCATTCACATCTCGACAACCCCTCATCTTTTGGGTTTGAGATTTCTTGATAGACCAAAACCCCACTTTATACAAAAGGGATGGTATAACAACCATTCGATAAATCCTCCTTTCAATCTTAGTGGGATCTTCTTATCGTACAATTCCCCCGAAACATTTTTCATTTTTGTCATCATATCTTCATTCAGTGGCTAATATCATCGTCAATATCCCCCTTGCCCTGAATTATCGAGCCCATGTATCTAAGCTTTTTCACTCTTAGTATAGCCACGTCTCCAATTGTCACTTTGTCTTCAATACCAAATTCCCCTTCAATGAATCGACATTTTAAATGTTTCATGTATGATGTAAAGGGCAGCCCATGTATTCCCCGTTCATGTATGATGTACTCAGCCTAAAACATTTTGTCTCTAGAGTATCTCTCAACCGCTCCAACTTGTTGTTACCCCCTCCCTTGTCTCATCGATAGGCCAATATCAATAGGAAAGCCTCCTGTATCCCTTCTAAAGTCCTAACTCACGTTCTTACTCCCTCATACATATTTTTAATAGCTCATGTATAAACCATCGACATGCCATTTTTTATCTAACTACATCCATAATACATCCCTAGGCACTCTATCATATGCCTTTTCTAAGTTAATGAACACACGAAGGTCATTTTTTCTATCTCTATGTAACTCTATGAGCATTTGTATGAGATGAATAACTTATGTAATTGACCGACATGACATAAAATCCAACCGGTTCTCCAAAATCCTTATATCCTTTCATTTCCTTCCATCAATCAACATTTCCTACAACTTCATTGTGTGATATAAATTATTTGTGGGTAGATTACATGGGCACAATAATAACAACAACAATAATAATAATAATAATAATAATAATAATAATAATAATAATAATAA
>JACYFF010031955.1:12530897-12544440 GCA_017589665.1 Selenicereus undatus
CCCCCCCCCCCCCCCCAAAAGAAAAAAATATCTGGGCTTTTTTTAGGAATCTGAATTTTTAGAAAACTACTCCTTGCTGAGGAAGTTTGATGCATTGGGTTCTCCAAAACTCAATGTTTTTCCCTTTTAAGATACTTTTCCCCTCCGTAATGCAGGTCCATGATGAGAGTGCTCTAAGTTAACGTCATATGAGAAATATTTTGCTGTCAACTCTTAGGCTAATTAATAGGTTAAGGCTGCATAGCTATGGGAAGGTAGTGGTAGGTCGTGGACATCAGGAAGCGGAAGACGAGAGTGCAAGGAGTGGATGACAGAAGGGAATCTGAAAAAAAATGGTCGATGGAGAAGGAAAAGCAGGGACATGGAGAGAAAAATAGAGACGAGAACATGCAAAGGAACCATTACTGCCGGGAGTTTTTTAGTATTCTAAATAAGAATCTTGACATGGCATGATACTTTATCTGAGTAGCTGATTTATTTATAATCCTAGAAGGGGGAATAGGAAAAAGACGCTGAATTTCCCAAGGCAATCATCTGTATACTCGAATAAAATTCTTGCCTGAATACTCCAAAATGATCTTATTTCGAGTTTGTCACTGCCTAGAAACAATTCTCTGAAAATTCTCCAGGATCTGAAAATTATTACTTAATTGAAATATGCTATGCCTAAATTTAGGCTCATATCCATATTCTAAACTAGGAATAGGAGCACATTAATGATAGATGGGAGGACCATTTATAATGACAGACAAAATACATTGTTATTGTAAATTTTCTTTTGTTTGGGATGCTTTTAAGAAATTGCTGGCATTGAAAGAGTCGCACAATTATTTATAGCCTAATAGGAGTTAGCAAAGTGGAAGAAAAATCTAAGACAGTCCTAACTGCGTTATAACTAAAATGCTCCTGATTCCTGAATGATCTGATTTTGACGTTGTCCAAGCAGAAAATGTATTTTAAAATTACCAAAATATAGGAATAGAAACTTTCATAGTTCAACAAAATTTTGTAGGTTTCTAAATATTAACTTTCTAGTTTCTTCCATGTTTTGGACTTCCACCATAGGAGTTTGTTTTCCTCTCTGTGCACTTATTTGTCAGAAATTGCTGAGGTTTTAAAAAGCTAAGGTCTTTTTTGGACTTCGGATGATATCTATTCTAAATAGTTTGTGATGATACTCCCTGAATATCTCTTATCCCCTATCCTAGTTGGAGGTTCATGAGAAGTATTCTGGGTGTGATGTGTTAACTATTTGACTCATCAAAGAATCTATAACTCTGTATGCTTTTGTACTGTCTAAGTTCTTTGTATTGCTTGGAGATGCTTATCAATTCTTCTTCACGTGCAGAGTGTGGAACTAACGAATGATGCCATTGAGTACTTGAGGGGAGTCTTCAATATGTATGACATTGATAATGTAAGTTCATTCAAATTCGTTTTCACTGGTGGAAATAGGTAAACACATTTCTTTTCAATTTGAACACTTGATATATAGATAATGGGTGTGTGGTATTTCTTGCTTGGCTTTCTTGTTGAAATCGTTGAAGCGTTTTGATTTCAAGTGGGAGCAATCTTCTTCTCTTCCTATTTATATTTGCTTCCTTTGGGTATTCTTCATTTGATAATTGAGATACCAAGAGCAATATTTGGGTATAAGTAGTCTCCAAGGTTGCATCATAATATATTTTCTTTCCCTTCGTTCTCCAGTCTCATTTGTCGGTGGATTAGCTGGTTATTTTTCCCTCAAGGATTCTGTTTTGAATTAATTCTTCTTATAACATGCGGTGGTTTTTTGGTGCACTTTTCATTTCTTTGTTTTTCTTCCTTCTATAGTTTTGATTGCTTTATTTTGTAGGATGGTGCCATACGGTCGGCAGATGTGGAAGATCTGTTTTCTACAGCACCAGATTGGTACATGATAAGCTTCTTTTATTTTTGGTTTGATTGCGACGTCTTCTTCTTGTGTATATTTACTTGATTTCTGGCTTTATTGGTTGTGTAGTCCCTGGAATGAAGGTCCATACAAGGATGCTGCACCAACAACTGCACTGGGAGGTTTAACTATGGAAGGGTTTCTGTCAAAGGTATGTCATTGGAATGCTTTTTAGCCCAGAAGGTCTTATGGATGGTATGCATTATGAAGAGGCCTTTTTGGGTTCGGAGTTGCAAAATAGCGTTGTCTGCCTGTGTTTAATTGCAGTTTTCAAATTTCTTTTATCCTTTCTTATTTGTTGGTGCTGGGTGGGGGAGGTGAAGCTTCTCCAAGTCTTCAACAGCCTCATGAATCTTGACTTATAAGAGAATGCAGCTTTTCATCTTCATCTCCACGACTCGGTAGCAGCGATATCTACCTGGATGGTTTAGTTGAAGTATATCCATTTTGTTTTTTTGAGGTCAAGGGGAATTACAAAGTACAGCCCATTTGGAATAGTGTCTACATTTGGATCGACCTCCCCAAAAAGGAAGGTGGGGGGGGGGGGGACCTCTAACTCTGGAAATGTGGGTATGGATTTGGTTTGGTTGGAGTCGGTTTTGTTTGCAAAAGATTTTCAACTTCAAAATGGTTTCTCAAATTTTTTTGTGAGTCTGTTGGAATCAGTTTCTTTGTGGGTAATGATAATTGCAAAAATAAGGCTGCCTACATCTAGATCCCCTAGACCCCGCACAAGCGGGATCCACATGGGTGGTGGTTGTTGTGGTTGGTTTTGATTTGCTTTGTTTGGGGAAATTCAAGTCTACATATTCTGAGACTGTTATTGTGCCTAAGCACACTGAATTATCAAAAATTTTGTGCAATTGCGTGTGCCATTTTATACTTTTTAATTCTTTTGACTAGTTTCTTTTGAAGACTTTTGATTAATGATTTTTTATTTCTTGGGGGTTTATGTGTTGTCTTTGATTTTCTCTTCTAGATTCCTGCTTTGCTGTTTGAGTGCTTACCCACTGGAGAGTATGGTTTCTGAAATGGTCTTCTTGGTTGGGTTCAGGATATAGTGTTTTCTTTTTAGGTTCATCTGGAAGAATTTTTTAATGTTTTGAAGCATTTTGTGGTCCTGATCTTTTAATTCCCTGTTAAATTGTACCAGATGCCCTGAAGTTATTTTTTTTAATTATTGCTGGTTTGGCATTCAATTTGAAGCTAGCTCATTCTTGCTTTTATGTGATGCCTGATAGTCCTTGTGATAAATGTATTTTGCAGTGGGTACTCATGACGCTTTTGGAGCCAGCTAAAAGTGTGGAGTATCTGAAATATGTTATGTATGGTGGAGATGCTGGTTCTGCCATTCGTCTAACTAGAAGGAGACGTACAGATCGCAAGAAACGACAATCAGATAGAACTGTCTACCAATGTTTGGTGTTTGGACCAAAGAAGGCTGGCAAATCAGCTTTGTTAGATGCTTTCCGTGGAAGGTCTGTCTATACATGCTTGTATGCCATTTAGCTTGAAGTGTAGGGCATTGAAGTGGGTTTTTTTTTTTTTTTTTTTAAAACATACCACTTTGCTGCTAGTTTTGACAAGAACTGTTGCATTTTTCTGTTCTTATTTTACATTGTTTAATTGTTAACATTACTTTGGAAGTGCATAAATGTGTGCTGACATTTATCATTCTTCAAATACAGGCCCTTTTCTGATAGTTACAGTGCAAACACTGAGGAGCGATATGCTGTTAATGTTGTTGATTCCCCTTCGGTACTGACTTCCAGCTCTAGATTTTTGTTTCTACTTGACTACGCTAATGTCTTCTTTACTTGTTTGCGTCTGCAATGTGCGTCTAGATTTCGGATGGAATAACTGTAACAGTTGCCTGTATTGCTTTATCCCTTTAATCTATAGAACTTTGCATAATTGGAGTCAACTTCTTGATCATCGTACATGGTTGGCTTTTTTTTAATTTTGACGATATGATTGTTGTAGAAAGCTTGAGGGCATGATGTGTTTTGTGATTGCCTCCTTTGCATACATGGGTGATATCTCCTTGATGTCTTCTAACAGATTTTTTGATTGCTCATCCCAAAGGAAATGGTGAAGTCCTTTGATACACTAGTTATGCCTGCTGTTTGGTTAGCTGGGTGGCTAGATTTGTTTTAAACTCATGATGTCGATTAATCTGTTGTTTTTTTGAATCTGGTGTTGTGTCATAACCTTTATTTAACTGTATATGTATCTGCTTATTCTTTGTTCCTGCTGTTTTCATGTTTTTCCTGGAGTAAAGTTTGTTATGCTCGTTTCATATGTGGACAGACAACTTGATGTTTAGATTGGGAATGCAATCAAGTATGCATTACCTCAGCAAAAATGGCTACAAGCATTAGCAAATCTTTGGATTAGCATACTGCACATGTCTCTTTGATCAAATAACTTATTTTGTTGATTTATCTCAATAACGAACAGCAAAAAGCAAGAAGTGTAAATTTCTTTTCCTTGTTTGAGGTTCTAGTGTTGCCTTTGCACAGGGAAGCAAGAAGTTCCTTATTTTGCGGGAGATACCTGAGGAGAAAGTAAAGAAGCTACTTTCTGACAAAGAATCTTTGGCTGCATGTGACATAGCAATATTTGTGTATGACAGGTGAGAAAAAATCTATTTTAAAGGGGCCTCTTTTTAGCTTCTTTTAACTCAGCAATATTTGTGAGTCATTGTGATTGAGGACTAGTATTTTGCCATGTCTTTCTAACCCCTGTGAGGAACTGTTGATGCCTTGGCCTTTCTATATCTAACCAATGAGGAGCCTATAAGGGGTGGTTGTATTGACCGGTATGTGGTGTTTGTTGTCTTTAGTCTATGTTGTTGTGACCTTCCAGGGAACATTAACATTATCAGGCACTGCCGTTCTGCTGCATTTACCGATGTTGCATTTTGAACTCTCTTTCAATGCACTTGATTGTGGACAAATTCTGACCTCATCTTTATTCTTTCTGTATTCTGAGTGTGGCAGCTGCGAAGTGTTTGTAGTAATGGCATATTCTTGGTTTTTAGCTTAACTGAAAGAATGCTGAATTTTTTTTCCTTGTTTTTTTTGGGCGGGTCAGTTCTGATGAATTATCATGGAAAAAGACGGTTGAATTGCTTGTGGAGGTTGCTGGTCATGGGGAAGACACTGGGTATGAGGTGCCTTCCCTTATAGTGGCTGCTAAAGATGATCTGGATCCATTTCCTATGGCAATCCATGATTCCACTCGGGTATTTTTCTTTCGCTTCTGTGATCTCTTTGGGATTTAGTTGTTTTCTGCGTAGCTCCTATATAGACATGCTCACATGCACCACTTAGTTTTGCGTTTAAAGATCATTGTTTGCTTTGGAAATTGACCAGCCTTGCTGGCTGGACAGTGGACACCCATAAGTTTGCATTGGGGCATATATTCTTTTGCATTATAAGGGTTGGATATCTTTGTAACAGTGGATCCATTGTGGAGATAGTAGCATTCAGTGCATGAAGACTTAATGAAATTGAGATGAGCTGATACTTTCTTTTCTGCCATGGTTTCCCCTCTCCCCTACATGTGTACAACTCGAGGATTGTGGACCTCCCTCTAAAGATGAGCAGGGACAGCTACAGTGAATAAGTGTGTGTATGTGTTTGTCTATATGGGAACTGGAGGTTGATATACATGACGAGGCCTTGTTGTCGACTCTCCCAGATACACACGTTTATCATTTGGCCAACTTATCTGCTGCATCGACAGTAGTAAATTTGTCTATTATGTAACCCCTTGTAGTTCATCGCATCACATAAAACCTTTTCCGTACCCAGTCCACAGTGATGTGTCGTTTATGATCTACATTCCTGTGTTGTTCCCTTATTGGCACTCACACCCTTTCCAAACTCTTCCAGCTGGCTGGTCCATCTTTCTCATTTTCCGTTCTCTGTTCACTTCATCCTCCTGTCCTGTCTGATGGGCGCCTCAGTTGTGCCACTCATTGGGGGTTGTCCCTTTAAGCTTTGCTGGCCACTAAAATCTAAGCCTACCAATAAACCAAAATTTGGTAAGGTGTGGCAATTTGTAATTGTAATGAAATAAATGAGATATCTGAAAGATACTGACAGAGCTGATAAGCCAATTACCCTGCTGAATGCAGGGAACAGGACTAGTGGCCTGTGTCGGTGATGCTTGCTAAGTGGGTTAAAGTTTGGGGAGCTGGAGGGGTTAGGATGGGGGGAAGTGGGCGCAGAGCCGCAGACTCTGGGAAAAGCGTGCATTTCCATGATTAGAAGTTGGTGAATTGAAAGTAGATGAGTTGGGCAATGGAGGGTGTATTACAAGCAAGCTATCACCTAACTTTCTCATTTTCTTAATTCATCGAGCCCCCTCCCGCCTCCCCTCTCTTTTGGTGTGGGTGGGGATCGGATCACATGTCATGGGCCTTTGGAGAGTAAGGTAGATAGGGGGGCCTTTTTCTTCATTGCATGGTTTTCTGTGCAGAATTCAGTGATAGGATGGGCTTCCTTGCAAGTTGCAAATTAAGTGGGAGATAATCCAAGGACAAGATCCCATATTTGGCTTGTGCGCCAGTTCATTGCAATGTCTTGTTTTCTGTGATTGGATTGTGTGTCTTGGTGCCCCTGTATGCCGGGGCGGGTGGGTATCTGTGCATCACAGATTTGGTTTCCTTCTGTGCATTGTGGTCTTGAGTTAGGAAACTTATATATTGCTTTTTACTGTGATTTGGAAAAAAATGATTACCCAATGTTCTCTACAGGTTAGCCAAGATATGGGTATTGAAGCCCCAGTGCCTATTAGTGCCAAGTTGGGGGACTTCAATAATGTATTCAGAAGGATTGTAAGTTCGGCAGAGCATCCTCATTTGAGCATTCCTGAGACTGAGGCTGGGAGAACTAGGAAGCAATACAATCGTCTTGTGAACCGCTCTCTTATGTTCGTTTCAGGTAGATTATTACAGCCATCAATTTCTTTTCATCATTGAGAGAAGTTTACTTCCGCTCATTGATTCTTTGCCTTGTTTCTGTGAACATCAGTTAGGTTGTTTTGTTTTTGACTTCTCTACAGAGCCTTTTGGCATTTCCTGCTTCCGGAAAAAGCTTTGAATTGAGGGCTTTTCTGCATTACCAAGGTTATTTATGGGACTATGGTGGTTAGATGGTTATAATACGTAGACTCTATGTTGGTGTGGATGTTGTGCTCGCATGGCTGTTCTAGTGTTAAGTTCAAGGTTTGAGTGACACTTCTTGATGTTAAGGTCTCAGGCCTCAGCAAAAAATTACTCTTGGGCAGTTTTTGCTCTCCATATTGGTGATAAAATAAGCTCTGAATTCTGGGAATGCCATTGAGAAAGGTGTTGCTACAAGTTATAAGTCCGGAATCAATGAAAATTATCAGAAAAGCACGCAATCATGTATGGCAGGAAAGGAAATTCCTGGGTTGAGTAAGAAAGGCTAATTTCAGTTGACAAGTACTTAGGCCAGGCTATCAGAGTTGACTTGTCCCTGTCTTTCAATTTTCCTGTTTAATTTATTTCTATTTGGTGCATCTTATTTTGCTATTGTCTTTAGTCTTTACCCATCTTTAAAGCGATTCGCTTCCTGAGCTTATTGAATTGTTGTTTCCTTCACAGTTGGAGCAGCGGTGGCCATTGTTGGATTGGCTGCCTATCGTGTCTACGCTGCAAGGAGAAACAGCTCAAATTGAGAATTTCGGTGGAAGACATGTCATTTTGGCTGGTTCTTCTTTCTCAGCTCTCCTGTGATTGCTGGGCTCTAATATATCGAGACTCATTACATATTTGTGATGTTTAGTTCTCCAAAATCTCTCGTAAGGTTTTCCAGTCTGTGTATTTGGGCAGAAGGGTTTTTCTTGTAGCAGGTATATATAGTGGTTTGTTTTTAGTAGTGCACAAATTGTGCAATAAAATTTTGTACTTGGTGCTCACATTGGTCTAAAATGCTCCTGTTCAGATTCCGTCGTTTCTGGCCTTTGTTTTTCTGAAGTTATTGTGCTCCCGTGTGGGGGTTGTAAGGTAAGATTGTTTGCAAATTGACATTTTCAAATCCAAATCTCGTCGTGACACAACCCATTTTGGCCTACAGGACTGGCTGGGTTCTATGCTGGTATTCATTCGATATGGACTCAAAACGGGGCAAAGCCAATCGGCCTGGCAATTTCTGGATAGACATTGCGTCTAAATGCACTTATTATGTTGATTGATGGGCTATAAAGCCGAAGGGGGAACGTATTATGCTGATTGATGGGCTATAAAGCTGAAGGGGGAACGTATTATGTTGATTGATGGGCTATAAAACTGAAGGGGGAAAAGAATGACGGTACATTAATGAGTTGAGTTCAGACTTCAGACTACCAAAGTTTAGTTCATACGAGTTGTCTGTAGCGTGTTGTTTTCGATTTATCGTAAGTACTTATTATCAGAATTCAATAACTTCCAGAACAATTCAGCAACATTTAACACAATTTAGTACAATTTAACAATGTGAAACACTTATTGAAAAAACGTAGTTATATTTGCTTTTACCATTCAGGATGTTTTAGCATGATTAATCATGTTTTGACATGTTTATGTTCCCGCATATTTTAATATGTCTTAATATGTTTCAACAATAAACACTGATAATATAATTACTTCTTAGAAGTCGAAAAAAATGCCCACTGGACAGAGGAAGCAACTGCTTTCTAATCTAGAGAAACCACCAGGCAGATTAAGAAACCGCCTTGCCTGCCAAATTTGATGTCTTAACAATACATTGCTGCTAATGCACCTATTTATATTAGACGAGAATTAGATCTAGATTTAGAATGACCCTATCCCAACCCGAAATTCCATCAGCTTAAACATGATCATTAAGCACAGAATCAAACCCATTTGTAACCAAATCAAATGATCCATTTGTCAAGTCTAAAACGGGGCATGTCTAAATGGTTGTATATGCACATATACTGCAAGTCTTGACATAGGCTCAGCAGCCCCTTATGAACCCACAGGCTTGGCTTACCCCATCTTTTAAGCAGCTTCTGCTACTGGTTTTGGTGCCTGCCTTAGTCAATAAGAGACAGTACTGATGAAAGGTTCCTACAGTTACATGAAGCCTGAAATTAAGGTTGAATAAAAGCTCGAGCTCCAGTCTGTTCATTTCTGCTGTGCTCACCCCTCCAATCTTGGCATAATATGCATTGTTGAAACACCTGCATCCACGCTGACATGTTTTTAATTACCCAATCTACACGACCCACAACCTAACCAAACTTTGTTCTCCAATAAAATAACGCTATCTTGACCGGAGCTACTTTTAATTTTGATGAACCATTGGATAATTTAGGCGCAAGACTAATATATCAGATTCCTCCACATCCCACCTGGTGGCGGGATTTTTGGGGTATTAGATTTGGATGAATTGTTGGACAGGTAGTGGGACACTCGCTTTTCCTATAGAAGGCTAAGGTTGGGACCCACGACTTGAAATTCAGATCCTTACCCTTGTGTCCTACCCACAAGGAGAGTCGGGGTTTGGCTTAAAAAAGTAAAGGAAGAATGATCTTTATCTTGTTAATATGATCATAGCACTGAGTGACCAATTCAACCAAATCCTAGTTGAATATTCCACCAATTCATTCTGATTCATATTAAATGATCACGTATTGTAATATGTTGCGCTGCCTAAAAATTCACATAAAAAGGAAAAAACAGTAGTAAGTGTGAGGTCGATTCAAGTCTTCAAACTAATGTTCATAGCCATGTATGGGCAAAAGACAGTTATAAATGACTTTCAATTGTAGAAAAAGCAAAACCCAGTTTTATAAAACAGCTTCTAAAATAGCACTGCCACTCAACCCTTTTTCCAAGAAACAGAGAAACAACCTTGTAAGACTCTATACCCCAAACTCAGCAAAATTTGCATGAACAATGATAGTATTTTCTCACATACACATCATCAAGAAACTTGGAAGCCACAAGAACACAAGCAATGAGAAGGCGATGAGCATTCAACGCCGTAAGATAAACATTGCTCTCTTGTAGGAATCTGTACATGTAAATATAGGCCGCGACAAAGCATGAAGGGCTGCATTTCGAGTACTTGTGTATGCGCTCAATGTACTGTCTGATGCTCAATGCAGGAGCCCTGGAGCCATGGAATATCGTGCCCCCACCTTTCGTTCTTGATCTCTTAAGAAACTTCTCATTTGCATGAATTGTATTGTCTAGGACCGAGGCTAAGAATTGAAGGACAGAACTTGAGGGGTTTCTGAGGCATTTTCAGCTGATGATTCAATAAGCAATCCCAGACTTGAGTAAAGCTCTGATTTTGTGCTCTTGGGGTTGAAGAAACCCATAAAAAAAGGGAAGAACTCAACTAATTTTGGAAGTGATTCAATGGGCAAAAAATTTAGATTGAAAGCAAGAAGGTAAAGACATTGGTTTTGGTTTTCGCTTGCATATTTGTGAAAAGAGGAAAAGGATAGAAGAGGGGGGAGGAGTGGAAGATGCCATCCTTATCCCTATGTTGTTCGTATGCTTTGCTTTGGGATAAAAGGGGAATATATTGGTGTAACGACAATAGCTTTTACAGCTTATAAGAGGGAGTCCTAGATATATTAGAGCATATAAGAAAACAACTTTTATTATTATTCTTTCCGAGATAAATTTATTATCCTCTATTCATTTAAAGTAGGAGAGTTTGACCGATACATTGGACTTCAAAAATTCTAATTACCTCGATGACAATCCTTTGGTGAAGATAGTAATGAAAATTTATTGGAACTATGTTGAATAGCCAGATCATCGTGTGCCGTCTTTTTACACACAAAACGATAATCAACAGTAATTTGTTTGTTATGATCATGTTGCATTGGATTAGCTATCATATACAAACATATGACATTAACATTGTCACAGTAGGCCTTTATCACGAAAGAAAGAAGAATGCCAATGTCACAAAGTAACTATTCTTTTCTAATTTCTTATTTGCAGAGACCAAATTTTGTACCCTGGATCTTCCCAAATCTTACTCACGCGAATTCTAATCCACAAAGGTAATCATCAGTCCAATTCGGTTTGCCTCATAAAAACAGGGGATTGACACTTATCCTCGGTTAGAATATATAATGAGCTGGTTTTTATAAGATATAAACCAGTTGATCTGAACAATCTCCATAAATTCATTATTGAAAGATTTTCTCTAAACCAGGACGAGAAAAACAGGATTAGACAGACTAGGCGACTCATAATTTGCTTAAAGTTCTCAAAGGATGTGATAAGGACAAGTTGGGACGGCTCACCAATTGAGCAATAAGTTATCATTACATACTACAAATTAAGCTTTGACTTAATGAGAATCTCAGGTTTATGTTCAACTCATATATACATTGATTCATCGATGAGAGAGGAGATCAACAGATATATATACATATATATATATATATATATATATATATTGTTGATACTTTAAAACATATATGTTTTCATTTTATTTATGAAACTAACTTTAGTCAAGTTTTCTCCATTTTAGAAAAAATGTCTACAATTATAGTTTATATAAGTATAAGTTAATTTATATTGGTAAATATTCTGATGTTAGTAATTAATTAATACCAAACAATTGATCGACGCCATTATATGTTTTTCACTAAGGCATATACATATATCTACATGCAGTATGTAATCACATTAGAAGAATATGATTACATCAAAGCAATAATCATAATCTGCTAAGAGAAATTATTGGCATTCTAACTAACAAATCATTTCCCATCAGGACTACTGATGCCCTAACCACCGGCTCTATTTGTTAATTTCTTACCAGCTAATAGGAACTTCAATTAATTCATTTTAAGTTATGATGGATGTATCGTGGACAACCTCACATTCCCAAAAAAAAATAAATTAAAAAAATAAAAAAAAATAATACAAACATTGCATGAGTTGTTCATCAATCATATATTAATTAGTCAACCAAATTAAAAATGTCAACTACGACGTGCATCCATGCACAGATACACCATCTCATTCACTTATATATGCTGATTGATCAATATATATATAATTTGCACCAACTTGATTCGCTTCACAAAAGATATCCCTCGACTTTATATATGGTTTTAGCTAGCTAACCCCAAACTAAACTCAGCCAAATTAACTATGGGTTTCACCAAGTCTAACCTACCAACATCTTCTTCCCCTAGTACCTCATCTCCCAAAAGAAGACCTATCATTTTGGGTCTCTTCTTTCTCCTCACCTCCTCCTTCATCTTCTTCCTCACTGACACCTTGCCTCGAGCTCAATTGATCGATGTCATCCACCTCCAGGCACAGTCTGTGGCCTCATTCCCTCCCCCGAACAAGGTCAAACCCCCTAGTTGGTTCGAGGCAATCCTCCATGAGGACCATTTGGCCTACCAGAGGCCTATGAGGGTTGGCATGGTCAATATTGAGAACACGGGTGTACAGTTGCTCGAGCATTCCTTGAAGGGGTTCATTGATTCAGTTGTACCCATAGATTTCGAGCCTGTCCCCCCTAATGTCACGTGGAAGAAGCTTTTCCCTGAGTGGATACATGAGGACAGGCTTGGTAGATGTCCTAGGATTCCCATGCCAGAGCCAGGGAAGTACTTGGGGCTCGACATGGTAGTGGCTCAGCTCCCATGCAGGGAGCTGGCGTCAGAAAAGATCGCTAACAATAACAATAACAAGACTACTGGTGTGAAAGAGGGGATAAGGGACGTCCAAAGGCTACAAGTAAGCCTAGCGACTGCCAGTCTAATCGTGGAGAACGAGGCAAAGGGAGAGAATGATGTGTACGCAGTGTTCATAGGGAAATGTGAGCCAATGGTGGAGATTTTCCGGTGTGATGACTTGGTGTGGCATGAGGGGGAGTATTGGCTGTACAAGCCTAATGTGGAGAGGTTAAGGGAGTTGATCAGCATGCCTGTGGGGACCTGTGCCTTAGTCCATCCTTATGATGCTGCTCCAGGTGAGGGTTTGTTTTACTTAATTAAGCTTTTAACTACACTAATTGTTGCTTTTGGTATGTCTTGAGTTGATGGTTAGGGTTTGGGTGATCAATGCTTCTTAAGACCCTTACGTAGTTTTTCTGTAGTTAGATCATAAGCATTAGGAGAAGATTACTGAGTAACAGTTTTACTGTAAGGAATTATATAATTAATTAGGGGCACATTTGTTAGTTTTCAACTGTGCTGCTGGTGAATATATTGTATCAAAGATTTATTGGACAACTCATATATTTTACGAATTTTTAAAATTTAAACAGCAACAATAACAACTCCCTATGTAGGTTCTATTCGTAATAAACAACATTTTCACAATTGTAATAGAGATTTCGGGTTTTTTTTTTCCCTGGGGTTTTTGCGTTGATTTGTTTTTGCTAATTCAATTACAAAATTTTCTTGTTTTGTTTCTTGGGAGAGGGGTGGATTTTTAAGGGTCAACTCCTAAGGGACTGTTCTTTTCGTGGATAAATTGAGTGTGAGTAAAAGAGTGAAGTAGGTAGAGGTAGGTTGAAGTAGGTTGAAGTGAATTGAAGTAGGTTGAATTTTTTTTATGTGATAAACTAAACTTGGTTA
>JACYFF010031955.1:12548469-12596236 GCA_017589665.1 Selenicereus undatus
ATATATATATATATATATATATATATATATATATATATATATATTTATATATTTTATATAAAGTTGAAATCTCCATTTGGAAGATAAACACCAAACACAAGGTATGAGACGACCCAGAAAGCATTTGATCCTGATTAACTCTATAAGCCTACTTGGGTATTGAGCATTTATTTATTTTTTTCGATTAATGGTAATCCAGATACAGAAGGTCATGTAAACTGACCAGAACCATAACACAATTGAGCATTTATTTTGAAGAGCGGAATCCATTTGGCCCCTCTCAATGAATTGATCAATCTCAAATGAATTAACTGGCATTGGAATGGTAGAATGAATTTTGGAAGCCCTTTGGGCAAACAAAAAAACCAATCTAACTCTGATCATGTCAACCCAAGGCAAGTGGTTAAATAACATTCCATGATTGGAAATGAATTTTTTAATTAGAAGTTCACTTTCAACAAACACTGCAGTGGTTGTTTTACTACTTCATGTGATTGCAGGCTACATTATGAACCTTTTATGACTCTATTTATTGCTAGTCCTCCTGTAGCTAAAGCTTAATATTGCCAATGACTGGTTTAGTAAAACTTAAACTATTTAGACATTTTTGAATGCAGGTTGCATTTAAAGTGTTTTGGATTAGAAGAATAGTCTAATTATAAAAGATTTGATTGGCCTGATTAAAAAAAAATAATAAAGGACTTGATTGGAGTAGACCCCAATAAAAGAGGAAACTTGACTTGAAACTAACCTGACTGGAGTAGGAGTCCGTTGACTTTGAGAGGCTCCGGGGATGCCAAAAGCCGTGAATTGTGAAACTCACTCAAAGAAAGCACTAAATTATGAGTTGGGAACGACCCATTTATGAATTACTACAATGTGAACATTTGAAAAAAATGCAAGTAATCTTCGAAAAACTTTTATTGAATCAGAAATGGCCTTCTTTATATGTAATAGTTTATTACTGGCCTGATTTGATTTGAATTAAGGTTTTGAACAACCCTTGTGATTATTATTGTTTCTTTTTTTGTTGAAAAGGAGTTAAGTTAGTGACTTAGGCTCTGTTCTTTCGTAAGGTCTTTTTAGATTTACCAATCTCAAACTACTTCAACCTACTTTAACCCACTTCAACTAGCTTCAATCCACCTAAAAAAAAAAAAATACCAACCTCAATCCACTTTAATCTACTTCAACTTACCTCAACCCACTTTAACCAACTTTAACCCACCCTTTCATAATTACATTCTCATTATTTTAATCCACTTCAATTCACCACAAAAAAAATATACCAACTTCATCCCACTTTAACCTACTTCAACCCACCTTAAAAAAAGAAAAATCGACTTCAACCCACCTCAATCAACCTCAACCCACTTCACCCTTTTATCCACCTCAATTTATCCACGAAAAGAACAGGCCCTTACGTGAGGTCTAGGCCTGTTGTGTCTGGGTGCCGCAATGGGAGCTAGGACTTGCCTTGCTTGACCTTTGCTACTACTAGTGCAGAAGATGAGTGTTGGTTGGTTGCACAATGCTTGCTTGTAGCTGTTATTATTAATTAAAAATATATTATGAATGCTATCTATTATATTGTGTGCGACTTTTTTTTTTTTTGGCAGGATGTAGATTTTCCACACGCAAGTGGTAGGTCATCCATCTCTTTCTCTTTTTTTTTTACAGGTCTGAGTTTCTTCTTGAAAGGCGTGTACAAGCTCTAAATTCATGAGTTAAATAGTGTATCATAGTTAATTTGTACACTCCTTTCAGCATATGTAGGTCTAACACTTGAGTTTATGTATTATATGTCCACTAGCTATAGCTCTGAATGGCCATGTGAGCTAACTATCTGATGTCATTTTTTGGTGATTAGAGTTGAATTGTATCCGAATGTAAACCCCAAGGCTCCAGATCTGTAATCTGTTGAGCTCTATCTTTCATCTCTTTCTTTTATTTAATTAAATGGCATTGGAATGGTAGAATGAATTTTGGAAGCCCTTTGGGCAAACAAAAAAACCAATCTAACTTTTGAGCATGTCACCCCGAGCCAAGTGGTTAAATAACATTCCATGATTGGAAATGAATTTTTTCGAAGTTTACTTTCAACAAACACTGCAGTGATTGTTTTACTACTTCATGTGATTGCAGGCTACATTATGAACCTTTTATGACTATATTTGTTGCTTGGCCTCCTGTAGCTAAAGCTTGATATTGCCAATGACTATTTTAGTACACTTGAACTATTCAGATGTTTTTGAAAGCAGATTGAATTTGAAGTGTTTTGGGCTAGAAGGATAGTGTTGATTATAAAAGACTTGATTGGCCAGATTAAAAAAAAAAAAAAAGACTTGATTGGAGTAGACCCGAATAAAAGCGGAAACTTGAGTTGAAACTAATCTGACTAGAGTAGGAGTCCGTTGACTTTGAGAGGCCCTAGGAATACCAAAGGCCGTGAGTTGTGAAACTCACTCAAAGAGAGCGCTAAATTATGCGTTGGGAACTGTCCGCTTTTGAATTACTACAGTGTGATGATTTGAAAAAAATGCAAGTAATCTTCTAAAGACTTCTATTGAATGGAATCGAAAATGGCCTTCTTTATATGTAATAGCTTACTGGCCTGATTTGATTTGAATTAAGGTTTTGAACCCTTGTGATCATTATTGCTACTTTCATGTTGAAAAGGAGCTAAGTCAGTAACTTAAGTGAGGCCTACGCCTGTAGTGTCTGGGTGCTGCAATGGGAGCTAGGACTTGCCTTGCTTGACCTTTGCTACTACTACTGAAGAAGATAAATATTCGTCGGACAATGCTTGCTTAATAGCTGTTATTCTTAATTAAAAATATAGTATGAATGCTACCTATTGTATTGCGTGCAACTATTTTTTTGTTTTTTGGGTAGGATGTAATTTTTCACTACCCAGGTGGTAGCTCACCCCCTCTCTTTCTCTGTTTTTTTCAGGTCTAAATTTCTTCTTGAAAGACGTGTACAAGCTCTCAATTCATGAGTTGAATAGTGTATCATAGTTAATTTGTAAACTCCTTTGAGCATATGTAGGTCTAACACTTGAGTTTATGTATTATATGTCTACTAGCTATCACTCTGAATTACCATGTGAGCTAACTATCTAATTAGATAGTCATCTTTTGGTGATTAGAGTTGAATTGTATCCGAATGTAAACCTCAAGGCTCCTGATGTGTGACATGTATTGTTGGTTGCTCCAGTATGTAGCCGTTGAGTTCAATTAGAATTGCCTTTGTAATTATTTAGTTTATTTGTCTATTTAATCAAAGGTGTCCGCGTAAGGCTATAAACCAGAGGTTATGGTTAATTTTTTAGGCAAAACTCTATCAACTTCGTTCCAAAATTTAAGAAATTACTAAAACCTCTAGCTCTAATGGTGGGGGTGGTTCTAAAAATTGGAAGAAAAATAGGTGAAAAATGCATGTAAATAAGATAAATAAATGCATTGTAGTCAGCTCAACTAGAAACATGTTCGAAAGTTGTCAGAGATTTAAGTTTGAATCTCACCTACATTGACCTTTGCGTCTCTCCTTAAAATAAAATAAATAAAGGATGCCAAGCAGAATTCGAACTCAAGAATCAAGACAACTTCCACGAAGCATACACGAGCTCTGCATCAATGATAGTTGGGGCCAAGAAATTTCAGTGCCAAGTTCTACGAATTTTCCAGATTGTCTGAATGTAAATTTCAATGCACTTCTGTAATTGTGGGTCACTGGAAAGTCCAAAGGGAGAATATGAGCTTACACTTTACAGTCAAACTACGAGTTAAAAGGCCAAGAAAGCATATCCATACGCTAAACACCTTATCTTTCGCACCAAACGCCTGGGAGAAGAATACAAATGGCTGAATCCACTGTTCCTGATATGGTGGGGAGACTGTTGGAATTCGTAGGCCAATGTGTTAGTAGAACAATTGCTTCCTACTTCGGTGGGAGAGAGAAGCTGGACTAGCTTAAAGAGAAGATGGAGATGATCAAAGCTCGACTTTCTAATGCACAAAAGCTACAAGGCGGCGAGGAGGAAGACATGATTAAAGTGCTAAAAAGAAGGCTTGGGCGTGTGATGGACTGGTTTGTTGCCGAAATAGTGTAGTTAGAATACAATATTCAATTGAATACAATTCGATATTAAAAAGAAGTACAAAGAAGTACAGAAAGGCGGTCAAAAGCCTCTATTATGGAGGTATAAACTACGGACGACACGGTGAGTAAAATCTACTATTAAAATTGGTGAGTACAAAAAAGATACAAAATGTGTTTTAACACTCCTAAACACCCTCTAAACACCCTCAAATAGAATAAGCGATCAAGCCACTAATTGTTGGTACGCTCAAATATTGTATAAAAATATGATGCACACCCTATGACTTATTTTTGCTATATCACTCACCATCGTCGAGACCACCCAATTTATAGAAAAGGGAATGAGAGCTTGAATTAATTATAGAGACTTCAAAAGCCTCCTCCACCGGCTTATACATAGCATAGGAAGTATCAAAAGTCTTGATTTATCTTCTTTCATTTGCTGCTTGAGTATAAAAAATTGACTTTTGATGCCCACCAAGTTTTAGCCAACAAATAATGAGGTTTATAGTCAAGACATATTAAATACATTAAGAAATTTTAAACCCTTTAAGCATGTGCTAGTGGAGTTCGGCAAACACTAGTTGAATAATTTGAGCCACCTTTACAAATTTTCATCTCGGCTAGAATTCCTTGAGAGTGTCTAGCGGATTAAGAAATGCTCCATAGTCAACCAATATGGCTTATGAAGAATGAATACCATCCAAGTCCAAGCAATGCTTGAACTTAATAGTGGGAACTGGTTTTGTTAACATATCTGAGGGATTATGTGTTGTAGCAATTTTCCTTATAGCGACTTTGTTGTTCACTACAATATCTCGAACAAATGGACGTCTCATGTTAATATGCTTGGTCCATCCATGATACATTTTATTTTTTTGTCAAACGAGTAGCACTCTGTCTATCACAAAATACTGGAGTGACATTTTGTACGAGACCAAGATCACTAACCAGTCCTCTACTCCTCTTAGCCAGATTGCTTTTTTTACTCCTTTTGTGAATGAAGTATATTATGCCTCGGTAGTAGACAAAGCTGCTATTGATTTTAAACTAGCTTTCCAGCTAATAGCAGAATTGCACAAGGTGAGTATATAACCTGATAAAAACCTCCATTTGTTAAGGTCACCTGCATAATTGGAATCAACATAGCCAATTACGTAGCTATGTGTCACCTTGTTCTTGTCAAATACTAAGCCAATATCCACAATTCCTTTCAAATAACAAAATATTTATTTAACTGCTTGCCACGATTAAACTGCTAAAACAAAGGCTTGCTCGTAGACCTGACAAATGGGTCATTCGGTTCTGGTACGGGTCGGATTTTAGTTCGGTTCAGGTCACTTTCGGGTCAACTACGTTCAGGTCGGGTTTGGGTTCGGTTTGGGTTTGAGTCACTTTCAGGTCAACCATGTTCAGATTGGGTTAGGTTGGGTTCGGGTGAAGTTCGGGTTCGGGTCACTAACAGGTACCACATTCGGGTTGAGTCTGTTTCGGGTTGTCTACAGTGCTCGATTCGGATTGGGTATGGGTCGAGTGTAATTTGGGGCGGGTGAGATTCAGTTCAATGTTTGGGTCAATATTGGGTTAAGTGTAAACCGGATCGGGTATAAAATCAAGTAGGGTTAATTTCGAATCATTATATGTTTTCAATGTAGTCATCTTTAGTTCTTTAATCTTAAATTGTATTTAAAAGATAAAAATTGTTTAATTAGACAAAACCATTTATTCTATATTCCTCTT
Source organism: Selenicereus undatus (assembly GCA_017589665.1). NCBI lineage: Eukaryota > Viridiplantae > Streptophyta > Magnoliopsida > Caryophyllales > Cactaceae > Selenicereus > Selenicereus undatus. The sequence continues at coordinate 12,554,314 of JACYFF010031955.1, forward strand.
TTAACTCATACGTTAATAAATTAATTGATTATACATCTGTGTTTTATATTTAAAACACTTCTTTTTACTTGTATTGTATGTGTGTGTGCGCGGGGGGGGGGGGGGCATATATATATATATATATATATATATATATATATATATATATATGTATGTATGTATGTATGTATGTATGTATGTATGTATAATGGAAAATTATACAAGGTTAGTTGTGAATTTTCTAAGAAAGTTAGTAAATTACAAATACAAGTATACAACCTATCCCTAACCCTATATCAAATGCGCCGTGCAAGTATCCAAACAATTATGTATCGTTAAGCCAAGTTTCAAGTATTTCAATTGAGTTCATGCAATGACAAAATAAATGAATCGACCTAACGCAAATCATTTGTCAAAGGTCTCATTTGTGATGCCCAATACCAAAATATACCTTGAAAAATGGAAAAAAAAAAGAAAGAAAATAACGAATTTTTATTTATACCCCGGTGTTGGTTCATAACTTCACGTTTGTCATATTTGGAGTTGGTAAATAGAAACAGGTTGGTTGAAGTCGACATTTTCAATAATCAAATCAATGTTATTTGATAGCTAGTTAAATGATCATACATCCAAAATTCAAAGATTTGTCTTTGTAAGATGTTAACTTGATCCGCATTTGCTCAATGAGTCAAAACTAAAAAGCAATAACAATATATGAGTATGTGTCAATTAGTTACATTTATGTGATTATGAATGCTCGTTATCGAAACTCAAGACTTAAAATTTAATTGTCTAAAATTTAAACGGGTCACATTATTATGAGATCATATGCAAAAATACATTCTTGAATATGATTATGTAGAATTAAACATGTTATAAAGATGATTTAAAATCGTAGATCAGTAGTGTGGAATTTTTGAAAGTAGTCATAGAATGATATTATAAATTTATAATCATAGCATGCATTGAATGTCCTTAAGTAAATTAAATAGTAAAATATGATTGCTAGATCCTAATAAGTTTAATAAATTGTTAATTTATTTTTTCTTAATTCCTATTGTGACAAAATATTTTTTCTCTTATATTTTTACTACATCTATCAAATTAAAAACTTAAAACTATCAACTATTTTCTTTTTCCCTCTTAAGTTTTTAATTGCTTTTATTTGTAAAGTTCCCTCTTAAATTTTTTTTTTCCCACCTAAACTCAACTAATTGAGTTTGAAAAATTCAAAATTCCCCTCAAATGAAAAAAGACTAAAACCAAAAAGGAAAAAGTTACTTCGGGTTATATTCGGGTCGGATATATTCGGGTTCGGGTTTTACTCTGGTAAAATTGAATTGGGTAAGAAACGGATCGGTTTTCAATCGGGTATGGTTCAGTTCGGGTTCGGGTTGCTCATGAATTGGGTTGAATTGGGTCGGGTCATTTCGGGTGTGGGTCATTTTAGTTCATGCTACAATTCGGATTTCGTTCAGTTATTGATCGGTTTACTTTGGGTGGGTCCAAATCGGTTCATCCCATTTCGGATGTTGGTTCGGGTATGAAACCCGGTCATTCAGTTCAGGTCTCGGGGTCAGTTTTGCCAGATCTACTTGCACGGGTGATGGACCAGTCCAACAACCTGTTGGAAGAACTTGCTGTGGCTGATGATCAGCAGAATGTGCAAATGCCTCCGTCCAAGCAGCTAAAGTGGTGAGTGGCATTTTGGCAAAACTGAATCGCTATAGAATCAATAGGAGGGTCCTTCAAGAGGCTAAGGCCTAGGGAGCAAATTGATCATTATTTTTCGGATGATTTTGTGCACCCCATGCCTGATTTGATTTATCTTCCAAAAATCTGGGGTGCCTGAAGCTGACAATGACAACCCCCCATACCTGAGAATGTGCTTTAAGGTTGCAGAACCTGCAGATTTCCGCCTACCTTAGAACACTAGAACTTCTTTTCTTGATTGGTATACGAACGAAAGGGAGGATGCTGATGAATTAAGCTATATGCAAATGACTGAGGACCCCTCAGTTTGGCCTTCATCTCATGTTTTTCTTCCAGAGATGGATTAACCAACAAAAGCTTTTCAAAATATATTTAATGTGAAGCAGAGAGTAAATAATTTCAGTATACATTCAGGAAAGATCATAGACAGAAAAAAACTCTAGTAAAGTTTAGACATTGAGAAAGTATCATTTGCAAAATCACTACTTACTGACAACTTCCAATAGCAGTTCTCTGAGCTGATGAGAATCTCATTGGCATCATCATCAAAGCAGGCGGCCTCTGTTTCAATCCACCCATAAACCCATCACCATTATTAACACTACTATTTTGCAGTGAATTCCTTCTTCCTTTCAATGGAGAAACCAATCGACTTGCCAACCTCGAAGGAGAAAGAGATCTTCTCAGTTTTGAGGCTGTTGAGAGGGCTTTTGGAGGCGACTTCCGGATCAAAGTTCTGGGCTTTCTTGAAGCTGAAACAGGGGAAGCACCAGAAACAACAAGACCCTTTTGAGGGCTCTTGATTTTAACAGGGGATTTGATCACAAACTTGTGAGGAATCTCTCTCTTCTTAGCGATCACAGGAGACTTAGTTTTGCAGAACTTCGGATTTTGTGAAGTGGGTGATGAATGAAAGAGGGGATTTGGGAAAAGTACTGTTTTTCTAGCCCAAGGTTTGTGCTTTGGTGATACCCTGTTAGCCAAATACCTTCTACTTGCACTGCTTACTCTCTCTAGCTCTAATTTCTTTGGTGATGGAACCTTGAAATTGATCTTTGATCGAGCTCGTTGGAGCTTGGGGGTGTTTGATTCTTCTCTAATTATATGGAAAACATGCTGTTTCTCTCTCTTCCTTCGAGCCTCGATGGGGGTCTGCTCTGGATTTATTCTCCTCTGTTTTCTATATACAGTTACAGGGGTTTTAGGATCCTCAATGCTGGATGATTTTGCCATAATCTCTCTGGTAATTTGGCTTGCTTGAAGAATTTCTGCAACTGTTTCTCCAACTAACATTGCAGATAAAGACATTCTACGCCATTCCCCTGTTTCCCATTTCGTCAAAATTCCCAATTAATCGCTCTTTGAACAATCACAAGCAGAGAGATGAAGAAGAAAGAAACAAAACAGCCAGAAAGAGATATGAATATATACCTGATGCACTAGCTGGTACTTTCCCAGTTGGAGATTTTTTAGGGCCATTATTCCTGATTCTACAAAGAAGAATTGCCCATTAGAATATATACCCAAATTTCAACCAAATTTCTCACCTAATTTATGAAAAAAGGGGTCAATTTTGCAGCCTAGGCAATGACTAATGAAAAAGATGAGCAGCGGATTTTACTCATCCCCACCATTTTCCACCCCAAAAAAAAATAAAAAATTGTTATACCCATTACAAATCAAAGGTAAATTGAAAAGGGAAAACAGAGAAATACCTCAGGGCTTCTTGTTTGCATCTAAGACTGGTTTTTAAGTATGCTTTGGTGCTTCTAGGGCTGAGTTTAATCCCAGAAACCACTTTGTTTCCTCCTGTTACTGTGTATTGAAGCTCTTGCAATCTTGCCATACATTGATCCACCTTCAACCCACCAAAATAAATTACAAAAAAAAACCCACAAACCCCATTACAAAGTTAGAAATTAACAATCGGATTTAGTAAGTGGGCAATGCTAGAAAATTGCAAAAAGAAGGGAAGAAAATTAACAATTGTATTTGTACCTTCTTGACGGTTTCTCTGATTAGAGTAGGGCTTAGAGGAGCCACCATTGTCTTCCTCTGCTTTGGTGGGGTTCTTGCCACCATTTTTATTTCTCTCTCTTTCTCTCTCCTCTTTATTCAAATAGCAGATAAGAAGGGGATTAAAAGTCAGCCTTCTCTCTCTCTCTTCTTTCTCTTTCTTAAACTGGGGAGGTCAAATCGGAGCTGCGAATGAGAGACGAGAGGAGCTGGGATTTGGGAGGGGAGAGTGGGTAACGGGCAATTTTTGTTCCAACGGTCGAATCTATCTCAAAGAAAAATTAATTTGAACGGCAGTATTTTTAAATCCTTATAGAGGGCCAAGCTTTTCTGCCTCATCGTCGCCGTTAATTCGTATTACTGAGGCGTGAAGAGTGCCTTTTGTCGCCGATCCAACGGCTGGATTTTTATTATTTTTAAACTTTCTTGTTTCTTGTTGTGAGCGTTTCTTTTGTTCTTTTGTTCTTTCCTTTGACATTCATTGGTCATTGATAATAAATTTCCTATTCAAAAAAAATAATAATTATTGCTTAAAGTTTATTTGGTAACATCTTATCCAAAAAACAAAAGTTATCTCATATTCAATGGTTGAGGCGATATTTAAGAGCATATTTTAATTGTATTCCATTAATAGTGCCCTTTGTATTTCACTAGAAAAAAAAATCTTACTTTTGTATTTGTTCATTTGATTCTAATTGTATTCCATAATTCGTTACACACTCTCTATTAAAACACCTCATGAAAATTTTATGACGTGAAATCTAGATATTAGTGCCCAAAACCGTATACCTGAATCCTGTCATTACAAATCTGATTATCCAATTATCATGGGTCATCTAAGTTAAAAAATCCTATAAAAACATCTCCTTGTGTAAACATGTAGTGAGCCTTTGCATCAGGGGGGGGGGGGGAAGAAATGCAAGAGGCTACATTATGAACTTTTGTTTAGGAAAAGCAGATCTTTCCAAAGTATTGAGCAATGGCATTAGATCTTTCCAATGTACTATGCAATCATATTGAACGAACTTAATTTTACTTGTTACAACCATGGCTATCAAAACTACAAACGTTCAAAGATTGTTTAAAAGAATCAAAGGATCACATCATCAAATTGATGTGATGAAGAAATGCTTTATACATGCAAGAGAAGACATCTATTATAGATGACAAATTTATAAACCCATGAAAAAGCGGCTAAAGACATAATGGGACTTCATGTTTAATTGTTTTTTCTGCTACACCAAAGATTTCCTGAAATTCTTCAATGCTCGGGACTTGAGAGGACTCCAAACCAGCTGCTTCTTCTGCAGGGCAATAACCGTTGGGTGTTTTGGCTTCCATGAACCTACCTGTTGTGTAGGAGGGCTGGCCATGAACTTCCTTGTGCTTTTTGGTGTTGCTTCAACTACCGCCCTTGACTCTGGCAGAGGAGAGAACACCTTTGAAAACCTCCTCACCCTTGATGATATCTCTCTTGCAAAAGAGGATCGTTGTAAAGCACTTTCGCGATTCGAGTGTGAATTAAGAGGAGTCCTCATTTGGAGACTTGGTTCAGGCCTGAGTGTTGCAACGGAAACCCTTCTCCTGGGCTGAAAAGTTGGTACCATCTGTTGTTGGGTGGGCTCATGTGGAGACTTGGATTGTGAGTTAAGAGGAGTCCTCATGCGAAGAATTGGCTCAGGCCTGAGAGTTGCAATGGAAACCCTTCTCTTGGGCTGAAAAGTTGGCATCATCTGTTGTTGGGTGGGCGGTCTCACAGCAACGGACACACGTCTCCTTGGTCCCCTAAGGGAGTCTCTATTTGAACCAGAGGGAATGTTTTCTTTACCGTCCGATGAGCTTGGGAGATGATAAGAAGGCAAGATGGAAGGCCTCTTGGTCTGAATTGGAGTGGAGGGGGGCATGAAATTGGATATTCTTCGCAGTGGTAGTCTGCCATTTGAAGGAACCAACGGAGGTTTTCTCTCTGTTACGGTCTTCTGTGCCAGTTTTGCTGGTTTGGCAGCAGCAGCAGCCACAGCTCTGCTTTCCTGTTTTAGTCTAGTTTTCCTTTCCTCTGCCAGTTGATTCTCAAGCTCTCTCACCTGTGAAAAGCTTTGTTAGTTACAGTTGCAATATTCTATACAGCCCGTCCTTTTCTTTTCTTAGGGGAGGCAGGTGGGAGGGGGGTGGGGGGAGGGTGTTGAGATTTCTAAACCAAACCATCACACCACAAGGCCTCCACATAGACGGAATACGGATGTTGGGGTTCACATGCAGACTGTTTCCAATTTGTTTTTTCGCTCTTTTTTGGGTTGGAATGGAGGGGGGTGGTTGTTGGGTGGGGGTTGCATCAAGGAAGAGTATCGTCTCAATGCGCTATATAGGCTGGCAGTTATTGAAGGAGTGGATTTTGGTAATAATACCTTTTCCTGAAGGCTTCGACATATCTGCTCTCTAGCAGCTAACCTTAGCTGCAAGGACTGAACAGTGTCCTGCAATTTCTTTGTCTCCTTTTCATCATGCTTCAACTTTTCTGCCTATGAGATGAAGTAAACAAAAACTTAAGCTGCCGCAATTCTATAGCAATTTTCAGCAAAGCTACAGCAAAAAACACACCAGATGCTTATACTTGAGGAGCTCAGAGAGATCTGCCTGCTTACGAACCGGACCATGTTCTATTCCTCTCACTCGAGTAGCAAAGTTCAAAGAGCACATTGTCTCTCCTAAGTCTGCAGCATTTGGGCTGATCTGGACAAACATCAAGGTCTTGCAATCGCCTCCTGTATTTGAAAACAAGAAAATTGGATACATCCTCGAAAATAAACTGCCAAAAAGGGGCTAATTCACAAGAACTGTCACCTAAAGAACTCTGCAGCATATGAGTGAGCTTTGAGTTCCTGAATCAGAACAAAAGACATAAGTTTTATGCAAATTGAACTTAAGTGGTCTACGAACGAAAAAGCTGAATGATCAATAGATCTCAATATGAAAACATGTTAGACACCTGTAAGGAACATGGGCTGTTTTGGATGCAAGGGCGGAGATGACATCCCCAAGAGCTGAAAGAGATTTATTTATAAACTGGGATTCCTTTAATCTTTCACCTTCAACTTCAATCCTTCCCACACGCTCACTACCAGCCAAGTCCACCAGCCATAAGTTGCTCTTTGCCCTTTCTCCATTTACTAAATTCTCACCTTTCACAGTCACCCGCAGCAAGCTACAAGCAAATAAGACGTATGAATTTTTAGTCATCAGATTTCACAAGCACCAAATAGAATCTGGAATTTGTATTACTCGATGCAGTGAAACAACTAAGTATCCACTTTATTTATTACGACATTCAGAAACAGTCACAGAGTATTACCAATGAGAGCGGCTGCTTTGTTCATTTGCATTGGTTGATCCAACAGACCTAACACGGCTTCCAATCTTGAGTAATTCCCATACCTGATCTGTTCCATAAACACGTGCTTCAACAAGTCCAGGGACTTCTTGCATGCCCTCCGGGCCTTGTTTTATCTCCAACCTGAATAAAGCATTTAGATATTCTAGAATCAAATCTGCCCCTTTTATGATTGTACCAAGGAATCTAAGTAATAGAATAAGCAAGTGCAACAGACTCAACTGAAAGAGGCAGACAGGAAGCAGCTAACATGCAAGACAGAATCGACAATTATAGATTCTTTTCAGTCAAAATTGGGGGTAACTCTGCGATGTTAGTTTAGCTATTCTGTACTACAATGGACTGAAGTAGCACATCAACAAAGACCATGAGCAGCCCCCAATTGGCAAATAATAGCCAATGGCTGTAACTAATCATCTTTAGAACATTCTATTAATGTCAATCCACAAGGCTCCAGAGAATTGAACATGGCTCCACCGTATTCTTTTGGGGGTTTATGAAAGTCAAGAACAGACAGCTGCAGCAAAGGAACAGCGGGGATAGGTAGGAAGCAGTGCCACCTGAGGATGAAGCAAAACACATGCGTCCACATTTTTAACAAACTGCCACCAGCTTGGATGGTTAAAGTAAACTTAATAAACGAGATGCCGAGGAGAGACAGCTAAAAAGCAATCACATTTGCAAAAGCTTTATACTATTAGCTGGGAAGCACCTGTAACTTTCTTCAGGTGAATCTAACATTTCTGTATTAATAGTCGTATTCTGCTATCAATTTTAGTAATGTGATATCCTTATTGGCAACATGAATTAAACCAAAGTGGAACTTTCACATGCCAAGAATCACATACTTCTTAGTAGGTTCACTGGAATTCTCTATCAGGAGGTCCCTTATCCTCTCATTGTAAACCTCCAACATGCTGACAAACAGTTCATATCTCATTGTACGGCTTCTCTGATCAGCAATCCTGAATAGCTCCTCGAGAGTCCTGTAGTTGACTCCCCTATTCTCTGGAGTCCCCTCCATCGTAAAGGTCTTTCCGGTTCCGGTTTGTCCGTAAGCAAAGATGCAAACATTGTAGCCATCGAGAACAGACTTAACAACGGGGGATGTTTGTGCAAAAACCGCCTCTGAAAATTCAGTGTTAGAGAAACATCAAGGATGCATTCTGTGCAATTTGTGTCAATGGTTATGGAAAATGGAGCAGATCAGAGTCATGCGGTTACCTTGGTCAGCATCAGGACCAAATACATGGTCAAACTTGAAATGCTTCTTTGAAGAATCAGCACAAATTACATGCAGTTCCTGCTCCTGGGATGGAACAATCTCAACAACAGAAGTGGCCTCATTAGCAATTTCATCTTGATTCAGCGGCCTGCATCTACAGAAGACCCTAATGTTGCCTTTAAGCTCAATGACTTCGTTGTAAAGCTTCTTCCGTTCAGCAAATTCTTCAAAATACTTCTTCTTTAGTAATTCAGACTCTTCCATGTGCTTCTTCTTCAAAAGCTCATGCTCAGAACCTAACAGCAAGAGCTAAAACTCATATAAAAAACAGAATAAAACCATTGAAACCAGACACCAGGAAATAGACTGCAAGGAAACAGGCTACGTACTGAGGTGCTGAAGGGCATGAAGAACTTCAGATCCAGGAAACGAATTTCTGGTTATATCCTTTACTTCATTAGATAGTGTTGTGTGCTCTTTCCTTAAGGTCTGGTACATAGAACATCAAACCCGACGAGATACTCATCATATGCCACTTAAGTCACACTCAAACCTATTGCAATCACCATAAATCTTACTTGAATTTTCTCACTGAGGTCATCAATTTTCTCTAGAATCGGAAGCTTTGGCCCCTCACTGGTTGACACTCCTTGTCCAGACTCATTTGAAAATCGACTTGCATCTGCAGATGTGATACTTTTCTCCAATAGCTCTAAAAGTTCAAGAAATAATAAAATCCAGCAATTAAACCCCATGGTATTGAAATCCCCAAACATTCCGGGAAAAAGAAACCACCCTCGATCCATCCCACCAAACTTCATCAATATCACAGTGCTTCTAGGGTTTTGTTCAAATAAAGACATAACATCAAAAACGAAAAAGAGAGGCAAATTCTCAAACCAAAGAAACCGCCACACAAAAACGAAAGATCAGATAGACAACATAAGCAGCAAAATCTTGACTTCTTACCACTTTCTGTAAGTGATTCCAGATTTGTAGGCTCAAAAGATGCATTTTCTTCCTCGTTTTGTAGGACCCTTTCAACTGTTTGATTTTGATCTAACGACCAAAAACACCAATTAACCGTCACTCACTTCGAGTATCGAATCGTAAACAGAAACAGAAAAAGGAAAACCGTGACCAGATCGAGAGAAAAATAGGTCGTCATACCTTCCATTGGCTTCAAATTAGGGTTCCTCTGACACTGCAATTTCACTTGAAATCAGACCAGGGCTTATGAATAAGCGATTGAGAGAGAAAAATCGAGCTGTCGAGCTTCGCTTAGAGAGAGAGAGAGAGAGAGTGAGGGAGAAAGACAGCGATTGGCAGGAGAAATGGAAGTCTCAAACGGTCGAAAATTGTAACAGGGGCGAGGGATGTAATGGTTTCAATTTAGAATCAATATGAACCGTCGATCAAACGATTTGATTATAACGGCAGTTTTTTTAAAAACTTTTAATTTTGATTTTGTTTCCCTTTTCTTTTTCCCTCGGAGCGTCGTCTCGTGGCCGTTGGGTCGTTGGGCTGTCCATGGGCTATTTCCATTCGAACCGTTTCCTTTTTTAATTCCTCGCTTTTTAAAATAAAAGAATATATGAATATATTAAATTTAAAATTGAAGATAGAAATACATTCAGGATGAAAATTATATATAATGGTTAGGGGTTTATTTGTAGAAATGAATAAAAATTTTATGAAATTCAAAAGTTCGTAAAATTTAAATGATAGGATATGAAATTAGTAGTAATAATGAGTTAAATATCAAAAATAAATAAGAGAAAAAAAAGCATGCATTGTATTTTTATATCATAATATACCGTCTAAGTGAAAATAAAAATTCAAAAGATAAATGGTACAGTGATAAGTTTTGTTTTATATTGAAACTTGATATTATGTGTTTGATTTTTATTGAATTAGGGTAAAATTTTGAATGAATTTGAAGTTAATTAGAATTTTTTTTTTTTGATATTTGAAGTAGAAATTCTTTTTTTTTAAATGTGTTTATTATTAATTAAATTGCAAACATTCATTACCAATTAATCTTTCCAAGGTTCATACAATATATATGAGAAATCAGTATTATATTTTGTAATATTGTAGGGTTCATTTAATGTTTAAATTAATTTAGAAAATTGAATTAAAAATTTAGACTTTATTTGTGTTACTCATACACAATAACGTGCGGACTTTAGCTAATGTATTCACAAAATATATAACAGATTTTCCTCTCATCCACACACACTCTAATCAAATTATAAATTCAGTACTTTACATGACCCAAATACAATATGGGTTTCTTTCTATTAAATTTTGGTATACATTAGATACATTTAATTTTTTTTCAATAATAATCATTATATTAATTAAAAATAAAATTGGAGGTGAAAGAGATTCTTAAAACTTTTTAAATTCGTTTCTAAACATGAGATAATTTAACCAAAATACCTATACATGAAACCAATTAGTATATAACAATTAGACTATGAGTACAACCTAATACTATATTCCGTCTTACAAGTTATGACATATTTTTTTTATTAATAAAATGGTCATATGTACATTCTGTTGCTTGTTAGAAATATTAAGTTTTATTTTTGGTGATGTTAAAAAAAAAACTCTGAAAATCTAGGGAAAATCCAATATTTAAGAGCTGTCCCTTTCCTTTTCTCTATCTCTTTTGTTTTTAATGAAAAAATTGTCCATACAGTGGCTTATCCACCATGGCCCTCAAAAACTTGATTGGATTCTCAAGAAAATCCTCAAAATCCACCATGGTCAAATGTACAGAAGCATTTGCTGGTAGGCTGGTACTGAGGAAAGGGTGGCACAGGCAGATTATGTGAACCAAATCAAATCAATGGCTACAACAACTACAGGCTTGTTCTGCTTCCATAGTTGCCACTGTTCTGCCTCTAGTTTCAATTCAACACCCACCATTCGTTTTCCTTCGTCATTTTCTCTCTCCTCCCTTCATGGGTCCTGCAGAACTCACCTGCCCACCCACCATTTTCTTTCTCTAACCAGAACCCGTGCCAAGTTTGACAAATTTGAGGGTGATGCCCCTCTTCAGGACAATTCCCTTCAGCTGCAACAGCAACAATATGAAGAACAAGGGTTTCTTCAGGAAGAAGAAGATGATGAGTAAGTCACTCTTTCCTTACCACTTGGAGTTTCTTATGTAATCAATTAATTTTTTTAAAATTTTCCTTTTAGTTTTACATTTTTAAGTACTGGGTCTTACTGGTTGATATTTGGGGATGAAATGATAAAAATTGGATGCCTGTGTGATTATGTGGAATTGCAGAACTGGGTTCTGCTTTTAATCAAAGAACTGCACCTTTAACTTTTCATTGTTGAATTTTGGACATGGGTGTCTCAGTATTGTGGTGATACAACGAATGCTTATTCAGCTTGAAAGCTAAAGCTTCAAATTGGGCATTTCGCAGCAGAATATGGAACTGATGAGTTGAATTTATGCTGCTTTTTGTCGATCAAAGAATAGGTTTATCAAGCTTGGTTACCTGTTACCATAGTGTGAAGCTAATTGTGGGTGTCAACTAGTTTAGCTCGTACAAGTATAATCTTGGCTCCCAGGAGCACGTACTCCCACATGCCACATATATGTTTTTGCCTTAGTGTATATCCATTTTTCAAAATACAGATTTGTCTAGTTCGCTCTTGGGATTATGTGCTCTTAGGAACATGATAGAGGCAAATTCATATGTGCTCTTGGGATTATGTCGAGCTTCGTATTGGAGACTTAGGTTTAAACATTACTCTCCATTCCTCCTTTCAAACACCCCCCCGGGGCCCGAGAGAGGGGTAGAGAAAATTGATTGTAGAATGTGGATCATATGTAGTATCTCTCTGCCTATTTTAGTCTACATACATGTCTTTTTGCAAATTCAAAACCACTAATGGGGTTCATATTATTCATCAGTTGCTTACCTTCTGACCTGGAGGGTGCGGTTCGGCAATCAGGTCAAGCCAGTGCCTCATTCGTATCATCTGGAGGAACGAGAGCCATTGTAGGTGCTACAAAGAATAAACATTCTTAAGAGTTATTAACTTCCAAAAGCAAACGTCGTTCTTTCACAAAGTATTGTTTTAGAGAAGGCTCATATGGAGGAGCTTAAGGAAAGTTGAGAACAAAATTATGCTACTAGTCTCTGAAGGCAGTGGCTGACAGTCCTAAACAGAAATATTAACATTTTATTTTGGGAATGCAAAGAGTTACGAAGCTGAAGCATTAATTCTTCTTTGTCATGCCAATTTGAGTAAAGATACATGTCTTGCCACAAGATGCTTAAGTGTCTTCCCTTAACCTAAATTGATATATTATATTGTTTAAAATATCTAGATTTTCAATAGTTATGATTGGTTAACAGTTGTGAATCTTTAATATTCACCGGCTATGCCGACAATTATAAATGACACTCTAATCGGATCAACCCTATCCACAGAGACGTGTGATATGCGTAATTTTGTGATTGTGAAAACTTATGGCAACAAAAGTTATTTTAGACAATTTTTAAGGGTAATGCCCTTTCACTATTCAATTAGACAATCTTTTTTCAATTTAATACATGATAATATAATTTTTAAGTCCACCCACTAAAGAAGTGTCTCGTAGCAAGATGTATATCATTCTACTTTGAGTAAGGGTGATAATTCTCAGGGTATCTAATTTTGAAATTCATGTGGTTTTGCTCTATTTGCATATCTTTATGCTTGCTTGATCATCATTTTAAGTGTTTTGGTACTCAAGAACTGCTAATGTTTCTGTTCTCACCTAGTTCCTTCTTCCATTAACAGGTTGAGCTTCTAATCCCTCAGCTGCAGTTTTTGGATGATGAAGGTGCACAAGGTGAGCTTTGGGACCTGTCAAGAATTTTCTTAGATACTCTCATTGAAGAAACTCGATGTCAGGTTAGTTCAATTTGTTAATAATTAGCAACTACTTTTCTAAGAAGTTCTTTCATATCAAACAAAATACTTACTTGAATTGTGTTTTCAATTAATGGTGTGCTATTTCTGAAGCTCGTTGAAAGTGATTATGGCAATGTTGTATGGCCTTTTAGATTACTCTCGTAACACTATGCTTTGCTATTAATGATCCTGCTGCTATTGTCTTCTCTTGTGCGGCTTTTGGAAATAGCCTCTTCGACAACCATCTTCGAGGGCAAGATTGCGTACCTTGCCCTTCCCTTAGGATAGTTCACCATGGTTGTTGTTGCTATCGGCTTTGCATTTACTTTGCTATGTTGATGAATGTAGTCCTCTATTCCATGATCTTCTATGTCTTTTGAATAATCAAGTTATCCATTCTGATTGACAGCGAGTGAGAGCTATCTTTCCTGATGCTGGGGTAGCGGCACTTCTGAAATACCGATGGCAAGATGCTGCTTTTGGATTTTCTAGGTAAATCTTATCTTACATGTATGTTTTTGTAGGGAGCATGCTTGTACAAATTATCCTTTTAACGCTGGCTTTTGTTATATGACATTTTTTCCCACTAAATCCTAACTTTTAGCTAGCAACTGGGCACTTCACTGTTGTTGGTCTTACCGTGCAACGCCAATTTCTCCAAATTCTTGGTCTTAGCATTTTCCAAAGAAATATGCATCTGTTTATTTAGTACACAATTGTGTTTGCTGTTGTGCAGCTTAACTGATAGGAAGCCTGTAGAAGATGGAGATGAGATTGTTGTCATGGTGGTTCCTGATTATCAGATGTTGGGAAGTGTGCAACAAATTGCTTCACTCCTTGCAGATGATCCGGTATGCGTCTTTCCTTCCTCACTCCTTTCTGTCTGAAAAACACTGACATGTTTCACCCAAGTTATCATCTTCAAGTATTCTCACACAGAATCTATGATCCCAGAGTCCAGTTTTCAGTATTTCTTTATTCCTGATCATTTAATTTGTAGAAGGATGGTGCTTTCTTACGCCTATGGATATCATCCAATTACTTGTGTAGAAGTTCTTTACTGGCCCAGCTGGCTAAAAAAATTTCCATGATTTATGCTAATGCCCATGTAAAATGCTCGTGCTCTGAAATGGGTTTGATGCTTGACACTTTAGTTTTGGACTTAAACACGCGAAAATTTCAAAAAATGGATTAGTTGAATGCCGGGACTGGACATGCATCTATGTCAGATACTCGTACCTGAGTGACGTAGACTAATATAAGTTTCTTTGGATTGATAAAGATGCATGCCTAATCGAACTTTTGGTAGTATCCCCCCCCCCCCCAAAAGCAAACGGGCATTTCTGATCTTGTTTCTTCTGGCTAAAAATCATCTTTGGCTATGGATGGGAAATAAAATAGCCTTTTGGCATGTACATTGTGCTTTGTTGTAAGGATACATACATCTTGCTTTCTCTGTATCCCAGCTCTGATGGGATTCACATGAGGATGTTATTGTTGTTGCTGCTATCTGTGTATAATGAATGCAAGTTTATGCCAATGTTACTGTACAATCCTTCAGCTTACAAGGTTTCCATTCCTCATATGAATGATATGATGTGCTTTCGTGTTTCAGAAACAATAAGAAACAGTGCTATTTATGGTTTTGCGTATAACTTACAATCATATGACTGAAAAGTATTACCATAGTCAATCCATTTTATTATGTCCATCCAGAATTTCTTGTATCCCATTCAGATTCTCTGATATGTCCTTGTCTGTCAGCCAAGGCCTCTCATCATGTGGAATCCACGTCTTATCAGTGAAGATGTTGGCGTTGGAGTCAATGTCCGCCAATTAAGACGGTATTTCTTGAGGTAAACCTCCTCTTCAACCACCCAGGCTCATTTATCTCAATTGTTTAAAGTTACTAGTGAATCATACATAGAGCTCAGCCTAAACTCTGTTCAAAATCCTGTGAAATTACATGGATCTCAATTCTTAGTCATTCCCCTGTGTTAACCTTCTTTCTATTACTAAGTTATATCTCTGTTTTGATGCAGAACATTTTCTGTAGTCTATTCGATGAGACCTATGGCTTCTGGTGCTGTTTTCAGGTGTTACCCAGGGTAAGTGCAAGTACTGCCGCTTTCTTTAGGGAGGAGTTATGTATTCCCCCATGTAGTGCGCTTGTCAGTCAATCTTACTTTTTCTGCAATCCTGTGACAAGTTGGAATTAATGCCTAGATTTACCTCCACTAATGATCTCTGAGACAGCTCCACAGTGCATGCTTTTACTAAAGGCACAGCATGATAAAATTTGTTAAAAGACTACTAGGTTCTATTTCATGGAATGTTGAACTTGGGGGGCTAACCCATGGATTCTAGCTAACCTGAATTACTTGAATCCCGGGCCAACCGATATCTGCTATAAGTTAACCTCATTCTAGTTAGAAACACGAATTGACTCAACCAAAATCGAGCCAGCCTATAATTCAAATGATCAATGATCATATTTTCTCGGTGTGGTTATTGGACAAAAAAGGAATGGCCATACCTGTAAAGACTGGGCTTGAGCCTGGCATGGCTAGTTTACCAGCGCGTTTGAATCCAACCTAAAGAACCTATTTGTAGGTCCTTGCTATTCATGAAGGCAATGACCTATCCTTTTGAAGTCCACTTTCGTACAGCTAAAAGATCTCATCTTGCCAATTATTTTAGTCTTTGATTATAATGGACTATAGTAAAATGTCTCAGAAAAACTTTCCCCTACTTCTTTTCCATAAAGTAGCAAACAGTGAAAGTTTTTTCTAAATGAGTGTTCAATGGGACAAGCATCTCCGTAATTCATGGTAACTTCGCTACATTAAGGTCAGACCCCCGTCTCCTGCTTATAGGCAGGACTCGGTGGTATTGATTTGGACGTGAATGAGCTTCATACTTCTGAAGATAGATTGTTGATGCCTTTTGTTGCCTTCATGGTTTCATTTCATGATGAGTCGCCTGCTTCACATGCTTGCATAAAAGAGACCTCTTTACACATTATATGAGGTTGAATAACTGCTGACTTAGCTTTAGCAATGGGAATTTGCATCTCACTTTCCTATTTGGGGTTTATTCTCAGGTTGTGGAAGGTGTTTTATGATGACAAGGATAGGCCAGGCAGGTATAAACTTGCAAAGGAACTTATTAGTCGTCCTGATGCTGATGACCTAGAGGTTAGTTTCTACATGTCACTTTGACACACACGCACACACACACGCGCGCGCACACACACACACATATATATATATAGCTTATATATATATATATATATATATATATATATATATATATAGATGTGTGTGTGTGTGTGTGTATATGTGTATATATATGTGTGTGTGTGTGTGTGTGTGTGTGTGTGTGTGTGTGTGTGTGTGTGTATATGTGTGTGTGTGTGTGTGTGTGTGTGTGTGTGTGTGTGTAGTTATAGTTATCTACAATGGTGCTGATGGGAGTCATTCCACATTTGGAGTGTACATTTGAGTTCATATAAAGTTCAGTTCCATGCAGTCATTATGCTTGGGCACGACTACAATGCACCAGCCAGTCCCTTTTTTCCAGTTTCTTTGAACTTTAGATTTGCCTGTCAATGCTTCAGACAGTTTGTTAAAATCGGCCATAAGAAGCATGAAACCTAGGCAGTTTAACCTTTTCCCAAGTACCTAACCTGAACAACCGGCGGGCCCAGATCAAATCCAACTCAAAGAAGAAATTTTGATGTGTGCCGGTGTTGATCTAATCAAAATTGAACATACCCAAACAATGGATTGTTGGTTGCTCTTTCTGGGTAAACTTATTGGAAAAATCAAGGGAAGAAGGTGACCCTTCCATCTTAAGTCACTTCTGCTTGGATGATGCTCTAGAAACCTTGACTAGATTTAGAAGCTATTATACAAAACCCACTTTTAAAAAATCAAAAATAAAAAAAACACAGCTACAAAGGGGGTTGGATTATCATTTCAGGACGTTAGAAATTGTATCAAAAAATGGTGTGACGTATAAATTTGGATGAAGTGAGTGTGCATTAAGGACATCCAAATATATTGTTATATTTGTTAATTTATGTTCTTGATAATACTTCTTTTTTGTCATGCAGTTCATCTTTGGAGATGTGCAAGAGAAATTAGATGAGCGACCATCTTTGTTTGCCAAGGCAGCGGGCATATTCTCATCTTTAAACCGGTTTATGAAAGTCATATCAAAGTGACCTTATACTCTGTTTTTATGGGAACTGGGGTTGATGCCTCAATTGCTCTGTTAGAAAGCTTGTATCTTTTACATAGGTTCATGGGTCCTATTGAGCTTATGTCTGCCATATTTCATACAGGCACTGATGGTCGTATGAATAGGAGTATGCCATGTATAAAGATACATTCCAGGTTCCATTGCAGTACTCTACAGAGTGAATAAAATTTCCCCAATAAACAGATTGGGCTGTTAGTTTTTTTTTTCATCTCGAAGTTGTGTTCCATTTTGCTATTTCTTGCTGGAGATCTGTGCAAAATAGTATAAAGATACAAGATCTGTAGAAATCTTGAGTAATATGGCAAAATCTGAAATTTTAGAAAATGATGGGTAGAAAACCTCCTAACAAGGGATTTGATTGAATCCTATGCAGGTGTTCGCTACGTGCATTGAGAAATCAAAATCTATAGTTGTAGTCATAACTCAAGAGATAGTGAATCAGTGAGACATGAGACACATGGCAGAATAAACAAAAGAAAAACCCTACAGAGGCCAACCACAAAACACAAGAGGGAAGTATATTCAAGAATACGATGACTTTTTTATTTTAATGAAAGGCAAGTACTACTATCTAAGGAACCCTTTTCTTAAGGATTTTCTTGAGTTTATCCTCATAGAAGATGGAAATCACGTCCCTGTGTGGGACCAAATTCTATTCAACGAGTACGACAATACATCTTTGTACATTATGGTGATTAGAGCAATGTGACCGCCCCTTGAAATTAAATGATCTGGACTATGAGTCCCTGCTGCTAAAAGATGCTCCTCTCAGCGTGTCTTCCTTCGAAACTGCATTTATATGGGAAAATGTCCAACCACATGGGCAGCTGCATTTGATTCTCAGCTTCTTACATAGTATTTCCATTTTTCTGAGAACCAATTCAATACCAATCTACATGTACTGTAGATGCTTTGGGTTGCTTCTTTGGTTTTTGGTATCGATTGTTCTCATACTTGGCTTTGACAATAAGAGAGTAAAGCAAGCCCACCTCTGCTGAAGTATCGTAAGGAGCATCCAGAATGCTGCCAAGGTTATTTAAGTAAAAAAAAAAAAGAGGAAAAATAAATTTAAAAAAGGAAGAGGAACAGCATATATATATATACATATGTATGTATGTATGTATATATATGTACATATGTGTGTGTGTGTGTGTGTGTGTGTGTTTGTATGTATGTATGTATGTATACGTGTGTGTGTGTGTGTGTGTGTGTGTATGTATACATGTGTGTGTGTGTGTACGTGTGTGTGTGTGTGTGTGTGTGTGTGTGTGTGTGTAGAAGACCAAAAACTGAACAATTCCATAGGCAAACATAACCACGGATTCATATGCAACGATCGCACAGATGCATGAAAAAATGTGTTCCACTCCAGCCAACCTATCGCTTTAGTCAACTACTTCCCCTATTCCAATCACCAAATACTTGGTGCAGGGCCTGAGAAATGGTTATTTGAATCTGGTCAAATAGAAGGTATGTAAGAAAGAGTGAACATATTCCATTTCCATCTTCCCAAATCAAACATTCTGTCAAAGGTCACATCATACAAACCTAAATATATCCATCAAGATGGGACAGATAGGGCGGTTAAACTCCAAACTCCAGACAAATACCGCATCAAAAGAATTGTCTCAACTTCGGCCCAGAATTTTTCATTTCCGCTCAAGTAAAAAGTCCAGCCCAAACTGTCTGTCTCCCTTCTTCCAATAAGTCTATGAGTACATTAACATGGACATTTGAGTTCTTTTAATGAAGTCCTACTTCGCAAATCGCAATACTCCAATAAGTGTCACTAGTCACTGGCCTATGATCTTGAATTTCTGGACAAGGAGCCACATTACTCAAACTCATCATTTCATGTCAAATGCCCGCATTAAGCACCCAGCATTCTGACCTAAGTACCATGGATGTGGACAATATACACAGGTCTTTAAAAAAATGCCCAAATTCAATGCATAGGCCATGTTAAGTACTTGAATGGACACGGAAGTGGCAGGCCTAAGGAACACTGTTTGGGAATACAAATTTGATCTTCGCCTTCTCTCATCCATTTGCTAATTTATGTGGCATACGGAACTCAGACAACAATTATAGGATGGAACTTCTCAATATTGGCAAACATCAAAGCAAGATATAGGCATAGCTCACCTAACAAGCAGCTCCTCTAGTATGATTCTCTGAGAAGGGGTGACATAGTGGATGCAACTTCTTGGGCACTGACCCACAGCCAATTGGACTCGGTAATCATCACCATGTCCTGCACTTTCTCATAGCAGTCCATTTATCAGGATTATAAGCATTAAACTTCCAAGTTCACATATCAGGTTCACAGATACTCCAGCTTGTTACATGTCAAACTTCTGTATTGAGATTAATTTCAACTCTTCAGTTTCGAGTTTTGACTTTTGACTGCAAGGAACTTGTGCTAAGCAGATCCACAAACCTTGAGAAGTTGCACGTGCTGTTCCTCTGGAGGAAAATGTAAAAGCATGAGGAGCCTGTTTGACACAA
Source organism: Selenicereus undatus (assembly GCA_017589665.1). Taxonomy (NCBI): domain Eukaryota; kingdom Viridiplantae; phylum Streptophyta; class Magnoliopsida; order Caryophyllales; family Cactaceae; genus Selenicereus; species Selenicereus undatus. The sequence continues at coordinate 12,574,338 of JACYFF010031955.1, forward strand.
GAGTATGGACATCCTGCCATTTTGACAAAATGATCAGGGAAGAGAATTAGGAAGCTAAATAAGCTATCAATTCAATGCATCAGGAGCTGGCTCCCACTGATGATTGCTTCTATGGTCATGAATTGTCATATAAGTGCTCAACCAATTGATTTCATCGTTTCTTGTTGGTTTGAAAGTACACGAATTTCATCGTCACTTCTTGCAGTGGATTAATATTACTTTTATCCTTTATTATCTACTTCATTTAAGAAACACTCCTCTTTGGTGATAGTGATTAGTGACCCTAGGCAATGGACCTTTCTTCTCAGAGTCTGCAGATGCTTCCGTCAGACTTGGCCGTAGCCCATAGATGACCCACCCCAAAAAGGAGAATAATGGAGATGCAGGATAAACAAAAGAGAGAATTAGGAACCTCTTAAGATATTCTCATATTTCGAAACTTCTTGTACTTTTATGATTCTTAAACCTTACACTTATAGCGGTATTAAAAGAGTAAGAATAAAGTTTTCTAGTCATATATTTTGGAAAGATGTAGGTTTGTATTCTGTTCAAGATGATTTATGTTTTTCTTTAAACTGTTTCTAGTCCTAGATTTCTAGGCCATCGTTTTGCCATTGATGTAGAATATTGAAAATACATCAATAATTTTCCAACCCATGAATCCCTTGATCCCTTTCAAATTCTTTGCCTTATTCCTTGTTCATTTCCCTCTTTAATCCTCTTCTATCCCCTAACAGTTGCTCCCTTCTCTGAGTGCTCTTCCGTTCCCAATTTACATCGGTTTAGTATAACTTAATGGTTCTACATTACACAACCCACTCTTTCTAGCATTCAAGCTGCTTCCTGTGTTGGCTTTCTCGTTAGCCCAGTTCTCCATGCTTCAGTTGGCCAATCAGATGAACAAATGCATACATTGAGGCCATCAAAAGCAACAAAGAAAAGGAATCTGTACCTTTCCCAACACATAGAACTTCATCCACAAATATATCGAATGCCTCGCATTCTGGATTGTCAAAGGGGTCTAAACATTCACTGCATAAAATACATGCTAGCAATCAGCACATGCACAAAGTAAAATAATCAAATCCATAGACAAAATGCAGGATGGGAGAGTACCATTGTATTGTTGAAATGAGGAAATATATCATAATTGCCCGAGAAAGATAAAAGAAAAGCCAGATTATGCAGTGATTGATATCAAGTGAACCAAGTTAGATTCTAAGATGCTGGTCTCTTTAAATGAGAAGAAAATAGTGAGGAATTCCACGGAAAAAAAAATTGCATAATCAGAATCCATAGAATCATGATAATTAATATTTAATAGGCATAACTGTTAAATTCAGGGAGCAATATGCGTACTAATTCCTTGTATCCGAGACTACTAAGGTCCCACGATTATCTCAGTGCCTTCTGAACTCTGAAGGTTACCATACTGAGCTTGTTGGTGCATAAGCCCATTGCCATTTAAGGCACCAAAAGGACAGCCCGGTGCACAAGCATCCCGCGTTCACGCAGGGTCCGGGGAAGGGCCGCACCCCAAGGGGTGAATTGTAAGCAGCCTAACCTGACTTTGTTAATGGCTGATTCTAAGGCTCGAACCCGTGACCTTTTGGTCACACGGAAACAACCTTACCGTTGCTCCAAGGCTCCCCTTCATTTAAGGCATCAAAAGAACACAGGAAATTAAATTCTTAATACAGGGATTATGTACCAACTTTCTCTTGGTATACTGAAATATCAAATCAACCAGATATTCTAGGTTTTTAGTAAAGGAAGAAGAGAGCCTAAGAACTGTATAATTCAATTATTTTTTTACCAAAAGCCCTGCATTTTTTTGCCCCAATTTTCTTTGGGGGGGGGGGGGGTTACATTTTTTACTTTGCTTAGATTGGAAAGCATGAATACTATACCCACAACACCAAATCTGAATCATAACAGCATTTATTCCAATTGCCAACCATGAAAAGTCACCAAATTTCAATCATACAATCATCCTCATCAATGCTTAAATCTGAAACTACATTGACTATTTTCAACACCATATACACCAACATAACTTGGACTCAGTTATACGAGTGTGGTATAGTAATGTGTCCAACTGACGGACTTGGCTATTTTAATGAAATTTTGTGCTTTTAGCCTAATTTAAGGTATGCATGAGCGTAATCCTGTTCGAATCTCAAGTTTCTGATATGAGAGTATTAGTGTAAAACTGCAAATGATAAGTCAAAGCAAAATAGTTGTACGCCCATCGAAATGTCTCATACATACGATGAACGAACAGAGGGTACCCAACCTACTAAAATACAACAGTTCAAGTGTTCAACACAATGAAAAGCCAAAGGAAGTAGGGTGATTGACAAAATTTGTAGAGACAGATGAGAGCACATATTATATGCCATTTGTTACTCCAACTTTGAAGAGTGCCTTGACCGGCCTCTTTACCTTTCAATTATCTCTGATCTGCTATAATTTGAGAGCATCTGCATTCGTTAACCATCGATGCTTAATTCTTAAACCAAGTAAACATAGACAAATTCATAAGTAGACCCAAAATGTAATTGAACAACATCATTTACAATAAGTGAGATGATGTCTTCGAAGGAGAGGAGACACCTCTTCAACAAATCAAAGATAATATCATAGAGACTGTTTTTTTCTGGTACACGGCGAACTTTTGCCAATCTTCTTTCAATGTCATTGATTTTGTGGATAGGTTCTATTACTTCTATCCGGATATACATAACCCTTTTGTAGCATGCTTGCTTGCATCCATCCTTTTGTTCATATTTTATTAATATATTCTACTCTTTTTCCTATCCCAAAAAGGGAAAAAAAAATGAACATTTTATTGTGTAACACAAAACTAATAACTAGGCAATGCTGATTTCCCCTTTGATTAACTCGTCAAACTTAAGCGGAATTAACAGTCAAATTTCTTTTAAATTGCTTTACAAAAATTTACGCACCAAATTTTCTGTTCCCGTATCCAGCAGATAAAATTAGAGTACCTCATAAGCCTTAATTACACGGCGGATCATAATGTCAGAATCGTCCTTGTTTTTCCTCACATCAGGATGAAATTCCTTCACCTGTTCCAATGTTTAACCCTAAATTACATAACCCTAAAAAAAGCACACAACCATTTACAGAAACCATTCACTAGACTTTGAAATTATTCAAGTTACTGCCAACCAACCAAACCCAATTCGAATTCGGCGATATCAGTTCATTTCACTCAATCCAGTCCCCAGAACTTACTCAAACAGTTATTAAATTAAAATTATGCAAGTATGCAACCCGGAAGGGGAAAAAACAACCCCATTTAATCTAACCATCAAAATTGCGAAGTATACAAGAGTAAGGAGGAGAAAAACATCAAACTACGTACTTTGGCTCTAAAAGCGGCTTTGAGTTGGGAAGCAGAGCAATTAGTTTCAACTCCGAGGACGGCGTAAGCGGCGGCGGCGGAGGAGAGAGACTCGTCGGAGATTTCTCTGCCTCTGCAGTTTAATCGAAACGAAAATGAAGAGAAGAGAGAGAATGGACTGACCTTATGAGGACAGAGAGTTGGCGCCAAACTGGGGAAGGAGAAGTAGCTATGACAGTTGCGATGAGGATTATTTCTGTTATTAGCTCGGAAAGGAGGGTATAATGGAGGAGTTGCAAGGGCTCTTGAGCAAGCCATTCTTTTCTCTCTCCCCCACACCACACAAAGTGTTGTGTTGATGAGAATTTAGAGTACTGAATAGAAGTATTCTTTTACGAGTTCTCGACATCAACTATCATTAGATCTTGAAAAAGATTTAGTCTTGTTATCGAGTTTTTTTAATTATTTAAAGATGTTATTAATTTATGTTATGATTTTGAAAATTTTATCGTAGTGATATTTTTGAAGTTATAGTTAATGAATTTTTTCCCTCTTTAAATGCATCCACAATGATATTTTTAGAGCGATAACAGAAATTAATGATAACTTTGATAAAAAAAGGTTTTGGTGAAAACTTCAAATTTTTTGAAAAAATTGGTGGCAGTTTATGTCGAGCACTCTTTCTTTTGATCTTTTTAGTTGGTCAGGGCAAAGTAAATTTTTATACAACGATTTTAGTAGAGTTTTCAATCCATTTTGTTGGAAAATTAAGTTATGTTTAAAAACTCCATTTACAAACCTGTGTCTATTTTGTATCCCCAAAAAGTAGAGAGATATTAGTATATAATGGCAAATCTTGCTTTGAAATATCAATGTCTTTTAGGAAGAAAGCTTATGGATGGTGTGGTGTATCGATGAGCACTCAGAAGGGTGCTCTCTATCATAGAGAATTGCTGCATCCTACTTCAACCCCCCCCCCCCCCAAAAAAAAAGTCATCATGTCAGACATGGCAATCAAGGCATGAAATCCTCCATGGCAAGGGCAAGTATTTTGGCATATACTTACTGCTGTTTATTACAATCCTAGAAAGGGCCTTTCTATGTAGTAACAATTGATTAGCCTCTAATCTCCTCTCTAGAGCTTATTATTCAAAGAACTACAGCAATTACCTTACCTTCTATCATCCTGACAATCATAGAATGTATTTTTTTATATCTTATTCTGACTGATACACTCCCTGGACAATAACCCAATAAATCATCCTTCTCAGGCTCACTTAACAGTCAGTCCGACATTGTAATTCCAACCATTAAGCTTAATCAGCTGAGCCTCACCAGTGGGAACTTCAAACGTCATGCTTACTGACATCATCTCGCCCGGTACAAGGGAAAAATAGTTGTCAGAATAATAAACAGGGAGAATTCTCGTGTCTTCCCCTTCCTTGAGCTCGGTTTTAGATTTGTGAATGGAGAAATGCAAGAAGAAAGCAACCCCTACATCAGAACCTTCAATCTCAGCAACTCTCAATCGATCACTTCCATGCGAAAAATGTCCGTAAATTCTATGAAGAATTCCAGCTTGCTGTTTATTCTGAGTCCCTTCAGGTATGAGCTGAAGTAATGCACCATTATTATCTCCATCAGCAATTCTAGGGCAGAAATGGTTTTTGTGGAGTAGGTCTTTTGGGGTTGGCTTCTTGGATGTGTTCTCTACATGCATCTGAACTTCGTAGATGGATCCCTTCATGACGACTGTCGATGTTACCTAAGGATCAGAAGATGTTTGAGGGATCAGTAGCATGATCCGCTAGCAAAGAGGTCGTGGACTCTATTACTGGGCATGGCTACAAGTGTAAGCCACATAAATGTATCAAGGTACCTGCAGACTCATTAATTCTTCAGAAATTATACATGTTTTTTGGTTAAACAAGAAATGCAAAGTACCCATAATGCATGCCCATGTTAGCATTGGCTGTAGGTTTAGTTCCTACTTCCTGTGTACCTTGCTTGAAACAAGAAAAAGGCAGGGGAGGCGGGAGAGGGGTTGGTGTCACCTTGAGAGGTATTTTCTTCGCTCTGTAAGGTTCGAGCATCTTGTAATCACTGCCAGGTAGATGCAACCAGTAGAAGTTCCTTGACAAAATACTGTAATCTGACATGCAATATAGTTTGAGGAGCAGAAAGTACACTGGCTTAGGGTTCTTAGATTTTGGATACTTCATCTCTGCAATAGGTAGCGTCTTTTTTGGAGGCACAGATAGGTTCTTATGAACATCGTAGTAAGGGCATGTTCCTTCCAGATCCCACACTGATGCTTCTATAGCTATGTCGGATAGCTGGTTTGATGTAGTATTAATTACCTGAAAAGAAAGAATTTCCAACTTCTAGATACTTTTTTAGATTTCAAACACAGATTTCTCATAGTTTATCCAAATCTATATAGGTGTGTGTAGGAGGTTTTTCTTCGGGGGAGGAGGTAGGAGGAAGATGTGCATAACCTTACACCTTAATTATAAAGAGATTATTTTCATGGATCTTAGATTTAAAAAACATCTATTATAGGTTCTCCGTGTCAAAAAGTAGTAGCAAACTGCTGAAAAGTGGCTTTTGAAGCTGCTGAGAATGCACCGTACTTGTCCAGATTCCACATGTTGCATAATCTTTGTACATCCAGATTTATCTGAACTTATCAAGATTATATGGATAGCAAACTTCATGTTTTATTTAATGCAAATGAAACAGAACAAAACAAAAGATCTAGACGAAGAGAACCGACTCCTGTTTCTATTGGCAACCAAGAACCCCATCCTATTTTCAGATCATCAGGCAATGTAATTCATGCTTTTCATGCTCTTCTGCTCTAGTGCTTGAAATGCATCACGTATATGGCTACTGGGTATTCATGGACCAAAAGGTCCAAAACTTTATGTTCCGTTTGGTCCTTAGAAAATTTGGTGCAAAGAAAAGTTGAAGGAAAAAAAATGTGAAAGAAAAAAAGTAGGGAGAAAATGAGTTTTTTTCTCTTGTTTGGATTGAGGAAAAAAAATACAAGAATTTGGATGAGAAATTTGAATGTTGATGAACTACTTGAATCATGTTGATGTCATCTAAGCAATGTGAGATTAGAGGAGGTTGGGAGTTCTCCTCAAACTTTCCTCGCAATTTTATGAGGAAAATTTTATGACTTGTTTCTAATAATTTTTCCACCTAACTTTCCTCCATTTTTTTTTTCTTTGTGATTTTCTCTAAATCAAACACAAGAAAAAAGTAACTTTCCGAAAAATTTTTCTTTCCACCAAATTTTCCAAGGTCCAAACAAAGCCTTAAGGCAGAAGCATCCAACTTAGCTTACCTCTATAGAATAGGTCGCAAGATTCAGCTGCACGTGGATGGGTTCAGCAGCAGAGCGACATCCATAGAAACCAGCTGTTTGGTCAAGAAGATGATCATAAAACTGACCCCTCAGGCCAGTCCATGGATTTTGGGTTTTCCATATTAAGACACCAGTGAATTTACTCCACATATGGGAAGTCCACCCCTCCAGGAGAGCTCTATATTGCACGTAGTTAACAAGTTGAGCCTGAGATAATAAATGAAAATCAGAACATGGATACGTAGACAAAAAGGCATCCTTCTATAGAAAGAAGCACAGAGAATTACTTTCAAGCAAAAATCATCTAGATCCTTTGGAATGCCATACTGTAGAATCTGATCATGAACAAAACCTGGCTTTGAATAAGGAATATATTTATGGTATTTCCAAATAGGATTTGGTACTTCTTCTATGAAACCATCTTCATCTTTTCTAAATAATGGAATCTGCCACCCTTCTTTAGGCATAGTTGCTCTAATGGTAGCTGCAACTGGCATTCCAACTGAGCCAACCTCAGGATTGAATCCATATTTGTAGTAGTCATCCTTAAAGAAGCCCTCGGGATTCTGAATTTCATATGGACCATCGGTCCAGTTTCCTTGCCCATCAGCAAAACCATCCCACATTGACCCTTGAACATAGACTCGGGTACCATCCAGATATTGACTAGGATCAGGACGGGAGATCACAAATTTATCTTCCACAGAAGTGCCATTTCCATTCCAAGTCTCAAAATCCAGATAGAGTTTAAGGTCATTTTTAAGGGCTGTGTTAATGTCATCCGGTGGAACTTGTTCATTTCCCCCTACCCAAAGAGCAAGACTTGCATGGTTTCTAAGAAGCTTAACAGTGTCCCTAGCACAGAGCAAGAAAAGATCATGATCCAAGGGACCATTTGGATTTGATAGTGGATCTCCACGTCCATCAACATCTCCAGTAATCCAGAATTCTTGCCACACCTGCAGAAAAACATAGGGCAGCAAATAATGCACTAAGTCATTTAAAGGGCACTTGGATGATTAATTATGCAGCATGATTCAACATGGAAAAGAAACGTGCTAGACATGACTCCTATCTGGAGTTTTGAACTGCTGACTTGCATATGTGATACCAGTTTTGTCATCATAAGAGAATATCATATGCTTTATTATTCAGGATTGATTGATAAAAATTACATGAGTATGAGAATTAAGATGCCTTCTCTGCAGCTAAACCTGAAATTTCTGTGCAATAAAGACGGGTGCAGAAAATTTTGCATCATCAACTTCTATACTATGTAAAGTCCATAGAGGTAGAGCTGTAGACCTGGCTATCACGGCAAGCAAACCCAGTACAGTGAAACCCTTTTCTCTGCCATGATCAGAAGTAGAATAAACTTAAAAGAGCAAGGTTGGTTCATAATTCTATCCTCCTCCTCCAAACCCCCCCCCCCCCAAAAAAAGAAAGAAAAAGTTAGAAAACCACACAAAGGGAGAAAAACGAGGGCAGGAAACATCGAACTCCATGGTTATGAATTACTTCATTTATTCAAAAACTAATTGTCATATATGAAGTAGCTATTGCTTCATCACAATTGGAAAGGACGATCTACTATTTCCATAGCTTAACTATTAAACCATCGAAGCCCGAGTTCTGATGCTTTTTTTTTTTTTATGTAATATCTGAAGACAAATAAAGAGCTCTACAGTTCATAGGAAATGGAGAATGAGGGGCTCTGTAAAATGGACTGTCAAAAGTATGACATTGCCTCTGGTGGCTGGCGGTGCTCCATGATATGAACTGTTTACAACTGGCTTTATGTGCAAGATAATCCATGCTACTTGCAAAAAGAAAAAAGAGGAAGGGGTGGCCAAAGGAAGGACGTTGAGCAGAATGACATGCAGTCAAAAGATTGCCATCTGTACAACTTCCTTTCAAAGGCAACTAAATGGGGTTGCATAAATAACCAATAATTGATTGAGCACTATTCTTCCTGACACTAAACAAGGAATGGCAACAAGGGGAGAGACAAATAACAGTTGACGAAACAAATGAAGGGAAAGACTGAGGTTAGCATTGGCCTCCCAACTCATGGAGTTGATACCGTTAACGGGGCTGCTAGAGGGGGACGAAAAAGGAAACTTACCAACAAGCCATATACATCGCAATAATGATAGAACTCTGGTCTCTCAGCCAATCCGCCAGCCCAACAGCGGAGCATGTTGAAGTTCATATCCGCATGGAACTTGATGTCTGTTTGGTATCGCTTCTTAGAAAGCCGCAATAAGCCATCTGACAAAATCCAATTACCTCCACGGATAAATACAGGTTGTCCATTAACCTTGAACAACCTGTAAGTGATATTGTGTAAGGTTTTTCTTGCATTCATCAATGCTAATGATTTATAGTTTACTTGTAGACATACCTTCCACCAGTAGCATGGTCTATATGGCTCTCAATTTTGCGGAATCCAAAGAGATGCTCCCATTTGTCAGACTCTCCAAACCCTTTGACATCAGCTGTTATACTGACATTGTATAGGGATTGCTTCCCCATCCCATTCGGCCACCAGAGTTTTGGCTTATAGAAAAAAAGCTGCATCATCAGAAACATTAAAGCTTCATATCTGTGTTGTGTTGTGTTGTGTTGACCTCTCAACATATAGACAAGAAAATCCATTTTGAAAATACAGATGTTTGATATATCAATTTTATAGTTCCAGAAGAGCAAATTTGTTATGACAACCCATTCGTGGTCATCCTGCAAAGGAATAAAAAAAAATATATAGTTTCAAACAAAAATTACAAATGACAACCCAGTGAGGACCCTGCTGAAGTGAGTTCTCGCGGGGTGAAAGAGAGAGTCTGTTGTCTTCCATTGTACCACAACGTGAGAGCTTGGGACAACTGTTAGCTTGTTCTTGTTGTCAACACAATGTAAAAGTTGGTTATGTAATACCCACTTTCTAAAAGTTGGATAATTCACCCAAATCTAGCTAGACAAGATTTGAACAATAGAAAGATCTGCACAAACCGGAGGAAATGTGTATTGAACACGTGTGCCTGGAGGGATAGATAGATGCTCAGTCCGAAGATGCTCTACCAGACAGACATGACCCTCGAGTTCAGCTGTTACTTGGATATTCAAAGAACAATCTGCAACTCCGCTGCTTCTATTTTCCAGTTCAGTTGTAGCATGGAGGTATGCTCTCTTATAGGCATCGAAGAATGTTGAGACCAAGTGTGGATCTATTATTTTCACCAGCTGCACCACACAGTCAGGTGTCAACATCGCACATCTGATGGGATTCGTCACCAGAAGACATCAGAGCTTAAGAGGCACAACATTAAGTTTATAAGCATTGTAAGCCTCTTTAAGACTGAAACTCTCTAGACATCCATAAAGTACAAGAAGACTTCTAAAATCTATAATAAGCATAAAGAAGAACTAACATTAATATAGAGAGCAAGGCACATGGAAATTCCTCAAATACTGGTCCCTTGCCGATATGCAGTTATAATGATCTAGGCAGCTATTGATATAACACCATCCACAATCGTATTTAGATAAATCTTTGTGCTCTGGTTGAATAATGTGACTGTACACTGTCCAGGGTAAGCTCGTCTATCTCTTCGCTTCCTCACATCCCACTAATAGCAGGATCCCCACTATATATGCCAGCTCCATTTCAGCACAATTGTTTCTACTTGCTGTTAATTCTAAGCAACGACCTCACTGACAAAAACAATGTGTGGAAAATGTTTCTAAGTGGACCATAATTCCCACCAATCTCAAGCATTCACGCGGATAATTTTTTCTTTGATTGCTAAGGTATATAGCAGACATCTTTATGCCTGGGTGTAAGACTCAGAGCACAAAGAAATCCAGACAGCGGCATTTCACTGTCATCAGAGGACAATCAATAAATCAACCATAAGATCAATGAGTAAAATACAACTGTAATGACCCCTATATCTCAGATACTTGCAAAAGAAAAAGTGTGACCTAGGTAGAAAAGAGGGCAGGGGAGCATTGTCTGGCAGATAACTAACCCCAGTAACTGAAAGTGACACCTCATCCCAAATGCCAGTGTTCCTGTCCCTGTTGATCACATGAAGAAAAGCATCTCAGTAAGGTAAAAGCATCTCTTTCCTTTGATCCAAAACCTTTTTGTAATTGTGTAAAATGCCATGCTCCATATTGCATTTCCACCCCCCAAAAAAAAAACTTTTACAGCATAGAGGCCATCAATTAAATTGAACACCTGATGATGATGAACTGTTTTTCTTAATAACAGAACTTGTTCTACTTTTTGACTTATAACATGACTACAAACAACAACAACAAACTCCCAATGTGGGTCCCGCTTTCGCGGGGTCTGGGGAGATCCAGCTGTAGGCAACCTTACCTCTACCGGCATTCCTACCCATAGAGAGGTTGATTCAACTTATAACATGACTGATTAAGTTAAATGAGAACTCCTAGGTTATGTGAGAGTTGAAAACCAAATAAGATCCTGGCGTTCTGGAATCCTTTTGTCTTACTGTACTCAATCACTTGCACAGTTCAACTATTTGCCATAGAATCTTTTTCCTTATTTTATCCTAGAAAAGAAAGAAACTTTATTCCTATAATTAATTAATTTTATAAACCATGTGTTTTATTTATCGGATAGTGAAAATTCAAGATAGCACCATAAGCAAGAAGAATGCAAACAGGTTCAACCACTGGGTACAATTAATGTAGTTTAGTAGTTTTTCTTCCAAAAAAATCACAAGGCACTTGATGTCTTGTAGAAACTAGCTTATATTTTGTAAAAACTATTCTGAAGTCTGCAAAGACGTTATTGCCCTCATTTCTTTTACCCCTACCTCTTGCTCCACCTCGTACAAGATGGCTGCGAGCGCACCAGCCGTGGGTAGTTAGGATCCAGCCAACTGAGGTGAGGTGGGGGAATAATTTTTTTTGATGTAAGATTTTTATTAATCAAATTGAATGTTTCAAATTATTTTGTTTAACAAGGGCAATAACGTCCTTTTATGCTGAAAAGGGGGCCTCAATTATTTCAACAAAACAAGAGGTATCTCTTCTCAAATTAAAGGGTTAGGGTCCTTTGAAAAATTGTCACTTAACACAAACGGACCTTGTTGGTGACTTTTGGTGTTCTGTCTAGACAAATCAAATTTTGCTAACTTTAATATACATAAAAGGGGAACTTTTGCCTAGATTAAACCTTTCAAACTTCTTCTTTTATCTCTCTCCTCTCTTTTTCCGCAAATCAGATGCTGTTTAAACTTTAAAGATGCTTGAGAAAACCCAGATGACAATTTTTTCCTAGTCTCACCTGATAGGAGTCATCCAATCCCAACCCTCCACATACTGCGCTGCAACATCCTTTCCAATCTAACATGTAGAAGAATGACAGCGCAAGAAAAGGAAAAAAGCATTAAGATCAAGTTTTCCAGATAACTTGCATGGAAACAGCAGTGGCGGATCTAGGCATTTGGGTTAGGGGTGTCCATAAATTAATATTTTTATTAATATAAACTAATTTTTTTTTTAGGGGTGTCCAAAAATCAAAAATTTTATTTTTTACTATAGAATTTTATTTTTTTTTGGGGTTAGGGGTGTCCATGGACACCCCACACCACCACATGGATCCGCCCCTGGGAAACAGTATGTTCATGCACAGATAACCTTAGTAGTAGACAGCTGTGTATCCCCTGCATTTCATGAATTAAAGATCAAAACTGACATTTTGCAACAATAATGCACAAGTACCCAATGGTTCAGTTTTGAATCTATGCGAAAGATTTCAAAAATGGTAAATAAGCTTACCTCATGATCTCCGCCTTGACCACCCTGGGGAGGTATTTTCCCAGGGTGATCAGGAGGGTGGACAATAACGGCTAGAAGATTTTCACCATCAGGAGATAATATATCAGTGATTTCAAGGGAATGTCGTCGAAACATCCCTTTTGGAAGAACCCTTTTATGTCCATTCAAGTATACCTCTGCAGAGTAGTTAATGGCACGAAAATTCAAATCTAAATGTTGATTTGAAGCCTGTGAAAGTTTGTAGACATAAGTCAGCAAGGCTTATTCAGTAGCCAGGCATGCAAAAGCAAAAACAATTTTTCCAAATTAAAATCCACAGCTCAGATGCCCGCCTAAGAAGGGTGTGGGAGGTCAGATTTGGTAGCCTTACCCCTAAAGTGTAGAGAGGCTAGTTACTTCCCCCTAAACTATAGACAGGCTCGTTTACTACCTACTATCCCACCAAAAATAAGTAGAGGACAATTTCATGAGGCATTTTATCATAGTCAACAACAAGCTAAAAAGATTTGGTGAAGCAACAACTCCTTTCGTTTTGTCAGACTTACCCTAAAATATACTATATTTCCATCTACCAATATCAAATACAAACCTAAGCAAAATTCAACATCCAAAAAAGGGAATCACCAAATGATCTGTTACGAACCAGCTTAGACTGAAATTTTGTGAAGAACCAAAAAGTATAATACTCTCTGCCAGAGTCACCAATGTCAAGAATTGCTTCATTTTCCAGGCCATAAAATGGGTCAGGCACAAGTTTATTCTTCACAAGGGTTGCCAATACCCTGTTGAAAAGAAAATCCAAATTCCCTGATTAGCATAAGAAAATTCCAGTCACCCGAAACTGGATCAATTAGCCTCTGCTTAGCTTTTGGTGTTGCAACAGGGTGTTACACATCTTGGCATGTTCAACATATAGATGCAAAACAAACCAAAGTTGACTCTAAAATCAAGATTAGCCCTTTCAAATACATTGGACCAATATCTTCCAATCGCTCTAGATGTTGCAATGGGGTATTAACTTATGATGACATTGGTGAGAGTACTCAAAACAATCATCTCAAATGCAAAATTAGAGCACTACAAACCACACTAGGTAACACCCGGACCCAACAGATCAGGTCATTAGACAGCTTACTGGCGAACAACCGAGCCTCTAGCCCTTTATAACACGTTGTCTATGCCATGCTTCTTTAATCTTTTGGTGCGGAAAATCAAGATTAGCCTTTTTTGGACCAACATCTTCCGATCGCTCTAGATGTTGCAATGGCCAATGGGGTATTAACTTATGATGGCATTGGTGAGAATACTCAAAACAATCATCTCAAATACAAAATTAGAGCACTGTGAACCACACTAGGTAACACCCCAACCCAACAGATCAGGTCGTTAGACCGCTTACTGGCGAACAACCTAGCCTGTAGCCCTTTACAATATGTTGTCTATGCCATGCTTCTTTAATCTTTCAATGTGGAACACGGGATGTTATAGCAAAACAAACCAAAGTTGACACAGTTGACGATCAAATCAAGATTAACCATTCCAAAATCCAAACATGAAATCGCACAAATCAAAGGCATTGATAAAAGGAAGAAATTGTAATCAAAGACGTACGTTCCGGGGACAACAGCATCAATCCAAGGAGGGGAATGAGTAGGAGGATGAGTGGTGGTGAGTTCTTCTCCAGTAAAATTGACCTCAGTGGACCTCGCTGCTAGCCATCCTAAATTTAGCAATTTTACATTAGGATTAGGAACTCCCATTTGGGAATTGGGTTTGATTTGATGGATTTCAATCCACCAAGAACCCTAAATTTTTCTGAGAATTGAGAATTGGATTGAAAGTAATAGTACTCCCACTCTCTCTCGCTCCTGTTTATAGGAGAGTAGCTCACTCAAGAGCTGTATTGTGTTATCATGTAGCGTCGGTCTTCGTCCACTATGTGTTGTCTCTGCCTCAGCTGATCGGCGCCATCGGATTTCTTTTTTTAATTATTTTTTAAAGTTTGGGCCACGAGGGCTTTGAATTCATAACGCATGCCGAGGCAATTACAAAGACATTTGGGCCCACGTTTCATAAGCACAGTATTGATATTTCATCAATATAAAGACAAAAATACCTTATTGGTAGTTTGATACAACCATGTTTGCTCTACCTCCACTAGATGGGTTCGAATCTGAGTGGAGGAACTCTTCATTGTCATTTGTTTGTGATTGAAGGGAGGTGGGTTGAGGTTTGGACTTGTATGGTTTCTCCCTCCTCCCATGGGCTAATTGACCCACTAAAATATTCCCTAAAATAGAGTCTCAGTTGGTGGTCCGAACTCTTCATTGTCATTTGTTTGTGATTGAAGGGAGGTGGATTGAGGTTTGGACCTGTATGGTTTCTCCCTCCTCCCATGGGCTAGTTGACCCACTAGAATATTCCTTAAAATAGAGTCTCAGCTGGTGGTCCGAGTTTATCATTATTAAAAAACAAAGACGGAAGTGGAAATATTTCTAATATTAAACGGTGCCTAATTTTACTGATTGCTATGGAAGACTTCACTAGGCATGCAAGAGTAGCATCTCTATCATGAATGATAATCATTTGACATTAAAGGGTTCCATTTGAGATTAGAAAATGGACTCCGTAATGTCTATATTTATAAATTAAAATTAACTAGATTCGATATTAATTTATTATACTTCACTTTAAATGGTTTGATTTAAAAATGATTCAATTTTATAAAATACAAAAATGAACGTCTTAAATAGGTGATATTAACAAAAAAATAAACAACAACAACAACAACAAACTCCCAAAGTGGGTCCCGCTTTCGCGGGGTCTGGGGAGATCCAGCTGTAAGCAACCTTACCTCTACCGGTATTCCTACCCATAGAGAGGTTGATTCTATAAGACCCACAAAAACAGTTTTGAGAAAAAGGTTTAGATGGGAAACGATTGCAAAACCATTTACCGAGGTAAGAGAAGTAAGAGAAGTAAGAGAAAGGGGGTGGAGACATACCTGGACAAATCGTGGGCGCTTGGTGTCGTGACCATCCGGAAAAGCTTGACCTGCAAACAAGCAAACCAAAACCCACCCCACCCCACCCCACACCGCCTAGGCTACTGCCCCCTACGGAGCCGGTCCCCTACAATCAGGGACCTTAATCATGTCCCGCCACACCCTCCTATCCTGAGTCATGTCCTCCGTGAGACTGACAACTCTCAGGTCCTCTCTAACCACCTCTTCTAGGTTCTTCTTCGGCCTACCTCTCCCTCTCTTACCACCTGGTGGGCTGATAGTCTCGCATCTCCGCACCGGGGCGGCCATACTTCTCCTCTTCACGTGGCCAAACCATCTGAGCCTCGATTCCCTCATTTTCTCCTCTATGGGGACCACTCCAACTAGGCCCCTAATAACCCCATTCGTAATCCTATCCAAACTCGTAAAACCACACATCCACCTGATCATCCTCATCTCAGCTACCATCAACCTCTGTACCTGCGCCTTTTTTAGATGCCAACACTCCGATCCATAGAGAACCGCGGGTCTAACTACCATCCGATAGACTTTGCCTTTCAAACCCATTGGCACTCTCTTGTCGCACAAGAGGGACAATATTTAGAACCCCCTCCAAAAAAAAAAAAATTGATATGATCTATCCAATTTACAATTCATTTTAAATTTTTAAGAATACCTCGAGCCTATTCTTTTCATTGGGCAATATGAGTTGGTAAATGGGTGAAGTTTGTTAAAATTGGTATAAGTGGGTTGAAGTGATATTTTTTTGTTGAAATTTATTGAAATAAGTTGAAGTGGGTTGAATCTTTTTTTGATAATGGGTAGAAGTTGGTTAGAATAGTAGAAAGTTGATTAAAGTTGGTTAATATTGGTAAATTTGGATTTATCAACAAAAAGAACAGAATCTTCATACTGAAAAAGTCATTTCTAAAAATGAATGTCTAATATATTGGTTTCCTAGTTGATTTAACAACTTAAATATATATATATCATGATGGAGTGTTTACAATGATAAAAATCATTGTCGGCCTAATTATCATGCTAAATTTTTTGAACTCTAATTAAACAAAGTAACCACATTAGTAATAGTTTATTTACATAGTTAAAAATTTTAAAATATATGTATTTTGTAATCTTTATCTTACAAATGCTATAATGGGTGGATGCCTAAAAATACTTCCCTCTCTCAATCCAAGCTTCTCATTAATCCAAGCTTTACAACCGTGATCAAAATCTTAGGCAATCTCAGCCATTGGATTTATCTTGATAACCGCCAATCTCTCCCTTTTCACTGGGTACATTAGGTCTTAGGTTCGATTCCCTCCTCCCTCATTGTATTGTACTTTTTACTGGATATATTAGGTCTCAAGTTCTATTCGCCCCTACCTCATTATATTGTATTGCCTTTTGTGGCTCCTACGGACCAACACTTTTTTGATTTCCATCATTACTATTAATATTTTGTATTTTTCGATACAAATATAAATTTGACCATGTATTATTAGAGATAATAGAATAATAAATACAATTTTCATGATTATTTTCATTATTACTATTTTTGTTGTTGTCGTCATTGTCGATATCGGCAATGTCATCTTCCTCTTTGAATTTGATAACATAGTCGATATTAAATGTGATCATCTAATTATCAAAGAGAGATTAGGAGATTATAATGGATATAATTTTTTTTATTATTTCATTATTATAGAATAAGTTCATATTTTAGAAGTTTTAACTTAAGAAAATTGAATTATAATTACTGAACAAGCCGAAAAACCTTATGTGACACCTTATTATTAACACATAATATAATATACACATTTATATAGAAATAATAAACATTTTTTATTTCCATGATTGTTATTATTATTATTTTGTCTTTTTTTGATACAAATATACATAGAGCATGTATTACTAGAGATAATTGAAATATAAATGTAATTTTCATAATTACTTCCATTATCACTATTGTTGTTGTTGTCGTCATTGTTATTATCGTCGTTGTTATCTTTCTCTTTGAATTTGATAACATAGTCAATATTAATTATGATCATATATATGTAAGGATTGTGCTAAAAAATTACATATTGTAAGTATAATATAGCATACAGTAAGGGTTGAACATGAAATATAAAAAAAAAATAAAAATAAAACACGATCATCAGATTAGGCCCGTGAAACTGAATTTCTTTCACATTTAACATAATCTATTTCACATAAGAAAATAACTGAAATATTTTTCTTTTTCTTTCAAAGCATACATATCTTATAATTATATTTAATTCATACAAATCTTAAAAGTATAATTAATGTTTTAACGTTTCAAACAAATTGACCAAAATCTAATCTATTTAACGCATAAGAAAAAATGAAATAATTTTTGTTTTCTTTTAAACCATACAAATCCAATAATCAAATTCTCTTCATAAAACACCCAAAATTATAATTAATTTTTTACCATTTAAAATAAAATTCCCCAAATCGTCATAATACTTCAAACTAAGAAATATCTCAACTCACAAATCTAAACTCAACCTATATCTTACAAGACAGTATAAGGTCATTGGAAGTTTATATCAAAACCCATGAAACTATTACGTTAACCTAAAAACCAAATGTACACACTATGAATACATAATTATATTAGCACCTCCTCATGAACCACTTTAAATAGCCAAAAAAGTTTATATAATAGCATAAATATAATGTTCAAATTATTTTCGTTGAAAGGCAAATTTTATTTGTGTTACATGCGAAACTAAAATTAAACCGACTTTAAAATAATTTGTACCTAACTTCACTAGAGAATTAACGACTTCATAAATTTTTACTCACCAACAAAAAGAGGATGTGGATTTTTTGTCATTGACGTCATAAATTGACTTATCATCATCCTATTTAGCATGCTTTGTAACAAATTTACTATTTATTGTATCCATCATACTTATATAGACTTTTTCACAATTATATAGTTTTCAAATATTAATTTCATTAATTATGCACGAACTGTTTGTATACTTAACTTTTTCATTGAGTTTTTCTATTATTTCCTCTAAATTATAGTATTAATCATGTCTACCATAACTATTCGTTTATTATTTCGATAATATATTTACAAAATGTTTATTTGAACACACTCCGTGCAAAGCACGGGTCCAGACTAGTTGTAATAAGTTTACATGCATTAGATTTTTCACTCGCATATATAATTCAAGCTCAAAAGATTAAGGCAGGCATACCAAGCCTAAAAATTATAGGTCATAAACCCGACAAAATCTCATAAATTCCTACAAGGACATGAATTATGGATATATGGTCCTAAAATTCGTATCCAAATAGAGTGAAGGGCGATGCATATGGTGACATTGGTCATCAAAGTGCTTCGCATAGTTAAAATTAATTCCCAATTTTTATTTTATTTATTTTTATTTTTTTACATACATAAACCACTAAAACGAACCTACTTACAGATTTATATTTCACATACATATCCTTAATAGGGTAAGATAAGAGGAGAAAAAGAGGAACATTGGTAACGATAATTTTAGTATGTCTGTAACTGAAACTCAGACCTACGCCGCCTCATTAAAAGGTGAATCAACTTTTCTTAGACCGCATATTTCTTGTTATTCACAACAATCATAGGCTTATAGCTCATCATTTCCACAACATATGTTCTAGTTGTGTCCACTATTTTATTTATTTTTTTTTTATAAATGAAACAAAAGCACATAGACATGTGTTGGTGAAACTGAAACGTATATTTTGGCTAATAATTTTTAAATACTTTATCAATTGAATTGAGTGGCTTTCATTTGATTGATACAACTTTTGACAGTTGTGAGTTCGAATCATGTGTTCGTCATATTGTGTCTTATTTAAAACAAAACTCCTAGAAAAATGTAATTTTTTTTTCTTGATCATAAAGCTGCCCAAGTGGGCCTCATGCAATCATGCATCTATAGTGCTCTATAAAGCTGCCCAAGTGGGCCTCATGCAATCATGCATCTATAGTGCTCTCTATGTAGAGATTACTTAGCCTTCGTTTGGCAAAATTAACTGTTTAGGTTGTGAATAACAATTTAGATAGTGAATAACTGTTTAAATAGTTGATAGTATTCATAATTTAGCTGTTAGTTGATAGCTATTTATATGAGTGGTTAACATAAATGTGTTCGGTAAATTTAGATAATTAATGTAAATCGACATAAGAAAAAATATAGATAGTTTAAAAATATAAAATTTTCAAATGATATTTTTTTGGCCAATAAATATAAAACGCTACCTAATACTATTAGCTTTTTCAGAAACACTGTTTAAAAAACTAAACGCTAACTGAAATCTAGTCAAAACACTACATTACTGAACACTAAAAATTAACTGATTAGTATATTGATTACGTCAACCACTAAACACTACTCAAAATATTGTTGCAATACACGACCTAAATGGATCCGAACACGAAGGGATGCACAAATGCGATTAAGCCTAACAAAAATATAATACCCAATGTGACAAAGGATTGAGGCTGTATTGCTTCTCCGTAAAATCTCTATAAACACAACTTGTGTACGTTCCTAAATATAATTAACTTTGATGGTAAAAGTATTGCTAATTAAAACAGTCGGCATGTGTTATGAATAAAGATTATAAAATGTTCAAGACAAAATGCTCAATAATATCGTTATTTAGAGTTTGGAATATGGTAACCAAACATCACATAGGATCTTTTTTCATATTTTTCTTCCTTCCTTTTTTGAGGGAGGGGGGGGGGGGGAAGGAATGGAAGATCAATAGTTCAATATCATCATTGAGAACTTGTTGACACATTTCGATAAATGCAAGTAAGTCTATGTTAATCACATTAGCAGAAAAAGATGCAAACATTACAATTGTTAATCATCAAATAACAAATTCGAGTAGAGTACTGAGATCATGGTGTTATAATTGTTTTTTTCTTATAAAATAAAAGCAACAATGCATTAATTTTTTAAACACATTTTTAATAGATTGCAAAAAATACTACCAACATCCATAACAAAAGCAATAATAATATAAAATTATAACAAAGATTAGGAGGGGTGTTTAATGCATGTGCATGTAATAATGCCTAATAAAGTAATAATGAATACCAACACAAATTACACAAAAAATACAAACTACACAAAAAAAGAAAAAAAGCAAAAGAAACTGCAGCTTAACTAATCATATGAATCATGAATGTTACGTTTCCCAAACTTCCAGATTTGACATTGCACAATGAATTAATGCTGAGAATAATCAGCAAGAAAAATCAAAATCAACAACAACAATACTGTAACAGTTCCTTGTCCTTCATTCTCAGCTTCTTCCTTATCCCTCTTGGGTCGTAACTCGTAAGAATTCTTCTATTTTATATTTCTGGTTATAATATCACTTTTTGGTGCCACCATCTTCCCCTTTGAATTGCGTGCCCAGTTGCCCTTCTGTCAATCCTTATCAATATCTCTCTCCGATCTGAATATTTTCATCAAATTAAGGCAAACCCAGAAATTTGTAATACCCAAATTCAAGGAAATTTCGCAGGAGCATCAATGGAGTCACCTGCACAGCGCCGTTTGAGGGCTATTAGAGCACATCTGCTTCCCACCGTTGACGACGATCCTCGTTCTTCTATCTTGAGGAATGCAACTGCTGGCGAATTCTATCAAGGTTTCTCTCTCTAGCTCTCTATCTATGTATGGATCTATGTGTTTGTATGTGTGTGTGTAGTGGTTGTTTGAAGTTTGTGGGTCAGTGGAATGTTAAAGCTTCGATTTTGGTTGGTGGGGAAATGATTCTTGGAGTTCAATTATGCTGTAGATAGTATCCAAGGATCTGGGTATCTGGGGTCCCCTTTTTTTTTTCATGGGTTTTTATGTGCTTTTGGAAGGAATGTGCCATTTCCATTACCCATGTGCAAGTCCTTTATGAGACGTGAGTTTCTCACCCTCTTCATCACAGGAACTGTGGGTTGGAGAATGAAGGAAAAACCATGAACGTCTAGAATTGGTCAGAGATTTTGGACTGTTCATTGTGCTTTTGTTAGGGTTACCTTGTTTGGATTCCACAAATTATCATATTTTTGTGTCTTTTTGGACACTTTGATTGATTGTGTATGCTTTGTGAATGTATATTAAGAAAGAGCTTTATGCCTTTTCTCCAGATTCCCTCATTATCTATTGGCTTAAAGTATACTGATCTCATTGATAGCTACTAATTGCAAGAAAAGAGGATTTCATGCATAAGTTATTTTTGCAAAAGTATATTGTAAATGTGAAAGAGACATTACTGCTCTGAGGAATCATCTTTTTTTT
>JACYFF010031955.1:12602876-12628129 GCA_017589665.1 Selenicereus undatus
TGTGTGTGTGTGTGTGTGTGTGTGTGTATATGTATGTATGTATATGTATATATGTATGTATATGTATATGTATATATATACATATACATACATACATACACACACACACACACATATATATAATATATATATATGTATGTATGTATATGTATATATATATATGTATATATACATATACATACATACATACATACATATATATGTGTGTGTGTCTGTGTGTGTGTGTGTGTCTGTGTGTGTCTGTGTGTGTGTGTGTGTCAAATAAGTTTGAGGCTATTTTGATTTTGACCATCATATAATTTCAATTTGAATTGTCTGAAATTGGCTATTGCATCATCTGCTGATTCCTCGGTTTTGATGGCCTTTTTCTCATTAGCAGTGCATCAATTTCACATCTGTCTTCAGAATGTACAGCTTTGTTGAGTACTTATTGATAAAAATCTATCCTTTCAGGGCCGAGCTAGACTTCAGCCCTTTTGTCCTCCCAATCCTGATGATATTGCAACAATATGTTATACCAGTGGCACTACTGGGACGCCAAAGGTACAAAATGTCTCTCCTTATGAGGAAATGACATTTTTTTTTCCTTGACGGCTTGTATGTGTTCATCTTTAAGGGAGCCGTGTTGACGCATGGAAATCTAATTGCAAGTGTTGCTGGTATGAGCATCCCTGTCCAGCTTCACTCCAGTGACGTGTAAGGAAACTAAAGTGCTTCAAGTTCAGATTCCTGGTGTCTCTTCATTTGTATGCATACAGATACCCTGAGCAGTATTCTATGTCTTGCAGTTACATATCCTATCTTCCATTGGCGCACATATATGAACGAGCGAACCAGATCATGACCGTCTATTATGGTGCTGCTGTTGGTTTCTACCAAGGGGTATGTCAATTATATTGAGATTAAAGCATGATGATATTTTCAGAGGTTGTTAGATGTTTCATCATTTTCTTAGCGAGCTTGCAGTAAATAGTTTTCTCCATATTTTGGAACAAAAGCAAGAGGAGGAATGGTCTTCTTTGGCATTTAGTTGACTGTTTTCCTTTCCATTAACTTCAGTTGTTCTCTTGAGGTAGAAGGGGTAATTTGGTATTACAAGTCCATGAATTTGTTTACCGAACTAGGAGCTAGGCTATTCCCACCCCATGTCAGTGGTTTAGGATGATTACTATCGAACATCTTAACAGCAGTTGTGTCAACCTATGGCGAAAAAATTTCTGCACAAATCCTATGTTGCTGCTTCTTGCATTTTGTTGCTAAAATGTGTCGAATGGGCTTCCAAGACCATGATTTTTACTTGACGCTTTGACATTTTGATTGCTCTCTCATTCTCAAATGTTAAATTGGCTTTTATTTCCTTCGCAGGATAACTTGAAATTGATGGATGATTTAGTGGCATTGCGACCAACCATTTTCTGTAGTGTTCCTCGGCTATACAACAGAATATATGCTGGGTAATATGAAAGTTCCGATGCCATTCTGTATCTGACAGGGCTGAGATTACATGTGTATTGCTTGTTTCATGTTCTGATATAGGATTACCCAGGCTGTGAAGACTTCTGGATCTTTAAAGGAGAGGTTGTTCAATGCGGCCTACAATTCAAAGAAGCAAGCCATTATGAATGGTATAAAAAGGACTTCTGTTTCTAGGTGCTCAAGCACTCTAATTTGTGGCACGGACTCCTATCATTCTCCAATAATTTCATGTAAAGCTATCTAGTTTTGTTTTTTAGGGGGGGGGGAGGGGGGTGTCTATCATTCCTCATGTCTCAGCAGAAAGGGATATCTAAAATTTGCTATGACGTATGGTTGAGTTCCTTCTTCTTTTGCTAACAGCTATAGTTTTTTTTTTTAAAATAAAATTGTGAACATATTCCTAGCCTATTTGCCTAGGAAGAATTCTTCAGGGAGTGAAGGAAGTGATAAAAAAATTTTAGATTTCTCCTTGTTTGGTTTAGAGGAATGCAAAGAAACTGGAAAGAAGGATTGATGGCCTGCACTTGTTGCACAGCTCCTATTTAGCCATCCTGTGGAATTGGTTGGCCTAAATTGGAGGGAAGGAAAACTTATATGTTACTTAAATTGGCTTTTTCATTTCCTAACTGTGTCAATTAGCTCACCATACATGGCAGATTGGTTTTCTCCCTTCATTTTTCTTGCTGCTAAATTAATTGAAATGCTACTTTCTCTCCTTTTCTCTTCCCGTCTTGTCCCCAACTCCTTTCTGTTTCTGTTTCTTGCTATCAGAAAACCAGATGAGGGTTTTGTTATCTTGTGCTATGTAGGTTTCACGAAAAGCTGTTAGACTTCTTTCTATCTTTACAATAAATATTTGGTCGTACCGTTTTGTATTTTCCTTTTCTTTAGCCCTCCTCCTCCCTTCCCCCCAAGGGGGAGGGGGGGGGGGAGAATCCTTGCTGTGTGCTTGCATGTGCACTGTGTGGTGTGTAGAGGGGCCATATATACTTGACTTGACCCCTCCTTTTTTGTTTGGAAAATTGTACCAAGAAATCAAAAGGAGTGGATCAATGCATGTGTCTAACAGAGAAACTAATTAAAGCTAACAAAGCCACTCAATGAACTCTACTACCTCTAATAAAGAATACCAGAAGTCCGACTATCCCAAAAAAGAAAGTAGTTTCAATGAATTATCTTTGACGTGGTGAAGTGTTTTTACACTGTCAGAGGTTGTTTAACTTCCCCTATCCCAATAATTTGGAAAATGGCATGATGAATAGCCCTAATGAGCATTTTCTACTTTTCTGGTTTGTCCGTATATAGATTTATGTCTGTACATGTGATGATATTTAATCAATATTGTGGGAAGATTGGTCAAACATTATATAATTTGAAAGTGGCAGTCATTTTTATGAAATCTCAATGGAAAGCAGAAATTCATTTTGAAGTTTTCTCCCTTATACATAAAAGGGGCTGGAAGGTGAAATAGATTAATTTCTCCCTTTTCTGTGAGCTGATACTGGATAATTTTCTATACACATGATTGTGAGCTTCAAATCATAGCACTAGAAACTTCAGAAGATCTTGTAGGCTGTGGCTAATATTCAGATATCAATTAGACAGGTGTGTGTTTGTTACTTATGTATGTTGTATATATAGGGCGGAGTGCTTCACCAATTTGGGACAGGCTGGTATTCAATAAAATTAAGGCTAAGCTTGGTGGAAGAGTCCGCTTTATGGGTTCAGGTGCTTCACCTTTATCTCCAGATGTCATGGACTTTCTGAGAGTGTAAGTTGTTCACTTGTCTGAGATACATGGGATCATATTTACACTTTCTTTTCTATGTCATTGTGATTATTAGATGTTGCATTAAACTGTGCATCTACCACCTTTAGGTGCTTTGGGTGCCAAGTGACAGAAGGATATGGAATGACTGAGACCTCTTGTGTTATAACCACAATGGAAGAGGGAGACAACCTGTCTGGTCATGTTGGTTCACCTAATCCAGCTTGTGGTAAGCTTATTTGATTAAATGAGATTTAATCAATGCTCCTCAAAGAAAAAGATGAACAAACATATTTGCAAGGCGAACTTATCTCTGTAGTGCCATTGCCCTTCGTCACAAAGGATTTGGTCTTGAATTTTTACTCTTCCTTCGTTCCCAACCAGTGGTTTCTGATTTTGGGGGAAAAAGGGTGGTTTTGTGCATTAATCGTGGAAGATTCAGCAAGTAGTTTTGTGCATTAATGGTGGAAGATTCAGCAAATGCTTTTCTGCGTTATTGCATTCTTATTGTTTCTGGTGATGTAGGAGAGTATACTAGAGGAAAAAAGTTATTAATGCTTTGTATTTTCTTGCAATTCCAGAGGTAAAGCTTGTTGATGTTCCTGAAATGAATTATACGTCTGAGGATCAGCCGCACCCTCGTGGGGAAATATGTGTTCGAGGGCCTACTGTCTTTAAAGGCTATTTTAAAGATGAAACACAGACGTACTGAATTTCCTTTAATTTGCTTGTTATTGTTTCCTTCGACTGGTAGTAGTTGGGTAAGCTAACTTTAATTATCTGCACCAGGAGAGAAATAATTGATGAAGAAGGTTGGCTTCATACAGGAGATATAGGGATGTGGTTACCTGGAGGTCGTTTGAAGATAATAGACAGGTGACTTTGGATTCAATGTAGCAAACAATTTACTGCTTAAGAGTCAAAACAAGTGTAATAATTCAGTGAGTGATTGTTCCAAGATTTGGGTTTGGGCATATTCTCTTCAACTTATCATAATTACTTATCATCAATATTCAACACTGATTATCACTGATCAGTACTTAGTCATATTTCTTACTCACAACTTCAGCCCTTCAGCATTGATCAGCACTCATTAGCGTTGATAAACGTTGATCAGCAATAACTTACTTATGATAAGTTGAAAACGAAAAGTTCTAGTTATCATTGGCTGACTTGACAATCAATTATCTTCCGAATCAATCCATCTCTAAAATAATGAGCTATAGCAATTAGTGGAGTCCCCCCCCCTGCGCGCGCAAACCATTAAAAAATAATCTCAGAGAGCTCTTCTCCGTTTACAAGGACAACGTTTTACTGTTTTAGCATTTCTAATGCTTACATCATGTCAGTTGAAGTAACATCCCCCTGTTAGGATGACTTGAATGCAGAACTTTAGAAGATTCGACTCCCCACCCCCTATGCTGTCTTTGCACCCAAGCTGATGTCTGTTTTCCTTGTTAAACCGATTCCGCAACTGAGTGAAGTTCCTAAGTGGGATGAGAAAATCCCGTTCTTTATTAATGGAAGTAAAATGCAGAAATTTTATCTAGTTGTGCAGTTGAAACCATTTGAAATAATCAAATACTTTACCAGGGGCAGATATGTATGCACTTTTTTCTTTTAAAGTTCCTCTTTTCTTTTCTTTTTTTTGGGGGGGGGGGGGGGGGGGGGTGTTATAGCAGCAGAAGAAAATCCCAGCTTGGAGGAATGCTTTCAAGCAGATAGTGCCTTTTTATTCTTTATTTTGGGTTGCCTTGTCCTGGCAGAGATTGCACTTTGTAATGACCTGAAACTAATATTTAGTAATTAGTATCCAAAAAAATTAGATGATCTTATTTACACTCATGATCTGGGCCCTATATGAACTTTGAGCTGGTGACTTTATTGTACATGCATGTTCTTATCATTCGATGTTAGAGGATTTGCCTAAAAGCATGCTGATAATGGTCTTCTTGTTAGTTTTAAATTCATCTCTCATATTGTCCTTGTTGTTACAGGAAAAAGAACATCTTCAAACTTGCGCAGGGAGAATATATAGCACCTGAGAAAATTGAGAACGTCTATGCAAAGTGCAAATATGTGGAACAGTGTTTTGTATATGGTATGACAAAACTGCTCTTTATTCAGCAGAAATGTCAAATATTCTTTTATTAATTCATGCTTAATGTTTTTGACAGGCGACAGCTTCAATTCATGTTTGGTGGCGATTGTCTGTGTGGACCCAGATGCATTGAAGGGCTGGGCTGCTGGAGAGGGCATCAAGGTATTTTTACAATATGCTTTTAGTTGACACATTTTGTCACTTGAAAGCATGTGCTACCCTGGTGTCCCTCCCTCCCCCTCCCCCTGAAAGGAAAAGAAAGGAAGAGAGAGCTTGTGACTAAGGCCCTGCTATTTTCGACTTATTTTTGCTAAACTGAACTAAACTTATTTTTATCGAATTGTACTGAACTGAAATTGTGTTGGACTTGTTTTGGTTGAACTGAACTGAAAAACTTATTTTTTCTGAACTGAATTTAACTGAGCTTATTCTAAAAATATTAAGTTGATGAGAAACAGGGCCTGACACAGATAATTGGCCCTGTTCTCTTCAACTTATTTTTTTTAAAAAATAAGTTCAGTTTTGTTCAGTTCAGTAAAATGAAGTTCAGAATTCAAAAGAAATAGGTTTGTTTCAGATAAGTTCAGCAAACCTAAGGTCAGTTTGCAATTCATGTAAGTTCAACAAAATAAATTCAGTTCAATTCAGCTCAACAAATGTAAGTTAAGTTTGGCAAGAATAAGTTCAGTTTAGAATAATGCAGCAAAATAAGTTGAACAGAACAGGGTCAAATGAGGAAAATGTGTTGGATGTAAGCTTGTTTAATGATTTTCATAATGATATGCTATAGTGGATAACAAGCATCATGTCATCCCCTAATCTGTAATTGCAGACCAGTTTTGGGTTGGAACAGTATCTTGATCAGAGCCCATTTTTCAATAATTTGTGGTGTTTGAGATGAATGAATTTTGCAATGAGGGAAAAGTAGCAAAGATTGCAGCGTAAATATGTTTAATATGAAATTTTAGAGTTGCATGTAGGATGCAGATGTGCGCTCCGAGATGGGTAAAGCTCCATGTTGCTGTGTGAGGCAGCCTGTGATTTTGTCTGTTCTTTCTGTTGATAATGTGAATTGCTTCAATGCAGTATGAAAGCTTAGGGCAGCTGTGCAATGATCCAAGAGCAAAAGCTGCAGTTCTTGCTGAGATGGATGCCGTGGGAAGAGAAGCTGGTGTAAGTTATATTCGTGGCTTCCTAAGCTGAACTTGGTAACTAAACTCCTTTTCTGACTTCTGTTAGATTATTTCTCAGTTGAGAGGATTTGAATTTGCAAAGGCTGTTACATTGGTGCCTGAGCCATTTACTGTGGAAAATGGACTTCTCACTCCAACGTTTAAGGTTAGCTCCCATCCCCATTTCTGTTGTCTCCTTCTGTGGGCACTGTTGTGTCTATGGTGCTTAGCTATCTAACTGGTGTCCGAACGAAATTACCTTGGTTAGTGTTGGCACTTCAGCCGTTTTCCAGTAAATTTGCTGTTTTAGCTTGAAATGAGGGGCAAATGTACATAGTCATGCTGGAGTATAGGGTATTTGAACAACCCCTCCTGTAAAATTGGCTCAGCCAATGGGCCTGATCCGTTGCTAACCCCCCCCCCCCCCAACCAAAAAAAAAGCCCACCCCAGTTTAGTGAGGCCCTGCACAGTTGCCCTAGCGGCTGGGCAGGTTACCTACCCTCATCAACGAGAGAGAAGTCAGAACAAAACAAAATAATTTTTTTTAAAAAAAATGTATGAATCATGCTGGCCGTTGTCCCTGCGAACATGAGTTTTGTGTCTAAAAGCATCAAATTCTCTCCAGGCGAAGGCATGAGTAATAGGCAATCACTGATTTTTAAATATAAGGAGTAAGGATGCATATCGCCCCCCCCCCCTCCCCCCAATATGTTATGGAACTCCGGGTTGTTGGTTTGACATAGTCTAGACTGTGATTGTCTTCCCATTTTCGACGTACATTGTTGTAACTGGCAAGCTATAGCAACATTCGAATT
The DNA here is from genome assembly GCA_017589665.1 of Selenicereus undatus. NCBI lineage: Eukaryota > Viridiplantae > Streptophyta > Magnoliopsida > Caryophyllales > Cactaceae > Selenicereus > Selenicereus undatus. The sequence continues at coordinate 12,610,210 of JACYFF010031955.1, forward strand.
AGAATGGTGAAATCTATTCCTAACTTGTCTTCCTCTTAACTTCACCCAGGTAAAGAGACCTCAGGCTAAGGTCTACTTTGAGAGAGCAATTGCAGAGATGTATGCAGAAATTTCCAAAGCGGATCCAACGTCACATAAGATGTGATGAGATGGTTGTGTAGTTGTTGCTGGCAACCGTTCAGAATCAACCTATCTTGGTGCAGTTGTGTACTTTATGTTTCTCCTCTTTCCCTTCCGGCCAATTCAACTATGTTTTTTTCCTTCTGGGTCAGGTCGATTCCCGTGTCTCACCGCAACATTTAAAAGATAAAGGAAATGAAAAGAAAATAAAACAAGTGCATGGGAGGAGGGTTCTCTACTGGGAGATTTCATGGAGATGGGGTGATACAACAATAATAATGGCACTATGCGGTTTCTGCTTGAGTAGGATGTTCGGATATCTAGATGTGTACAATCTTGTCCCTGCTAATAGAGACAGATCTGATGGCGCTTGTTATTGAATGCGCGATTGTGTTGTATTCATGTTACAATACGGGCCATAAGCTACCACTTAAATAGAATTGTACATGGATAAAAACTATGTTATTCCCTCATTTGGGGATGTAGTTATGGCTTGTGAGCGGGAGATTGTTCCGCTGCAGGGTTTGTTCTCCAACTTGATTCATGCGGATTCTTGATTAGTCAAATTTGAGATTCCAATAGTTTCGGTTTCGTTTCTGGATGGTTTAGATTTCATACTCCCAATCTTAATTTGTCCACATAATGATACTTTTATATGCTAAAATTGTACTAGATCGTCCAAGTTCTAAGTATCACATTTCAAAATTTAGCTTACGGATCATGCTTAATATTTTCCATGCTTCGTGTCACTTCAAATGTACTCGTTTTGATTTTGGACATATTCTTGAAGACCATGTTTGAAGGTGTACCTGAGTACTTAACCAAAAGAAGGTGATACGTGAATACCAAGCTTTCGAATGGCATTCCCTTGAGACACTGTTCTAAGAGCCCTGGTTGGCAAGAATCAGCCCGATTAATAGGTACTTCTGCTGGGTAACAAATCTTACAGTTTTGATTCGATTTCAAGGTTGGTCCAATAAGATTTGTTGTGTAAATACAAGATCCATCTTCCAAATTATTTGGTTGGATTGAATTGAGTTTACGTAGAAATCACGGGTCTCATTTCGGGCAAGATTGGAGATATTATAATATAATCTGATTTTCGTAGTCACATAAGGATTAGCTTTGCTAAGTTAAGCACTTAAGCAGTTAATCATTGTCAAAACCTGTTGATTTTAAAAAAAAGTTCTAAACCTTAATAAGGATTGTGATTTCCACTAAGCTATTTTGGTTTGAGTTTGAGCCACTGCCCACTGGCCAGTGGCCTACTAACCCTACTCAACCCAGATGATTCATTGCAACTTGCAAGACAGTAACTCAGCAAGGACTCCAATCTTCAGTTGCAACATAATCACACAAGGGGCAAGAAGCAATATTACTCGATGTGAAAATTCGAAAATCCTCAACACAATTAGCACAATAGCCCAAATCACAATGAAACGGCCCAATTATAGCACAAGCTGATTCAAAATTGGCAATATTCTGACAAACCAACCTTGATTCTGACATTGCACTGATTATAAAACAACAAAAGGTCACTCTCCAAACTCAATCTGATGATGTCAATTTTGCAGTATTCGGTAGTTGTTCGCACTTCAGTCTTCCCTCAACAAGGATACATCTTAATTTTCTTCGAGTTTTCCCCTCTTTTTTTTTTGGGTTGTTGCCCTTTTTGAGAGGCAGTGAAGCCGTAGCAAGAGTGCAAAGGAACACATTGAAATATCAAAGCATTAATAAAAATGGTGTAGCATTCTGGACAAATTATTGTAAGTTTCTAGAAGATCTAGTGAGCAGTGCACAGCATCACAATCAGATGCAGGAGGAATACTATAACAGAAATGCTGCTGACTCAAGGTGTAATGGATGTCTCCCGCGAGACAATTCTTTTTCATTTTGGCCGTGCGACCGATTCTTCTCCATTTTGGCTGCGACACTGAGTATTTGTGGGCCCAGGCCTCTGCCTTAAGTAAAATGGTCACACAAAGACAAGATAATAGCATAGATTTATCATTGCTTTGAAAGAGGTCGTGTGTTTTCCCAAAGCCACTGCCATGCAGAACCATCCAGCAATGGTGACAGCTGCAATATGGGCCAGCAGCTTAAGAAGTCAGCAACCACAGCTAATGGTTTACCAGAGTAAATGTGGGAACCAATTGCCAATGAAACTCGGTTTCATTTTTTGTTCTCACCCCCCCCCCCCCCCCCCCCCAAAACAAAGAAAGGGGATACATTACCTTCTCCCAAACTTGCACATGATAATCATTGATCCAATCGACTTCCGAAGCAGAAAGCAAAGACAAGTCTATCATTTTGCTCTGTCAAATTCCCATGAACGACCAGATGTTAGCGTCATTAGATTTTACAGGATATGCTGTGGTAAATGCAAAAGCGTAGTCATAAACAAAGGCAAGTCTAGCATTTGAAGTTTAGGTTTCTTTAACTTTTTTTCTTCAACCAGTAATTTATTCTTCAAAGTGTCAACATAGTCTTGGTTCCGTTTTTAATTTTGCTTTTCGGGAAGAATACATATCATGTAGCTGGGACACAGACACAGACACAGACATTTGCATGTGTTCTTTCTCCCCTCGTGTTACACTATAGATAAAGCCCAACTGGAACATCAAAGGCATATGCTGAGGGGACCTAGGGACTACAAGAGAAACCCCCACCCCCCCCGGGGGGGGGGTTCAATGAGCATGTCTGTTAGAATGCAAAAACTTTGTATTTAGGGCGATGGGTCCAACATGAGAATCTTTTGACTATCCGTTGCAAACACCTGAAACTACAACCCCCGGCGGGGGGGGGCCCCCCCGAAAAAAAAAACCAAAAAAAAGGGGAAAGAAACGAAAAGCAAACCTAAAAAGGGAAAATAGGCGAGACCCTAGGTATTGTTTGGCTTGGGTTTAAATGCAGACACTTCATAGAGACAAGCCAGGATAGCCAAACATAATCAACACAATAAATAAAAAATTTAAAAAAAAGTGCTCACATTCAGCAGTGACAGGGTGCAGATAAACCATAAACAAGCAGTATTAATCCATCAACAAGCCTCAGGGCCTCAACGTATGAATTAAGAGATTTATCTATAGTTGCCACTCATAATGCATAGGTAACAGAAACAGAAACAAGCCGCACTGACATACCTGAATGGGAACAAAAGTAAGCTTTTCAAATCCCATATATTCAAGACCTCCATAGCGGTTTGGTGTATTAATCTCTTTTACACAAAGGAGATTCTGCACAACCAATATGTCAAAAGCAAGAATAAGCATTACGTACAGTCATATCAAGCCCACTACATAAGCTCACTGAAAATACAAGAATGGCTTTCTCCAGGACTACCTACCTCTTTTGTTCCCCCTTTTTCTTTCAAGGGCAGAATATATGGTTAAGAAAAAGCAATTAATGTCAAGCCAGAAGATCCAGGACATAACCAGCCCGCAGTAGATCACCTCCCCCAACCGGCAGGGAAAAAAGGAACGCTAAACACTATTTTATGGATACTTCTATGACTTCTATCTGCGTCACACATGAAGGATAAAACTACTCCAGAATTCCTCCATAAAAAGATCGTCCACTATTTCTTTTTTGTTGGGGGGGGGGGGGGAGGACATGTCTGAAACACTAGACCCACTCAATAAAAACACCTATTTCCAACTAAGACCAGTCATGGAAAATTGAAACATGATTTAATTTACACCCGCACTTTAGAATCAAGCAAAGGGCAGTATTAACACAACGCATTTAAAAAGTTGAGCCAGCCAGCTGTCGCTAAGAAGTTGATATGGACATTCTTTTTGGCGTAGGAGTACCATTATGCCTACCAAATGTCATCTGAAAGGAATGGTACAACTTTGAGCAAATCAAGGATTTTTAAAAGTAAACACAATGGGCCACCAACATAGCAAAAGTTAACTACATCTGTACATAAATAATTAGTAGTGCATCTACAGAGTTCAGTAAATGGGTTTCACTGCCACAAAAATGCTATGTTCATAATGTGCCATGAAAAGGCAATGAAACAAATCCTATAACTAATATGCTCTATGCAAAAGCGTACATAAGAAGAGATAGGGACCATACCTCAATGCGAATACCAAATGTATGATCTTCATAATAACCAGGTTCATTGCTAACAATCATGCCTTTCTGCAATGGTGTCGGATTTCCAAATCTGAAACTAATGCTTTGGGGCCCTTCATGGACATTTAATGCAGCTCCTACACCATGGCCCGTACCTGGATAAAGAAGATACAAAAGGTTATTTGTAAGGGTGAAACTCTCTACAAAATGTAAGGGAGCATACTTACGTAAAAACAAAGATAATGAAATAATTGATATATCGGTGGAAGTACCATGGCGGTAATCAAGTCCAATTTTCCAGAGAGGAGAACGAGCAAAAGCATCCAAAACAAAGCCAGGTGTGTTCTCTGGGAATACTGCTTGATCAAGAGCAATATGACCCTGCAACAAAACATTACTTATCAATTATGTCAGGATTGGGAGTTTGATGACTGTAAGATAACAAAGCAAAGCTGTTTTGACGTTATCATATAGAAATACAAATCATGAGTGTTAAGACAGACTACAATAAGGAACAGATCACGAAAAGGCACACTAACATTTCCAGTAACTCTTGAATGAACATGCCAGGCTGGACCACAAATACCCAAAAACCTTTTAAAGACAATTTCACTAATGAAAATCCCCCCAACAAACCCCCCCCCCAAAAAAAAGTTTTGAATATGCACTCTAATTTCTGAACATTTGTATCTCAACCACAGTTCTTTTCAAGTTTTCCCAAATCTTCTCCCATGCATGTACCTAAAAACATAAGCAGCACGCAAAGAAAAAATTCGTGACTTTGGCAAAGAATGTAGATTGTACGAACATAGCACCTGTAAAACACGTGTAAAACACTCTTTTTCACGAGCAGTAGGTTCACCAAAATGTACTGTCCTTGTTACGTCAGTTGTACCATCAATGTATTGTGCTCCACTATCTAGCAAGAAAAGCTTCCTGGAATCCACAACACTGCAACTATCTGGTTCGGGTTTGTAATGTATAACAGCACCATTTGGTCCAGAAGCTGGAAAACCATTCACCAGGCCATTAGCTAGCTGAACAAATTTGGGTGCGAATAGCAGGTTAAGAGGCAGAATTAAATTGTTAACCATCCCTGAACCATGTAGTATGCTTTCTCTTGCAATGTAGTTGATGAAGTTATGCTTGCCCTTATTTAACAATCAAATAAACTTTCATGAAAGCCAAACAATAATCAAAAGAATCAAGACTCCTTGAAATTTCCAACATTAAAAGAATTGCAAAAGGTAGACTTTTGAAGGAAGGTATTTAGGTGGCTCATTTAAGAGGTACCGTGCAAAGTTGATTTCTGCAATAATTTTGCAATATTATCCATTTATCTGACTACTGTTAACTGTTTGCTACACAAAAAGGTCTAACCTACATGGTGGAACTGTCACCTACAAATTCAGATTAATAAGAGGATTACATAACATGCACAATAACAAAAATGTATGCTTGCTATGTGTGAAACAAGTGTGATTATAGAGCAAAACCTGCAACAAAATAAGGAATGTGGAAACCTTAATTTTTTTTTTAAAAAAAATAGGCATAATTTGGCAGTCAGGCTCCTTTTCGGGGGGGGGGGGGTAGATCACAAAATTAAGAAAGCATCAAATTCTGAAGCATTGTGTAAAACACTCTCAAAATCTTCACCAAATAGCTTGCATATGCCATGTTCTTTTAGGCTCTTCCAAGTTGAACTTTTTACTAACCGAAAATCACTCTGTTGCATTCAGAGGGAGTTTAATGCTAGAGGCAATGCAACTCCTCAAACACAGCCTACTTCCAATCCTACAATGATGTTTAAGCATCTCAGATCCCTACTGAGAGTCTGAGACATATTAGGATGATTGAATACAAATGGGTTAATAGACACAATGAAGTGCAATTTTCATGATGATCTCCCAGGACAGAGAAAAGCTTATGGTCCCATTATGAACAACATTGTGTACATACCAAATAGCACTCTGTGAACCTTCTGCACTTTACATCAATACTCAATCCCACCTTGCAACAAATCATACGCAAAAACACAACTATATTGCCTCACTATTTTAACAGCCAGACATATCAGACCTCTGTTTTTCATATTATGGGCTGACATCGACAAACGTCAACATGAATCTATTTCAGAAATGGACAAATTTTTTAGTTGTAACAAGTGCAGCTGAACATTACCACTAATAGTCTCAAAGCTTATATCTATAAAACCATCTTGCTGTGATCGAAAATCAAGAAGCTTGTCTGCAACCTCCACCTCTGTCAATGTGACACCCTTCTGAATTTCATTTTCCAGCCATGCCCAGAATTGTGCAATGGCAACTGCATCCCTGCAAATGACGCATAAGGTGAATATTAAACTTCCAAGAACGTCAGCAACACTTCATCTTAAGCGTCATTCGTCGTCCTTTGAAAACTGCATGTGGGATTACATGCACAGATGGATGACTTGTCCCCACAAGAGCACCCCAAGAAGAAAGATTATTTCACTCACCTTAAATGAGCATTACGCATTCCTTCTATTTCAGCGGGATTTTTCAATGCTTTCGCAAGGGAAATAGGGGAACTCTGATATACGGCAGTTGGTCCATCAAGTTGACCATTCGAACTGCCATATGACTTCGACTTATTTCTCCTCTTGTCAGCAACAGACTTAAAAGAATTGACAATGGCCACATTAACAGTTGATTTGTCAATCAACAGACAAGCTCCTTCAGCTGCCAATCTGCAGAGAAACGAATGAAATCAACATTCCATGCAGGCAAAACAACATCTACAGCTCCAGAGAAAACGTAATAGCAAATTATCTGATCATTAGCATGCACGGTTTGTAACATATTTCGGGATTTTATTCCTCCGTTGTATGATACAAACAATTGTAGCCTCAGTGTATTACTTTTTTTTTTATCCTTATCAAAAAAAAAAAGTATTACTGCCCAGGAGTCCTGCTAAGTTTGTGGAATTGCACATCCACCGAAATGCACTCTATAGATAGAGTTTATTCAATAAGAACGAGAACCCTGTTTTGAGCCTGCTGAAGGAAGACACAGCAATGTTCAGACATACACAGCCATATACATGAAGAGTGGAGAAGTTATCTCTAAAAGGCAAATTAAGACAATTTTAAAGGAATTTTTGAACGTGTTCAATAACAGCTTTGGAAAATAATGCATTTTTTCATAAGGTGGAAAACAACAATATTTGAAAGAGACAAAAAGTCTGTTCAGCTAGACAATATAGCAAAAGTATAGCAGTGGTGCCGAAACACAAAAATAAAATTAAAAAAAAAAATACATCCAGAATTAAATTCAACCAATAATCTGCATGAGATTCCATTAACACATGCAACTATCTCCATTAAGATGAGACAATAGAAGATGCACTTCATAAGATCTCCTAAGGCTACCTTGTCATAGCAACTCTGTTATTGTCAAGAATGCTGAACCCCTCTCATAACAACAATTAAGAAGAAAAGTTCACTTTCAGTCAAAATACAGTAAAACTTGTAAACTCACTTCTCAACAGCCTTCAGGATTGCATCATAAGGTCTGAGCTCTATGCCAGCATTCTTCAAGTAATCCATCACTTCAGATGTGACTTTACGCTCATCAATGAATAGTTCTGCCTTATCAGTTTCGACAATCAAGTATGCGTACGCAACAGGAGAATGGGGAACATCCCTTCCTCTCTGAGAAACAGAATACAGGAATCATTAGCAATACTTGTGTCATAACGATATGCAGCTAGGCTTGCATAGACTCACGTATAAAATTGCAGACAAGTTGATGTTACAACATAAACCATATGAATTAGGATTAAAATCTTACCACGTTGAGCAACCAAGCTATCTCATCAAGCTTAGTAATCACTATAGAAGAACAACCAGCATTAGCAAGTTGGAATCTCAACCAAGACAACTTCCAAATTACATCTACTCCTGCATACTTCAATTCGTGCAACCTCACTGGCTGGCATGGAGGTGCTGGCCTATCCTTCCAAATTTCATCCACAAGATTGATCTTGGACAAAAGAACCAACTCATGGTTCTTCTTAGAAATATCCTCTCTAAGTTCTTCGGCAGCATCAAAGGGAAAAAGGAACTGTTCCCTTCACAAGATCAAGTGGACATAGTATCATGAGCTACAGCTTTTATGAATAATGCTGATGCAGTCAAGTAGGACAAAGCCACTAGGTCTTGACAAGAGCGAGGGAACGAAATGTCAAAGGAGATGCAGTTGACCAAAAGGATCTAGAGACAACTCCTGGAGTTATGCACTTATGCAGCACAGCATGCTATTTTGAAGTAAAAAGGCATCAGCATAAAACTACAACTTATTCAGAAACAATAGTGGAGTTTCTCAAGTCTCTTAGAGAGCAAATTAGGAATTGGATATCATTAAGTCACAGAAGACAACAACCACATCAGAAGTTTAGTATATCTTACAGGATCAATACCCACTCTAGAGCCAGGTGCCAGCACATCATTAAGCCACTCAGCAGTTGTGGGGACACCCATGTTACCGGCACGCATAAGGATCCAACTGGAGCTCAGCTGCTTTTCAGCCTAAACAATTTTCAAACGAAAACAAGAGAAACATTGAGAGAATTATAACAATACACAGACCATCTGCGAAGCCTAGATATACCAAAGGTAAACAAAGCACGAGTCAGGACTGAGAGTAACAGGTAGATTGAGTGTTAGGATAAGCAAAGGGCGCCATTTCATCCAATTCCTTCTGAAATAATACAAATATATGGATCACCAACAGTTTAAAATTCTAAAGGACAAACTAACATAGATCAAAGGAGGAAGAGATAGGATATCTCAGGGAGTTTTGCAATTGAGTGCACAGAATGATTTTCCTTGGGTATGCCCCAGTGAAGTTTTTAAAGAGCTGATTGATTTTGATGAAAACCAAGGCTTAATTACTCAACTGTTTGAAGATGAACTAGACCATAAGGAAGGAAGTTAAACAGGATGCCTAAAAAAAAAGAAAAAAAAGTTCTTGAGGGCCTCAGAGATAGATGATGCGATTGGAACATCTTGAGGGTCCCTGAACAAATTAGACCACAGAAACAGGATGTCCAATAGAAAAAGGAAGAAATGAAGGTCTCGTCTGTTGAAGCATCAAAGATAGATGCCATGACCGTAACATGTAGGCATAGAGCATACTTTATCTTCTTCATTAATGGCATCATCATCTCCCTCCCCCCCCCCCCCCAAAAAAACTAAAGGAAGAATAGAGGGGGGGAATAAAGGAAAAGCTCAAGTCTATCATTAATTTTACATACTAACAAATTTAACAATTATGTTTGGATTAACCTGCAGAAAATATCTCCCATCTGTCCATAGCGCTGCTTTATCCTTTGTGACAACTGCAGTACCAGCACTCCCGGTAAACCCAGAAATGTACGCCCTCCTCATATAACATTCAGCAATCAATTCACTCTGCAGGGAAAATCCAAGTAATATCCAAAACTTATAACCAATTTCCTTAATACATTCCCATTAACACTGTTTAACCATTGTCAAATACATCTACATAATATGTGTTCCAAAAACCACCCCTCCCACTTCTCTCCCCCCCCCCCCCCCCCAAAAAAAACCCCACAAAACAACTCCCAATGTGGATGTCGCTTGTGCAGGGTCTAAGGAGATCCAGATGTAAGCGGTCTCACCTTTGTAACTGTCTAACCTACAAAGAGATTGAATCCAATAGACCCACAAAAGATCTGAGATAACATTTTTATAGTTGGAAAGTCTTGATACAAAAGGGAGCAAGACAACATAAACTAGTAGCTGTAACCATAGATAGATAACAATAGGTAAGTACGGTACAGCAAATAAACAAGAGGTTACATGATAACCACTATATGCACTATCAAAAAAAAAAAAAAAATGTTTTGCACACGCAAGTATGGAAAACGCAAGTTAGATAGTGGCCAGATCTGCACAAACAGCAAATCCCCCCCCCCAAAAAGAACACCCCCATATACTCCTTTTTCCCCCCTCCCAGCTCAAGCCATTGAGTCCAATGACGACCATGGCATGGTGACATTATACGTGCCGATCAAATACAATAGTCCATCAAAACACTGCATTAGAGTCTCAGCTTACCCCAACAAACTAGTCATTCAATCAGTATTCCATCACTCCATCGTTACATTTCATTACCCCTTCGCATTACATTCATGAACCATAGTTCATAACATCAACACACAAAAAAAGGCCCACTTAATGTCTTTTACATAGCAACTGATGATTATAGCATCAAAGCACACAATATGACAATACCCTCAAAAAAATGCTTAAGTACAGCACAAAGACTCCAAACATCAAACAAATGAACAGTGGCAATTAAAATCACCCAAGACAAGGTTCTCAAATTTCAGCATAAAAAAGAAACTGAAACCTGATGAGCGTCCTGGGAAGGTATAATATAGGCATCGATACCAACGCCGGGCTTGCTGAAAAGCTCCCGCAAAGCTCGGAGCTTCTCGTCCTGAACACAATTGGTTTCCTTGTTCTTCTTCTCGAGCTCCGGACGGGGTTTTGCAGTGGATGAGCTGCAACATCTAACGACGCCGAATGAAGGGCGAATTTGGGAGATTCTGGGGACTAAGGTTTTGGAATGGGATCTCAATCTGTGGAGAACTGAAGGTGAGGAGAGAGAAATGAAGCGATCGTAGTGAGGACGAAGGAGTGAGGAGGTTAGAACCAGCTTTGCGGAGGAGAGAGAAAGTGCTTCCATGGTGAGAAAGGGGGGGGGGGTGCTATGGCTACGCAACAAGATAAGGGGAAGCAGTTGATCAACGAGTTACTGGATAAAAATGTCATTAAGGCTATTCTTGAAAACTTATTTTTCTTCATTTATTTGAATTAAATTTTTTAAACTTTGAAGTAAGCTGAACTTATTTTGATAGAGATAAAATAAACTCAAATTATTGTTACTAGGTCAAATTAATTTATTATTATTGATTTTAGGAGTACTCTATAATTAATTTTTCTCATTTTATTAGTGATTGTAACGATAAAATTGCCCACATTTCACAGAAAAATGAAATTTAAACATGATATTATTATTGTTGAACTTATTTTTATTGAAGTAAATTGAACTAAACTTATGTATATTTTTTTGAATTTATTTCTGATAAATTTTTTGTTGAGTAAGACAAAGGTAAACAGGATAAATAAAACAATGAAAAATGATCCAACGCATAGTGATTAGCCCAAAACATCAGCAGGTATGTTCACTAGAGTTGTAGTTGTACCGATCGAGGACGAGATAAATCACGAACCCAGTTTGTGTGACAAGATGTTGCACTCTCTCCTAACCTGGCTGAATTATATAAGTTAGACATTAAAAGCAAACATTCTTACCTTATCAACCAAGACACTAGGTTGCTACGAGAAATCCTCACCCAGTTGAAGGGTCCTCATTATAGTTTGGTTGTCCCCTTCCACTATAATAGAGCTCCTGCTTCTCCTCAGAGCCTCTTGTAAGCCATAAAGGATCGCCTTGGCTTCTACGAGAGGGACTAGGCAAGGTGTCCACCTCATAGCATCAGCGTCCTTAATTACACTTTTCCAATCTCGCTCCACCCACACAACCACCACAACTCCTACTTTCACTTTCGTGTCGACGTTGATCTTGAACGTTCCAATTTGGGGGGGGGGCATTGCATAGGTCTTTCTTCCACAGGTGTTTGCACCTTAGAGTCATCAAAATGCATTTTCTGTAGGTTTGTCTCCCTGAAAATACTGCGAGCCAACTTGTCAATATCCACGACCCCTTTGCTCAAACGAACCTTATTCCAGAGTGCCTATATGCGGTCAATGGCATAGGCTGCCAACAAAGTGAAATCTCGTGCTCTCTCTCTGACCATGCCCTATAGTCTCTCATCCCTGACCGTCAAATTAATCCAGTCTCTTACATCAACCACACCCACCCATTTAGATTGGAAGAAGATTTTTTGCACTATGTCACAACCCACAGAGAGGTGAAATGATGACTCATGTCCGGTTGTACGCAACAAGTATTGATCATCACCAACCTGAAAGACCCGCTGTAGGCGCTCCTTTCTAGGTAACAAATTAGCGTAGATCCTCGACAAGAACATTTTGAGTCACTCACTCAGTCTTAAATCCCATACTCGACGCCACACAGGGTCCCTATGACTGGTCCATGAGCCTTATTGGGATGCTCTAAAGGCCGATTTTATAGAAAACTTGCCCTTACTATCTTTCACCCACAAGACCTTGTCGACAACTGGTAGTGTAACACTTAGCGCCGACTCCACCGAGTTGTCATCAAATATTTCCTTCAATTTAGGGGCATCTCATCTCCATCTACTCCTTAAGGATAAGCTCGCTAACCTATTTCGTCAGCATTGTCTTTAGGGGTCGGTTTGAAATTAGGAGATCGAGGGATCCAAGGATCCCTCCATGCATCTTTTGAGCAACCATCCCCATCTCGAAAACAAGTGCCTCTACGCAGGAATTAACGCAATTAGCTATGCCCTTTCACATTGGAGAGCCGTAGTTACCAATATTACCTTCGTGCATACGAGCTCTACGACCATATTTATTAATGGCAACAATGATGCTCATGGCCTACTCGAGTCAGCGAGGAGATACTAACCCAATTTAGACACAAGGGCTCTATTAATATCTCATAAATTATATGGAAAGATAAGTTGAATAAAACATGGCTTAGGTCAACATAATTTTCTTTCTTTTTTTTTTCTCAATGATACTATGTTTGCATTTTGAAAAAAAAAGAAGAAGAAATTGGATCAATTTTTTTTCAATCTAGTTTCAATTTTTTTTTTTGGCAATTTATTGTCACAATAATTGATTATCTGACCACACTGACATTGTTTTTTTCAAATACAAATATAGTGACATTGGGGTAAAAAAAAGCAGAAGAAGTTAAAAGCAGATTGAAATTTTTTTAGCATATTCTTATCTAAGAGCCCCTTGATCTGTGTATGCCAACGACGTGATCAGCACGCTCTAACGACCACGTTTGATCCGAAAAAGCACGGCATTGAATGAAGAAATATGGTCTTTCTCGACAACGCATGGCATTGGCAAATGGCAACATGCTTTTTCTCTTTCCTTTCTTCACTCCCCTGAACTGAAGCTTAGAAGTTCTCAGATACTCACCAATGGCGATCATAACTGAGCACGAAGAAGATCAGATCGACCCACCAGGCTCTCCTTCCAAATCCAAACCCAAACCCAAACCCAAATCTAAACCCAAACCCGAAACCAAATCCGGACCCGCAAAACCCAAGTCACAACATCAACCATCTCCAAGCCCACAAACGAATCAGGCTTCGAACCCGTTTACTTTCTGGTTCTACTTCACCATCACAGTCTCGCTGATCACTCTTCTCTTCGTTTCTCTCTCCTCTCTTTCCCCTCAAGACCCCAAATCCTGGTTTTTAAGCCTGCCCACCACCCTCCGGAGCCACCACTCGAGCGGTCGAGTTATCAAGGTTCAAATTAGTCCCAATGAACCTGCAATTGAAGTTTTTACATACTCTAAAGGGTCTAAAAGTTCAGAAAACGTGTTGATTGTTCATGGGTTGGGGTGTAGTTCATTCACATTTCGGAAAGTGGTTGATGATTTGGCTTCTAAGGGTGTGTTTGCGGTGGCTGTAGATTTGCCAGGTTCTGGGTTTTCGGATAAGGCAGTGGTGAAGGAGAGAGACAGGGTAGGGGCTGGGGTTTTGGGGAGGTTTTGGGAGGTGTACGATGAGATTAAGGAGAAGGGTATTTTCTGGGGTTTTGATCATTTGGTTGAACATGGGTATGTTCCGTTTGATGAGGTTGGAAAGAATCGGGTTTCGACTCGAAGAGTTTATGAGCCATTGGAACTGGGTTCCCAGGAATTGGGTAGGGTTTTGGGGCAGGTTGCTGACTCATTGGGGTTAGCCCCTGTGCATTTGGTTCTACATGATTCAGCTCTGGTAATGGGGGCCAATTGGGTAGTTGAAAATGCTGGATCTTTGAGGAGTTTAACCCTAATTGATACTTTGCCTGGAGGAACAGCATTGCCTTTGTGGGCATTTGAGGCACCGATGATCAGGGAAGTTGTTTTGGGGGTTAATTATGCGTTTAAGAGGTTGATTGGTTCTTGTTGTTCGATGACGATTGTTGGGTCTAGTGTAGAGGCCCATAGGATTCTTTTGAAGGGCAGAGATGGGAGGCAGGCTATTGTGGGAATGGGGAAGAAGTTGAACCAGAGCTTTGATCTATCTGAATGGGTTAGTACAGATGGTTTGAAGGATGTGCCAATTCAAGTGATGTGGTCTAGTAACTGGTCAGAACAGTGGAGTGAGGAGGGAAAACGGGTTGCAGAGGTGGTTTCTCGAGCTAAACTTGTCAAGCATTCCGGTGGAAGGTGGCCTCAGGTACTGTGCTTCCTTACATTATGTACGTTGTTTCCTGCATGAAAAGATGGTATTTTTCTGCCTGGTATCTTGGGACATTTGAGTTCCTTGATATGGTGCGAGTGGAAAACCAAAAAGGTGACTGGAGTATAGCTTCCCAATAATCTGGCGGGGAAATGGCCATATAAATTAGTTTGTAGAGTCCTATGATAGCCAAGTTTGTTTATATATGAATCATAAAGACTTCAATATGTGTATGGATATAGTGCAGCTTGCTTGCGCATGGCACTATGTAAATCTCAATGTGCGAGAACATTTTGAGCGATTCGGCTGAGAAGCACTTGAACACTAAATCTGTTTTGTTGGTCTTGCCTTTTAATTTGCGAACGTTTGACAAGCTTCTTTAGTTCTTTCACTGTTTTCCTTTGTCTAACAATGAGTAATGTCCCACTGGTGGTTGTTGGCCTTCGTATATGCCCAATTAGTTTTCCCTATTTTGACTGGGTGCTGCTTGCAGTCTGTTTCTGAAACACTAACTATATTTGGGTAAATGCTTAATTGTAAGATTATCAGATTCCAAGTTGCCTCTTTCTTCTTCAGGAAGACCCTCATATCTCTTGGTGGAAAATGGAGATACTAGATAAGCTTGATGCTTATGTAGATTTCATCTCACAATTATCTGTACCTCCGCATTCCATTGCTTTGAATGGTCTCAGGTTAATGACACCAAAAGAACGCTTGATGCTTCTTAGCTCAAGATGGTAGGCATTCCCTAGGGAGACTATACCGGGGATTGTTGCGTAAATAATTTTGTACTCTTTTTGGCATAGAATCGGTAGCTCAAGATAGTAGGCTGCTTCATCTTGAAGAGTATGTTTCGAGAAGGCTTTATTTTTCCTAGGCGCAAATATGCTGTTTGTTTATCTTCTACTTTAGTTACCGTCGAGAAATACATCCTTGAATCAGCACTAATCTTAGACTACATTCGAGCACCTGTAAAGATGTCTATTGAGGCCTTTGTCTGACCCTTTGTTTCTCAAGGAAGAAAAGAAGTCCCTACTATCCAAATGTGAGAATGGCATATAAAGCAGATGCTAATGGCACTCTTCTCCTTGGTGGGTGCTGGCCTTTCCGTTTTTATCGGAATCAACATTTCTGAATGTGAACCTCTTGAAAATTGACTTTGTGGAGGTAATTTGCTTGCTTGACTGGCACTTCCTTGTCATAACCCTGCTAAGCAAATCTGATCTGATCACTTTAATAGGGAGCATCGTATGCACTGACAATCTGCTTTCCATCAGGAATATTTTAGCCTATCCATGAGGCTGTTTCCCTTCTGTATCTGGAGCTTACTGACACATAATTCACATCTGCTTGTATTTTTCCCAGGATGACACTTCAAGTGAGGTGGCTGAAATTATTGCTAGCTTTGTGTCATCACTCCCAAAGACCGAGAGAAAAGCTGATGAGAAGCCATTGCCAGAACATATCCAAAAGATGTTTGATGAAGCAAAAAGTGGAGACAATCACCACCATCACGGTCACGGTAGCCATGGCCACCATCATGGACATGAACATAGTCATGGCCATGGTGCTCATGCCGGTTACATGGATGCCTATGGACTTGGTCAAGTACATGGATGGGGAATGTGATTTTAGTAATTCTGCTTCGAAGCACTTGGACCTTTGAATCGAAATGACTAGGTAGTTTGTCCAAATTTGCAGAAGCCTCGCACCTTGCAATCCTGGTGGCAAGTCTTATGGGTAATCGATATACTTGGCTGATACCTCAAATTTCAATATATAGGGTTTGTAGTTTCTTCGATCATTTCAGCTTCTCTGGCTTTCGTATCTGGGTTCTCTTCTTCTTTATTGTGCTTGTAATCTTCAACTGGGGTGCAGGGATTTTGAGTGTAAATGGTGACCATAGTTTTGTAGATCGATAGATCCTCCATGGTTTGAGCTCTATGTCTGCTAGGTCACCAGATGTTGCTTGTAACATGAATATCTTCTAACGATATGGAATCAAACTCTCTGTTGTCATTTTGATGTCATATAATGCGTTAAACAAGCTGTAGAGGTTCTTGGTAAGGTTGAAGAAATGGGTGAAGTTTAAGACTGCTGTTGTTGGTCAAACTGCAAGCTTTGCTTTTGAAACGCCCTGTTAATACACTTTTATGATTACTATGTATACTTGCACAAAATCTGTGACTTTTTGCACAATTGAACTAGCATATAGGCAGTTGTGTTTGGTTGGGATGTATGCTGCAAAATTTTGGATTTAGGTCAATTCGGGTTCAGTTATTTTGGACATTTTGTCCAAAGCACAATATCCAGAGCCTTCCAAATTGCGAAGTCAGGACATTCTGATTCAATCCGAATCGAAATCAAAATGCCTGAACCTGAATCCGAATATCTGAACATTTGATTTGAACTTTTGAAATTTGACTTAACTTATGTATATGACCAAACCAGAATTGATTTTTTTTGTTGTGTGTAAACCCAATTGTTCGATTTTTGGGTCAAAAATTTGGGAGATTGTAAACGGAAATAATACATAAATTCGATTGACTAAATGTTCGAGTTTGTAAAAACACGAATAATTCATAAAATTCAAACAAATCATTCCCAAAATGTCAATCTCAAATCAAATATGTATTTCAATTCGGATATGACCGATTGTTCAAAATTTTAAAGTCAGACAAAAAACATATCAGCGGACCCAATTTATGAGGTCAAACAAATTTGACTAATCAGATTGGACAGATTTTTGTTAGCACTTATTATAGGTAGCGGTAATTATCTTGTACTTTATTCGTTTTCTAGAAGCATTAGACATTCAAAAATGTTGAAATATAGGCTATAATATAAACAATATCTGTACCTTTTTTTCAGCGAATGTTACCACGTGTCCTTGCTTTGGCTAGTATTTTAGCACCAATAGAAATTTTGGGCATCACTTTGGATTTGCATTGGGGTTTGGATTTAATCTCTCGACATTGTATATCTCCCAGTTTCAAAAGGCATGCACTGGAGTTGGATGGATAATATATGGGAGTGTGTACTCCTCCTTCCCACGCATATATATTTTTTAAACGTATATTAGTTATACAGATATTTTTAATACGTGGTGTTGACGTAGTTTGTTGGAGTTTGTACTTCTAAAAGTATGATATAAGCTTTGAGTTAGATGAAGGCAAAGCACACAAGGATGTCAATAAGGGGGAAGTTGATTTGATGTGAATAAGGAAAAATTTCGTCTCTACTTGTGGGACGAAATGAGAAAAGAACATGTAACAATCACATATATATA
>JACYFF010031955.1:12628529-12746159 GCA_017589665.1 Selenicereus undatus
TATATATATATATATATATATATATATAAGTGAGTTTGAATGTTGCGGTCTTGACACGTGTTTCCTAAAACATTTATTAAGATTTTATTTAAAAACAAAAATTTAAACAATATGTGATTTAAAGTCATCTTAATAAATAGTGTCTTTTTAACTATTTAAATTGAGAAAAAAACAAATAAATTACAAATATGTTAATATTGTTGTTTCTAAAAAATTAAATTATAAGATTAATTATAGTATTTTTAAAAATAATTTAGCTAAAATTTTAAAACAAACCATGCATAGCATGGTTTTAAAGGCTAGTGCATTACAATTTTTTGCATCTTGTTATTGGTTATGACCACCTAGAGTTGAAGGGTGGGTACGCATCTATTAGGTACAAATACACACCCCTATGTACGAGAAAAAAAAAATATCGATTTGGCACTAGCCTAATTGTTATATCACTTGCTTGACAATGGTGTGACTAGGGTTAGATCTTTGGTTGTCTCAATTTGTTTGTTTCGAAAATGTGAAGAGCAAGTGAGGTGCCTAGGCTTTCCTGAGCTTCTCCATCCCCTAAACTATTGGCCCATTGAGGCTCCTCTGAAATAAAGGGCTAATGAATGTCCATATTTACCATTGTTAGAAAAAAATAATAAAATATATTCATTATAATTTTTTGCAATTTATTATAAATTCATAACATTTTATAACATCTTCGGAATATTTTACGTATTACCAAATCGTCAGCTCTTTACAGAAGCTTACGGGTCAAGATAATTGCAATTTGTCACCTCAGGGCATATAACAATAGGGCCTCAACGTTATGGTTTTTTACATTTGTTTCTTCTCTAGAAAAAGAAGAAAGCGGGCACCGGCACGGGTGCTTGTTTCCGGTGTCGGTTACGGGCATGAAGAAGTGTACAAAAGAAGACTGTTCTACACAAGTATAAACCCGTAAAACCCGCGCCAAATGAACCCATTGCCACTTTCAGGATTCAACTTCTCCTAGCATGAAAATTCTGATTCTTCCTAGTCTTCCCGCCATCGATTGACGAAGGGAATTGGCGCAACAATCATGGAGGAATCACAGGGCAATTCGAAGGTGTTTAGTGTTCGGATTGTTTCAATCGATTATTACATGGCGCCTCCTATCCCAGACGTTGACATTGCTTACAGCAGTTTCCAAGGTTTTGCCCTGAAAACCCTAATGGATTTTGAAGGGATTCATTCGTTCAACGGCCAATTTCTAAATTTTGAACCTCGAAGTGTGATTTTTCCTTTTTTGTTTGGGTTAATTGCAGGTGGGAGTGTGAAGGAGGTGCCTGTTGTAAGGGTTTATGGCTCCACTCCTGCTGGGCAGAAGGCTTGTGTTCATGTTCATCGAGTATGTTGTTTTTTCCACCTTCCCCTGCTCGAAATGTTCGAAAGTTTGTTGTTCTGAGACTGTTTGGTAACAGATTGTTTATGTCTCAGTGTAACAGTGTGCACATCCCAACCTTAGGACCCTGGCAGGAATCTTGATTCTGGATTGCCTTTTTATTTGAGTTTAATGCAATCTCATCATAAATTTTGAAATGGGTAGTTGTCTGTTTTTGGTGGCGTGCGTTCATTATGGCCAAATTCGTGGAGTTGGGCTTAATTGTTAACCTTAGATGGTCATTTGACTAATATGAAATGGATTAGCGTGTGTTGTGAATCTGATAAAAATGTTGTGGTCTCCAAAAGTATTTGATCCTTATTTTAGGGCCAGGCCATTTGGTGATTTCTTTTTAGAAGTTAATTGCTCTTTTGTTAATTTGAATCTATCTGATTGTCCCATGGTTGCACTTTGGCGTATCTTGCAGGCTTTACCCTATTTATACATTTCATGTTCAGATATACCTGTTCAGTCAGGCCTCGAAGGTATACTTTTACGAATCTAAAGAAATTCAGTCTACTACTTGTATAGAAATGTCATGCTTGTTTGCTAGATTTGTGAGAAGAAATATTATTTCCCCATTTAACTTCTTTCTATAATTGCTTATAAAAGATGTGACCACAGACTCGAGCTGTATTGAACCTTAACTCTTATTTTCTTTAACACGTCCAATTACTTGACATTCCTTGCTTGTTGGTCTCCCCCCTTGCTTCCCTTTTACCCCATCCGCCCCCATTTTTTTTTTTTGGGGGGGGGGGGGTGGTTGAGGGTTTGAACTGCTGTGAAGCAGTGCCCCTTTGTTGTCGTGTCATTTGGATTTACTTCATATTCATAGCCCAATTAGACATGTAAGTTTTATTGTTGAGACTTATGATTTAAGTTGATCATCAGTGATATGTCCAATGTCTTGCCATTTTTCTCATTTCTTAGGTCCCAGTGGGAAATCATCTGTCAATAGATCTGTGTATGATACGGTAAACATGTTCTGTAAATTTACCGCAGGTGATGCCTATGAAAATACCATATGTCTTGCAGTCGAGAAAGCTTTAAAGGTATGCTTTGGCCCTGGCAATCTTTCCAAATAATTATGATGATATTGGTCATTCTAAAAAGAAGATGGACGTAGCATCATTTTTTCACCAGCTGCTCATAAGTTTATTTATTTTTTTAATCTGTGAAGCTCAAAGGCAGTGCTGGTTCGAAAAGGCAACATGTACAGGGCTGCAATGTGGTTCGTGCAAAAAAAATTTATGGTTACCATTCTTCAGAGGAGCTTTTTGTTAAGATATATCTGTATCCTTTTTCAGCTTCATATAGTTTCAGTTGGGTGTTGAGCATCTTTTTATCTGTCTTGGCCCAGGAGTGATTTAGAAAGCTGTAAATCCGACACTTATCCCTGTTCATTCAACTGCAGTATACTCTGAGTAGCGTCCTGGTTCACAATTTTGACAGTTTAAACAGATTAATAGCTTGAATTCTAATGCGTTGAAATTTGTCCTTTGTTGGACCCATTATCATTTGGGCTTGTGATTTATCCATTTTCTTAGACATCAACTTTTCTGTGAACACTTTCTGCCAACCTGTTCTCTGGTTAGTGGACTATGGTATTTGTGAATTTGGCATTCCATGAATCTAGCAGAATCTATTACAGGCTATTGATCCGTGAAAGTTATAAAATCAAGTGATTGCTGCAACTATAATGTTGAAACCTGAATTTTTTTTTTTTTAAAAAATTATTTATATATCATCTACCTTTTCCGTTTTGTCATGTTATCATGGAATAGAACTCTGTTGTCCTTGATGTTGATTCAAGGTATTATCCTCAAGATGTCTCTCGGCTTGCCAATCTCTTGCTGGTATGTAGTATTTTTCATTGTTCTTCTTGCATTCTAAATTTATGCTTTAGAGTGCATTTAGCTGCTCATGAATCCCTTCTTGGCTTGGCCCTTACAGGGACACTGTAATAATCAATTTATAGGTGGAGAAAGTCTTCACTAGAATAATTTATGCTGGAGAAAGTCTTCATGAAAGTTGTCAATATTCATCTAGTCACATAACGATTTAAATTTATAGTTATTGAGCACTTTGGAAAAGGAATTATCTCCATTCAGTTGTCACTACACTACTATTTGAGACAGTTCTGATTTTCTTAAAGGAATTTACACTGACATTTCCTGCACTGTTGGATAAAAATCCAAATTCCCTCCTCCATGTGTATTACATATATGTATTGTAGTTGATATTAATTTGCTAAAGGCAACTGTTTGAAAATTCCTTTTCTTTTTTTTTGGTGGGGGGGGGGGGAGAGGGTTGTTCTTGAGATTATCCTTTTGATGAATGTTGATGTAAGTTTAAATAAGTAAACTTCAAAATTAGTGGATTCTTACCCAAAACAGGAGAGGGACCTTTCAAGATTGGATGTTTCCAAAGTTGTAAACGTACCCACATAAAGATATGGCTATCGCTGTTTGTGTTTGGCTGTCTGCTTGACCATGGGGTTGGTTGCCTCTTGCCTGTCATTGTGATAATTAAACAAGGCAGGAGATGGACCTTGGGAGATTGGATGTTTCCAGAATTGTAAATATAATAAGATGAAGAAATAGCTGTTGCTGTTAGTGTTTGCTTGTCTGCTTACTGTGATAATTAAACAATTCTTTTTGCAGGGAGGCACTGTCTTTGAGAAAAATGTACAGCCGTATGAGTCACATATTCCCTTCCTTTTGCAGTTTATGGTAATAGTCAATTAACTTGCATTTTTTTGTAAGCATGAGGCTGTACTATAATCATGGTGTTGTTATCTCAGGGGATGCATCACATTATGTACACCATTTTCACCTGTGCTTCGTTTTTCAAGTTTATATCACTGATATGTGAGGCCTCTTTAGATCATGTCCATGTTGATAGGATGCCCAAGATGTAGACATCCTAAAAATGCAGAAATGGGTTCAAATGATCCTATATTATTTGTGGGTGCTTTAGTGGGAATTGACACCGTTTTCCTTGTTTGGTTGCATCAGTAAGTGCTAGGCACTGTGTATCAGTTGATTTCTTACATAGTTGAAATCATATTAGGTTGATTATAACTTATATGGCATGGGCCATATGCATCTTGTGAAGTTGAAATTTCGGCATCCTGTGCCAGATGATCTTTTCTGTGGTACTGATCACATCAGCCCTGACGCTGCTGGTTCCAGATCTTCTGATTCCCAGGTCACATGAATAATCTGGAGTTCTACGATAATTTTGGATGCCCAACTATTATCAGTACTCAAAACAACTAAATCATGATGCTTTCATTAGGCAGATGCAATTAGTGGTTCTTGTTCATCATCACAAGTTTGGAGTGCTTCGACAATTCCAGTTGATTGGATGTGGCTGCTTTCTTTTGATCCCAGTGATTCATCAAATAAGGTGACTAACAGCATGAAGCGTCACAGTACTTGTGTGCTTGAAGGGGATACTACTGTAGATGGTATGCTTGTTCTGTCTACTGTTTTCTCCAGATGCACGTTATCCAGATTGCTGCCCCCTTTTTGTGTAATTGCTTATTACTAAGTATTGCATTTTTACAGATATATTAAATCAGCAGTCTAAAGTTTATACATCTCTCTCTCAACTTGACTCTGATGTTAGAATGGTTCAGTCACTCATACCTATTTGGGAGGTTAGTTTCCATTCAACTTTCTATTAATGGAAAAAAGGTGTAATTTATATCATGTTGCTATGTATTTGTTTTTCTTCCTGTATATCATAGGAAGAGTTTGAACGAAGTGGGGTGCATGAAACAGAGATGCTAATGGATCCTGGCAAGCCACTTCCTGAAAATATTTTGAGAATCTTGTCAGATAGTGCTGACTATGAGCACAAGCTAATGGAATTGTATAGCAAAGCAGAAAGCACTTTTCTACCTATTTCTGAGGAAGATGCAGGATGTGAGGTACCTGCACAATGCTTAATGGAAGAGGGGAGTTTGGTCGGAATAGGCAGCCAAAACTCAGACGAGCAAGTGAGGTTCTCTGAAGCAATAAACATGTCGATTATATCACAAAATTCCGGACATGGCGATGTTGTTGCATTATCAGCTGAACGAGAAAAGGGGGGTCCAATGTACACTCAGCAGGTTCCTGAAGGACTGAATTCGAAGGTACTCAGGTTTATTGCTTTTTTCTTAGACCATTATAGCTGCAACTAGAGGTCCACCGAATTGGGGATTATTTAGAGTTCCTCAGATAAATACAAATTTATTTGTTTCCATTATATCTATTTTCATTGATGCCTAATGGTAACATGATCTGCATATTCCCCAATTTTTACTACTAAGATGATTTCCCCCTCCCGATTTTGATTTACTAAAATTTAATCAACTTCAAATGTCTTCCCCCTCCGTCCCTTCGGAGGGCACATCTACTGCTTCTTAAATGTTTCTTGGGTACCAAGGCTGCAGATCCAGAGGACGTGGCACTTTTAAAGTGGCTTGCTTCCTCTCAGGCTGAGGAAGAAATAAACTCCGATGACGAGCTTCGCCGGGATACCATTCTGAATCCCTTGCTTCCTGCAGCAAGCATTGACGAGGTGTTGGAGAAAGCAAATACAGACTATGAGGTTGAATCTCAGCAAGAGTGTCAGGCTATACTTGATTCAATGGAAGATGAGTTAATATCTGATAATAAAAAACAAAAGGCACCTTCAATTGGCCATCATAAGTTGCCTCAAGGTTTATCAACCAAAATAACTCCCCAGCTGGTTGGTGCTGGAGAACATCAACTGTTGCCTCCAACACCAAATTCAGCTGATGTCGTGATGGGCACAGAATTGGTGCTTTCCAAGTGCCACACTTTGCCACCTCATAGCTCAAGCTCTGACAACAAGCCAAAAAGGCAAAAACCACAGTGGGGCTCTTTACCATTGTCTCCAGTCCAAAAAATAAATGAGCACTCTGGCAGTTGCTGCATGAATGTGAGTAATGAGTGTGGCTGTCAAGCAAAAAATGATGCAATGGTCCATTCTTTTGGCAGATGCGAGGCAAACAATTGCTCGGATCTTTCTTCTAGGAGTATAGATATTGGTGGGCGCAGTTCAATTGACTCGAGAACACTATTTGGCTGCTCTGTACGGGACTTAATGAGGAAAAAGCGTTGCTGTCGGACTGAATCATTTGAACGTAGGATAAGCGGAGGGTTTGAAGAAGATTCTGGAAAGGAAAAGAGTATTGTTCTCGCTAGAAAGCTAGAGTTTCCTATGAAGGAATCAGAAGGGCAGAAGGTGCTGCCTTTTGAGGCTTCTGCCCCCAGTTATGTGCCGATGGATGAAGAAAGTGAATTATGTGAGAATGTACAATGTCCCTCTCCTCTTCCTTCTGGTACAGCTGGGAAGGAGCATTTCACAAGCTTGCCTGCAACGTGCAAATTTAAAGACCTTGACTTTGGTGTGTTTGCCTCAAGAAGTTCGGCGTCTTCAATTGATAAGACATGCATAAAGGTTAATGATGACCTTGAAAATTTTGTTGATGGACACTTGCGACAGAGTGTAACTGGATTTGGTCACATGGAAGAGAAACTGTCTTCAAGTTATGTTACCATGACTTTCCACAAGAAACCTCCTATGGCTAACTGGATTAAAGGCTCATCTGAAAATTTGATATTGTCACCTCTTGGCTCCAAACGCCCTTCTCTTGAGGATGTTAGTGACGGTGACGGTGAAGATGTAGCAGGTTTGTTATTGTCCGTCTTATATGTAGCATATTATTACGTACCACTGCGGTAAGCTGATAATAGCTCGGAGGATCTGTCTCTTTGCCTAAGAGTTGGAATTGCTGCGGAGCAACCAGAGGTCTTTTTTTGGGGGGGGGGGGGGCTCTTCATTGATGCAAGTTGCTGCGGAACAGCACATTAGCCTTTCTCACATACCACCATCCACACCCCTCTGCAAAGAGGAAAAGGCTAATGCTTAATTCCATTCATTTTATGTCATCTTCTTTGTCATTTGATACTTACCCGAATTCTTCTTTATTACATCATACATGCTATTACTAGTATATTGATCTTATTTTGTTCCAATATATGAATCCTGTCACTTCTATCAGTTCTATGTCACATGGAAATGGCCACTCTGCTTACCTGGGTTAAAACTCAGTACATCTGGACTTTTTGAGATCCTGATTTGGTTGGATTTGCAGTGCCAATTGTTGGTGTAGAGGAGTAGGTTGTGTATCAATGCTTTGTTTAACATGCTGGTTTTTCTCTTGCAGATGAAAGCGGAGCCCTGGAGAGTGTTCTCCCATTCTTCACGGAAAAATCATATTGTTGTGACAGTTGCTATCAGGAATCTAGCCTTGGTATCCCAACTCATTATCAGAATGATGGTTCCTTTGCCTATTTATTGACGCCAGCAGTTTCACCCCCATCTGCGGATTCTGTTCGTATATGGCTGGCACTTGAAGAGAGGGGTAACCTGATAAAGGAAAATTTTAATTGCTAATGTTTGAATCATAATTCATTAAGATCTTGCATTCTTGCCCATGGTCTTTCTATGATTTTATATTTTAGATCAGTATGAGAATCTTTGTAGCAGCCAAGTCCTCTGATTCCCTTTCCGTACCTGATGCAGAACATGATCTATGGCGGGCTAAACCAGGAAATTAATGTTTAGCTTGGAATTTGAAAGGGTTCTTTGATGAGAGACAGGGGGTTTATAAGAAAATGTGGTATTTTTAATTATTTTTTTGATGAAAAAAAGCTCTATTTTAGACAATAGAATCCTTCAGAATCCACCTAAGAAAACCTTGTAGATACATCTAGTGTTTGTGAGAGAGAGATCCATTCACAACATGCCAAAAGAAAGCAATGATCTGCTGGAAATCTTCTGGATTCATTTGATTGCCTCTAAACAGGCCCTAGCAATTCTTTTATAGCCATAGAAAGCTATGGGAAACAAGGTGACCCTATACCCTACTGTATAACTTATTTTCTAAGCGAAAATACCACTCTAAAATAATTAACAAACAGACTCCTAAAAATACCCTAAAAGTTGACCAATGAAAATTAAGTTATAATTCTACTCCTAAAAGGACTTTCAAATAATCCATAAAATTACCCTTGTAATCTACAATTTTGGGGTAACAAAAACCATATATAATTTTACGCCACAATTTTATTTTTTTTTTTGGTTTCTTCGGGCTCCTTTTATTGTTTGCACCACCCCATACCTTTTTTTTAGGGGGGGGGGGCATGTTGGCTCATACATATGAAGCTAAATGGCATCTGCAATTAATTATGTCTGCGAAAACAACTTCAAAATTACCCATTGTACTTGTACTTTATACACCCTGCTGATATTGCATGTACAAAATATCTTTCAGCCCATGTTTCTGGGGTGCCCCTATCTGAATCCACTTTTGGATTTCTTTTGGAGCCCAGCGATAAGAAGCAATATCAAGAAAGTCACAGAATTGTAAACCTTGAAGGAGACACAGTGAATTTTGAGCTAGAAAGATGTCAAGATGAAAGTACTTCTGTGAAAGCAAAGGAATATACGAAGGTTTCACAAGACATCTCTCAGATATCAGGACCTAGCAGGCCATCGAAGCTTACTCCTCTCAGTCAAATTGGATTTAGAGATCCAGCCAGTATTGGTGCCGGACAACAGCTGACTCTGTTAAGTATAGAGGTAATAGAAAGTATACTGTCTGGTTCATATGTTCTCAACTGCATTACTAAACAGGCCTCTACTTTATTTTCCTTGGAATATTAGATATTCGACAGCTTTTAATCTTGAAACAGTGTGGGAGAAGAATGGGATATCTACTTAAGGATAGCCTAAAATTGAAAGATGACCACATTGCTAGAGCTTTATCGTTTTCCAACAAATGATCATCCACAGATTTGTGGAGTTTGTCTTTAAGGCAAGTATGCAGTGTATGAAGTATGAACTATGAACTTTATTGACGTTAGGCAGTTGAAAACAGAAAAGGTCTACGGCCGTGTGCACATGCATAGGGACAGAGTGAAGGTGACAGAACAAGATGTGTTTGTCTGCGGTAATTGTTGAACTTTGTATGTACAGTGCCAACTTATTCCAATGCATTGTCAAACCTGGCGTCATGGGTAATTAATATTTTGGCTATTGTTGCCTTCTATAATCAGTTTAGCATGTAAATGTGTTTTGGTATGCACTTGCATTGAGTGTGTGTACATTTCTCTTTTCAAGATGGATTCTCGAATTTGGATTTGACAGGTTCAAGCAGAATCTAGAGGCGATCTTCGACCTGACCCTCAGCATGATGCCATAAATATCATTGTCTTGGCAATTCAGAATGATAATGCTTCCTTGGTTGACATCCATGTTCTTCTGCATGGTGCAATTGAGACATGTGGAAGGTATGAGCACTAGGGTTTCTAGTGCTTCCATTTGCGCTGTACTGTCTTGACTGACCTATGTTGTTTGCTAAACATGACTTTGCAGCATCACATCTCTTCTGCTTCAACTTTTTCCATTCTCATGTATAGTTTGATCCTGGAGATGGGAGC
The DNA here is from genome assembly GCA_017589665.1 of Selenicereus undatus. NCBI lineage: Eukaryota > Viridiplantae > Streptophyta > Magnoliopsida > Caryophyllales > Cactaceae > Selenicereus > Selenicereus undatus. Next base: position 12,638,457 of record JACYFF010031955.1, read on the forward strand.
TTGGAAGGAGTGGGATTTTTTTCCCTTTGGGGGGGGGGGACAAGGGGGTACTTGCTGATTGGTAGTTGCAGAGATACTGTTTCTTATGAAAGGGAGCATTGTGATGCGTAGTCACTTCCCTGTTTGGACCAATCACTGGGCCCAAAAATCACTGCAAAGCTTTCTTGTGTGTTATCTCAGTCTTGAGGAACTTCTTGGAGTTCAGCCATGCTTCCATTATTCCATGGAAACTAGATTATGGAGCTTCTTGGGATTTTTGGCTTTGGGAAAACAAATTTGTACCTTGCTAAGGACAACAACAATGGCGAACCCACAATTCATTTGTAGACACCTTCCTCTTTTCTTTTGCAAAGAACTTAGATTTGTTGTCAATTTTAAGTAATTTAGTCAGTACGCTCAACAGAAAGAAAAAGAAATACATGTCAAAGAATCAAATTTCAGTGATTTCACAAGTAAACCCGGGCAATCCTTCATCTGAGAAACCTAACACAGGTCCAAGCAGTCAGTTGGACAACAAAGACTTAATTCTTCTAGCAAATCCACCGTCTAGAATAAATTACTCCAATAGACCCAATCCAAATCTAAAACAGAGGGCCGAAAACATTGCTCAAAATCTAAAATTGACATAGCCTCTTCTGATTGAAACAGAGTTATCTCCAAGTATGCAAATCATACTATATGCATACACCTTTGGTTTCATAGTTATGATAATCCATGACACTTTAGAAATGAACCAGAGATCATTCACTTTAGTCTTCAAATGGGAGAGTTGTGAAGTATAATTAACAATCTGTGAATGGCTGTTTTAGCTCTCTTTCAAGATCTAACAATACGCATAAAGCAAACCAACTCCTTGACCTGTTGATGTCATTGGTTTGGCTATGTGCACAGTCATAGAGTTTGGCAACTTCAGAAGAAATCCTCGTCCTTTCTCCTTTAGTGGTTTGTTTATCATACTCACATCGGATTGTGAAGGTGGGTTTTTGTATATGTGCCTTGTGCAGAAACTTTGATGGCATATCCACTGGCAAGTTGTGTGTTAGCTCTGAAGAACGGGACTTGCTAGACCAATTTATAAATATACTACAGTCTGTTGATCCAGATATCTTATTGGGCTGGGATGTTCAAGGCAGTTCCTTAGGATATTTGGCGGAAAGGGCTGCTTATCTAGGCATTAGCTTACTTAATAAGATATCGAGGACACCATCAGAGACAAAGACAGTGAAGAGAGTAGCAGATCCTGCTGAGAAAGGAAGTGAAGATGCTGTTTCTTCTGACTCTTTAATTTCTGATACTGTCATACATGATAACACAGTAATTGAGGATGAATGGGGACGAACCCATGCAAGTGGTGTTCATGTTGGTGGAAGAATTGTCCTCAATGTTTGGAGGCTTATGCGTGGTGAAGTTAAACTAAACATGTACACCCTTGAAGCTGTTGCTGAAGCTGTTTTGAGGAGAAAAGTTCCATCAATTCCTTGGAGAACATTGAATAAATGGTTTTCAAGTGGTCCAGAGAGAGCAAGGTTTCGATGCATTGACTATATGGTAGAGAGGGCAAAATTGAACTTAGAGATTTTGGATCAGCTTGATATGGTGAGTGGTTCTTTGATTTATTGGAGGTCATTTTGTTGGCAACTCCATAATTTCTTACCTTGTTTCTTCACCTTTTTGAGTGCCCTTAATTTTCAATTATACCCCCTCCTCCGCGAAAGGTGTATGAAACCATCATTTTTGTCATGCATTCACGCTGTTCTTTTGGTAGATGGCAGTTAGTGTAACATTCTTGTCTGAAGGAAATATGATTGGAAATATGATTGGTGAATAGATGTTGGACAAGTTTTGTTGTCCCCTTATGGAAGAAAATGAGTTTCTGATCAGCCGTCTACGTGCTAGATGATATCTCCTTATTTTCTTCTACCCCATTTGAGCTTGGTTTTGCTTTAAAGGTGAATCAGACATCACCTGCTCATTTATATAATAGATCTTTTTCCCTGCTATATCTTGTGGATTTCTGCATCATATTGTAGCTATGCTTGTAGGGTTGACATAAACAGAACTGTAGGGCATTTTTGATAGTTGCCAACAAGTGTAACACCTTTTCTAAATATAATTGGTGAATGGAGATATTGGGAACTGTGTAGAACTCACCCTTAGCTCTGTGTGTTGTCCACTACATGGGAGACAATGTGTTTCTGATGAGCTGCCCACATTCTAGATGAATATGGGTTGACATAGGATTTATCTTTGATTTGTGCTTTGTTTTGCTTTTGCAGGTAAATCGAACATCAGAACTTGCTCGTATCTTTGGAATAGATTTTTTCTCTGTTTTGTCTCGTGGATCTCAGTATCGTGTTGAATCTATGCTTATAAGATTAGCACATACACAGAACTATGTCCTCATTTCTCCGGGCTGCCATCAGGTTTGGCTTCTTTTGTCTATGGGCATATTTGGATTTGTATGATGAACTTCTTTATCACTTTGCTTAATCTTGTGAAACACACATTAGTTTATCGGATGACCGCTAAAACCCCAGCTCTGGAAAAGTGATAATGAAGAATTATTCTCTTGCTGCATTAACTAATATTGCCACTTGCCGTCATTTGTTTGCTTATGTTGTCCCTTGGTTAGGGGATGACAATTTGCCTCACTGATGTGAATATATTATCCAATGTTGATCTTGTTAGTCTTTCTACTTATTGCTGCTTCTTGGTTTGATGCATTGTGGACGTACTATTGCATTTTATAATTGGTACATGAATCAGAACCAGCAACTTTGAAATTCTACCAACATTTGAATGAAAGAATATGAATGTCCAGTCATTATTTCTTTTAGGCAATCTATGAGACACGTGGGTGTCGCTACCTAGGGAGTTCCTTATCTTCTACCTAGTTTTAGTTGCCTTTTCTTTTGATGTGTTTTTTTCCTGCATGTTTTCTGCCTTGAGTACTTGGATCTTCATATTTCTGCTTCCGCTTTTTGGTGCCATGCATATCTTCCCCTTGCATGTGTATTTTATTTCACGTTTTGTCACCTGAAGCACTTTCAACTAATCTTTAACGGGGTTTTCATTAATTCTTTTAATTACCATGGTTTACGGTTTACCTCTTCTTTGTTGAAAATGTTTTCTGCTCATTTGGAACACAGCCTTTATGCTTGTAAGGGTAAGACAGTATACATACAGATCTCCCCAGAACTCCCTGCTCTGGGATTCACATGGATAGGTGGAGGTTGTTCACTATGTGTGCCCAGTAATAGCCATAGACCATGTAGGGAGTAACACAAGCTATGCTTGAAATGCTCCACGAGCTTCACCAACTTCTTGGGGAAGTTTGTTGTTCTTACAAGACTTCGGAAATTTTTACTGAGTTTGCTTTGTATGTGTTCTCTAGATACTAATGGATGCATGTCTTCTTAGGTTGCCTCTCAACCTGCAATGGAGTGCCTACCACTTGTCATGGAACCAGAATCAGGCTTCTATTCAGATCCAGTCATTGTATTAGATTTTCAGTCACTTTATCCATCCATGATAATTGCATACAACCTCTGCTTTTCTACTTGTCTAGGGAATGTTGTCCCATCAAAGGCAGATACCCTCGGGGTTAGCTCTTATTCACCGAATATACATGTTTTCAAGGATCTAAATCAACAGATTCTGGTAACTCCGAATGGTGTTATGTATGTGCCTTCTAAGGTAAGGCTTACCACAGCGTGCTTAGATGTTGATTCCAGGTTTATATTGCAGAATTGAGTAAATTGGTTTACTGTATGTTTGCAGTAAAGGCGTCTGACGCCTCTGTCTGTTTGATTTCCACAAGATAATATTATTTTACCCACTTGATGTTGTTTGCTTACTAATCTTTTTCCTTGGTGAAAGTTTCAGTATGTTGCCTGGTAAAACTTCTATGTATGCTGTGCTTTACTGCTTTCCTTGGATTTCATAGTGAACAGAGTGCTTGCTATTTTACACAAATTTCTCTCAAAGGTGTTTTAGTAGATCGTGATGCTTTTTTTCTGCTTCTGACTGTTACCTGAAGAATTCCAATCATCATTATATCAAGGTCATAGCAAGAAGCTGGAAAGGAGGTTATCACATAACCTTTCTTTGCTAAGTCCATTTTCTATAGTGTGTAGGTTTCTTAATCTTTCCTGTTTTCCCTTGCAATATGTTCTTTCTCTGTTCCTAATTCCCTCTTTTGTTAGGCTTGCTCAGTCTTCTTTGAAATTTGCGTCCATCCTGTTTATATTGATATCTGCACATTTTTTACCTATCCTGTTATCTGCCCCCTCATTTATGCACTGCTTATGTTCCTGCTGATTATTTCTCGTGATCCATGAGATTATTACAGAGTCCTCTCTCCTTGAAGTAGCGTTTTGATGTTTTCATTTATTCATTTAGTTACTATGCGTATCCTATAGCATATTGTTGGTTTGGCTTTAATTAAGTCATTCAGTAAGCATCATTTAGGGATGTTGTAGTTTGATGTGTTTCTTTGTAAACTTTGTCGGAAAATATTTTTGCAAGATCCTTCTTAGGAAAGGATGCTAATATACTGTCTTTTATTTAAAAGACCGCAAGAATTAGCACAAAATCTGAGGGTAAATTGAAGCCGTCAAATCTTGATATTTCTGTTGGTGTGGCTCATTACTCTGGAATAACTAGTCTGCAATTTTTCACACCCATTGGGTGGAAGTAGAGGAGAGGCGCTTGAAATTGCACTTCTTTCTTACATGTTTGTACTTGGTGATCTTTCTTTGTGTTTATCTAACGTGCAACTTTCATCAGCATACTATAATTCTCTATTGAATAGGTACGTAAAGGTGTGCTGCCTCGATTGTTGGAAGAAATTTTATCAACAAGAATTATGGTGAAGAAAGCAATGAAGAAGTTGGATCCTTCTCAGAAGATCCTCCATCGGGTGTGCCTTTCTCCCTTATTATCCTTCTATTGTCCTACATGAAATCCTATAGTATGTGAATTGTATCATGCACTTTTGATTTGATTTAGATGGAAGTTATCTGAGATTGCTTTCATTTTCTTAAAATAATGTTTGTAATTGGTTTTTGTTTGTAATATTTTTCTTTTTATTATTAATGGACTACATATGCGCAAGAAAGCAAACTTATGGCTATTGTTTTCATTTATCCTTCCAGATATTCAATGCCAGACAACTTGCTCTGAAATTGATAGCAAATGTAACTTATGGCTATACAGCAGCAGGATTTAGTGGTCGCATGCCTTGTGCAGAGTTAGCAGACAGCATTGTTCAGTGTGGTCGTAAGACACTTGAACACGCTATCTCAGTTGTCAACTTGCATGATCAGTGGAAGGCCAGAGTTATATACGGTGATACAGATAGGTAGGTGGCAGAATTACAAGCTTACCTTGCTCTGATTAGGTTGAACGTCAAAACACATTTTCAATTGGATGCAATCTCCGCTTTTTTTAACCACTGCAGGGGGGGGGGGGGCTAACTTCAATGCATAAATGGTTTTGGATGATGTTATCCACTACTTTGTGTAGTTAGGCTGTTAGGGGATGTCTACATAAATTACTCGTTTTTGTATTTGTAAAATTAAGTGGTCAAATTTACCATTTCAGAATGCAGGATGTTTCACTGCTTCGTAAGCATTTTCTGCTTCAGTGTGTAGATTCTTTGAGATCCACGTAATTGACGTGTCTGATTTGCACAAGCACACATAAAATGGTGCATGGTTTTGCTTTTGATTGGAAATTCTTTGCTTAGTTTCAAAAAGCCTGGCTGAGGCACACCTAGGCGCTCCTTGGCGTGAGGCTACCAGGTCAGCGCCTCGGACGCGATGAGGTCCGCCTCAATGATGCAAGGCTATATCTTCCTCCTTTTTCCTAGCTTTGCCTCTACCTTTTTTGGTCTTTTCCTTCCTTGCCTTGAGAGCTAAAAGGTGAGCCATCCTTATATCGTAAGAGTTTGCGCTGGGGAACTATGATAATAAAGTAAGAGATCTTAAGGTTATTTGCGGTGTTAGTGGCTATAGTTATGTCTAGCCCCTTTTTTAATGCATTTATATAACATGTTTTTGCAAAATATGCTTTGTGAAATTTGAAAGACTTTTTAAAATGTTAGCATAGAAGTGTGCCCCGTATCCATATACATGCGCCTTGCGCTTTGGGACCCTATGCCGCTCAGTGCGAACGCCTTTTAAAACTAAGATCCTTTGTGAGAGTTCCAGCACTTAGTTTAAAGGGCTCTTTCTCGTGATGTTGGAGTTGCATACTTTAACAGGAATTATATGGTCATATCTTTGGGTGTTCTATACATCTGTCTCAATAAGCAACTGTATATTGTTCATGCTTCTCACTTTATATTAAATGCAAGGCTATTCTCTATGATTTTCTTCACTTTGTGCAGCATGTTTGTTCTTCTTAAAGGGCGCACTTTGAAAGAGGCTTTTGAAATTGGAAATGAGATAGCTTCCACGATCACGGCCTTGAATCCGAATCCCGTGACTTTGAAGATGGAGAAGGTCTATCGTTCCTGTTTTCTTCTTACCAAAAAACGATATGTAGGATACAGTTATGAGAGTCTTGATCAACCTAAACCCATATTTGATGCAAAGGGCATTGAAACAGTACGCAGAGACACATGTGGAGTTGTTGCAAAGATCTTGGAGAAATCCTTCAGAATATTTTTTGAACATCAGGATATTTCCAAGGTAAGATACTACATAGCTGAGTCATTTATCTCTGCATTATGTCCCAACTTGAAACCTATTTGACGTCATCACCATGTCCATTGTTGGTAGTTCCCAATTGTCATAATATTGGTATTTTGGCATTTCTGTTTTGTTTGCTTGGAAGCCTTTCCATCCGAAGTGGTCAACCAATTTGAGATTTATGAGAGAGATTAGACTTGGTGGCTGTAGACAAATTTTTTGGTCTGAATGTTTCTGAGAAGATAGATTGAACATTACGATGAAGTTTAATGTTCTTTGGTTGTCTTGCAGATAAGAGCCTATCTAGAGCGCCAGTGGTCTAGGATCCTTTCTGGAAGGGTATCCCTTCAGGATTTTGTCTTTGCAAAGGAAGTCCGGTTAGGCACCTATAGTATGAGGGCTTCATCCTCACTGCCACCCAGCGCAATTGTGGCCTCGAAAGCAATGAGAGCTGATCCAAGGGCAGAACCACGCTATGCTGAGCGGGTTCCATATATTGTGGTCCACGGGGAGCCTGGTGCTCGGCTGATTGATATGGTGGTTGACCCCCATGAGCTGCTGGCAATAGACTCCCCATACAGATTGAATGATTTATATTACATCACGAAACAAATCATACCGGCCTTGCAGCGTGTGTTTGGACTTGTTGGTGCTGATTTAAGCCAGTGGTTTCAGGAGATGCCGCGACCTGGTAGGGATGCTCCTACAAAGCACCATTTTAATGCGGTGAATTCTGTCCGAGCCCGAATTGATCACTATTATTCCTCAAGGCATTGTGTACTCTGTGGAGAACTTGTCCAAGCATCTAACCATCTTTGTGACAGATGTTCCAAGAAAGGTCCTATCAGTGCTGCAGCAATGAGTGGAATAACCTCAAGGTTGGAGAGAGATATCCAACACCTTGTCGCTGTAAGTCTTTGTTCCCCTTCCCCCGGGCCTGCATTCCATTCCACTGGTTAATTGTTCCTAAGTTTTAATCATACGTCATACGTGCTGGGGGCTAGTTCCCCCCCCCCCCACCCAAAAAAAGGGAAAAAAAAGTTATAATTGGCAATAATTGGAGTGGTTACTTCTGTGATCCAGTGTGAGAGAAGTTGAATTACTATTTGTTTGTCACATGTGAATTGAGAGCGCTGGAGGAGGAGTGGTTCTACTTTGCTTGCTGAGGATGTTTAGATAGAACCTGTTACGTAGCAAATCCTTTGTGAGGAAGGAAACTGTGACCCGCTGCTCTAATTGAGCTCCCATTCCCACCTAAGCATTTCTTGTTTGGACAGCACAAAAGGAAAGGTTCCGACAGAGGACATGCTTGAAAGGAGAAACTTCAAGTTGGCTAGTAGTGGTAGCTGTCCCATGTGTTTTGGGGAGGAAGAGTTGGTAGACCACCTGTTTGTCCATTGTCAGTGGGTCCCCACTTTGTGACATTTGCTTCTTTCTTTCATGGGGTTAGTTGGGTGTAACCGCAAACACAACAACAACAACACTCCCAGTGTGGGTCCGGCTTTCACGGGGTCTGGGGAGATCCAGCTGTAGGCAACCTTACCTCTACCGGTATTCCTACCCATAGAGAGGTTGATTCCATACGACCCACCAAAACGGTTTTGGAAAAAGGGTTATAGTGCAAACTTTTGCGAAACCATTTACTGAGTAAACGAGGGAAGAGGAAAGGAGGGATAGCAAAATAAAGAGGGAGTAGAGACATACCTGAGCAAACTAAGGGCGCTTAGTGCCGTCACAACCCAACAAAGCACGACCTGCAGACCAGCACACACAGAAAACCCTACCCACCCTAACGCCGCCCAGACTACTGCCCCCTACGGCGGCGGACCCCTACAGTCCGAGACCATAATCCTGACTCGCAACAACCTCCTATCCTGAGCCATGTCCTCCGTAAGACCGACAACTCTCAAGTCCTCTCTAACTACTTCTTCTAGGCTCTTCTTCGGTCTACCCCTCCCTCTCTTACCACCGGGAGGGTTGATCAACTCACACCTACGTACGGGGGCGACGACGCTTCTCCTCTTCATGTGGCCAAACCATCTGAGCCTCGATTCCCTCATCTTCTCCTCTATGGGGGCCACTTTAGCTAAACCCCTGATTTCTTCATTCCTTATTCTGTCCAATCTCGTAAAATCACACATCCACCTGACCATTCTCATCTCAGCGACCATCAACCGTTGGACATGCGTCTTTTTTAGAGGCCAACACTCTGATCCATAGAGAACAGCCGGTCTAACTACCTTCCGATAAACTTTGCCTTTCAAACCCATGGGCATTCTCTTGTCACATAGCACCCCTGACGCTGACTTCCACTTTTGCCAGCCCGCTATAATCCGCTGGCTAATATCCTCGTCTATGTCCCCATTTTGCTGGATGATCGAGCCCAAATACTTAAATTTTGCGACCTTCGGTATGGCCCTCCCATCCAGAACGATTTCTCCCCCCTCTTCTGTCCTCCCGCTGAAACAACAGTGGAGGTATTCCGTTTTCGACCTACTCAATCGAAAGCCCCTAGCTTCCAGCGTGTGCTTCCAACGCTCCAACCTGTCGTTCACCCCCTGTCTAGCAACATCGATAAGGATGATGTCATCTGCAAAAACCATGCACCAGGGTACCTTGTCCTGGATTCCTCTAGTGAGTTCATCCAAAACTAGAGCGAAAAGAAACGGGCTTAAAGCGGAGCCCTGATGTAGGCCCAAACTAATAGCGAAGTCATCGGAGACCCCTCCCGGGGTCCTAACACTAGTCCGCCCTCCCTCGTACATATCCTTGATTACACGAATGTACGCGGGCTACACCTTTTTCTCTTCCAAACACCTCCACAAAACCTCTCTTGGGACTCTATCATACGCCTTTTCCAGGTCAATGAATACCATATGGAGATTCACCTTTCTGTCCCTGAACAGACCCATGAGTCATCTGAGGAGGTAAATCGCCTCAATGGTCGACCTGCCTGACATGAATCCAAATTGGTTCTCTGAAATCTCTACTTCCTCTCGCAGCCTTCTCTCAATCACCCTCTCCCACAGTTTCATAGTGTGGTTGAGCAGCTTGATGCCCCTAAAGTTATTACAATCTTGGATATCCCCTCTGTTTTTGTACAGTGGGATGATCGTGCTGGCCCTCCACTCTCTGGGCATCTTGGCGGTCTTGAAAATAACATTGAAAAGCTCTGTGAGCCACTCTAGACCCTCTTCCCCCATGAACTTCCAAACTTCTACTGGAATCTGGTCCGGACCTACTGTCTTCCCATTCGCCATCTTCTGGGTGTAACCGCAAATCATAAGAGATATTTTGGAGGCATGGAGAAGGAGTTTAAAGAAGAGCTAGGTCCTAGGTAGACCTGGCAAAAATTAACCCGACTCGAAAACCTGACCCAAACCCAAAAAACCTGCAAATTTTTGGGTCAAACCCGACCCGAACCCGAACCCGCCCGCTCGACCTGAACATTGTTTATATTTTCTTTATTTTTTTCCTCTTAACAATAATTGTTTTTCATCATAACAAATCGTTTAGAGAGATATTGTACAATTATCACATTCCTTCGCAAATTAGACAATGGTTTTCGTTTTTTTCCATGAGATAACGTCATATGTAACTTATAAATGATACAATTTTAGAAAATGACCATGAAATGCCTCTAATATTAAGGAAAACAATTTAGAATTAGATAAATATTGAAAATGTGCGAGTCATGCCATTATGTTGTTGGTAAACTAAATATATCTCATCGCACTTTAAATAAGATTATTCTATAATAATTTAAAATTTTGATTTTATACTTAATAGATAATTATAATATCTTGCACATATATAATATTCTTTTGTTTGGATTCCTTCTAATTGGTCTTGAATCTGATGTAATATTGGGCAATGGACCAACTTATGTTCGTATTAGGATCGACGTACTAATAAAGAATGCCTGATTAGGTAATGTTAGGTTAATTAACGAAACATCAAATTATTAAACGAGCTATTAATGGGTCGAACCGCTCCGATTTGTTGACATGCTTTGGATTGACCGACCAATGAATAACCTGACCAATTATTAATACTTTAATATACAGGCCAACTCATCCAAACGTGATTCATTTCTCACTCGCACATGAATTTCATATATCATATTGAAAAATTTGGATATTTTTGATATTCTTTGAAGAAATTACAAGTACAATGCTTGTTCATTAAATACAAACAATTTTAAGCAATAAATATTCTAAATTTTTTATTTTGACAAAAAAAGAAATAATTCAATAAAAATGCACTTCAAACCCATTGGGTTGATCCGAAACCCGTAAAACCGAAATACACCTGACTTGTATTTTATCCGAACCCAAAATACACCCGACTCGTATTTTACTCGAACTCAAATACACCCGAACCGTATTTTACCCGTCCTCCTGAATTGACAGGTCTAGTCCTAGATGTTTGGAAGTTGGAAGGAGAGGAATGGCTGGATTTTTGAGGGCAAGGCTAGGAGCCTGGGACTATTGATGATTTCAAACTTTATTTCTTGAGAACTCTGTAGTTTGTATAGTTGGAGTCAAGTTCCTAATCATGGCATAAAGTTGACTTTTTTGGATTTTGTCGATATGGTTATTGTAGAGAGCTTAAGGGCATGATGTTATTTTGTAATGGCCTCCTTTTGTACATGGGTGACATCTCCTTGGTGTCTTCTTAATACAACTTCTTATTACTTATCCCATAGGGCGCGGGGGGGGGGGGTGTTTGAGCTCCCATTCCTTAATTACATACGCTGAAAATACTGCTGTAGAAGTACCATAGCAGAACGCAAGCAATAGTCAGACCAGGGAACTAACATTTCATGTAAGAGTTGTATTGAAAACTGGCACCCCAGTACTCTGAATTTCATGTAAGAGTTGTATTGAAAACTGGCACCCAAGTACTCTTAAGGCCCAGACTAGAATCTTCTCTCTGAAGATAAAACTCCACTTCATCAACTGAAAAGACCTGTGTTTTCCTTATTTAGGGTCTTAGGGGGCTTTCTCTAGATACCTCAATAGGTTGGGTGGCTCTGTTGAACCCCCAATCTAGCCCCTAACCATGCACACGTCACAATGTCCCAACAGTCTTTGAGGCATTTGCCTTGGTGGCTGTCAAGCCACCTTCCAACTGGATGCTTATGGTGCATTTTAGCTTGGGTGGCCGCACTTTTCATTGTTCAGGAAGGTGAAGAGATAGCAAGAATTTGGACTCAACTTGATCTCCCCCCCTCCCCCCAAAAGGAAAACCCATCTTAACCGACTCCCTCGCTGTTATAAGGCCTACTGAAAAAAAGATAATTTTTAAAAAAAGAGCATGCCATGAGAACTCTCGTCTTACTACTTGTCTGTTTTCCATTGTCCACAAATGCGAAGCTTTTGAGAGAGTTTATTGTCCAGCATGGTAATCAAATTATTTGGCCTTCTTTCTAGTAGATTTGCCGGCATTGTGGAGGAGGAGATTGGCTTGTTGAAAGCGGCGTGAAGTGCACATCGTTAGCTTGTCCGGTATATTATGAGAGGCGCAAGGTGCAGAAAGAGTTGCGGGCTTTTTCCTCCATTGCAAGTGATGCTGGTTTCTATCCCAAGTGTATGGTTGAGTGGTTCTGATGCTGTCATCTTAAGGGTCTCAAATTGACAGAGTTGGGACGTGTAGCATATGTGCACCCACTGAGTCCGCCCCCCCCCCCCCCCCCAAACCCAAAAAAGATAATGGGGGACGGCCTTAAAGTCACCTTTTTTCTGCCTTTTTGTATAAAATGCAGTGTAAACTGTAAAGATTTGTACATGTCTTGCCATTATCGGGCATTGGGTTCTTTCTGTATACATAGGTACATGTAGCCGTAGGGGTGTTCATTCTTCGGTCTTGAGACTTGAGACTGGACCGATTAAGACTTTTTTATTTTATATGGTGAGATTACCTTGTGGTCTTGCAAAGTTGTAATGCTCTTGTAAATTCTTTTATGGTGTTACTTTTAATTATTCTTCTTCATCATATGTTATTTGAGAGCCTCTATTGTTCATATTTGGTTGAATCCAAATAGTATATTCAAAAGTTATTTCTAATAAAGCAATATTATCTTTTAATAAGTTTATAGTTATGGGATGCACTGGTTCAGGTAAGATTGATAAATAGTTTAATCTATCCTTATAGTGATTGAACAAGTTTAATCTCATACTTCTTGGAGTTAAATCAAAAGGTCTTAAGTAATCCTATACTCTTTCTTGCGTATAGTGATTTAGTTCAGGTAGATTAAAACCTTGTCCTGCTAAATAGTTTTCATCTTTGTCTAATTTAGAATTCGATTGTAGTTTGTTTTTATACAGATTCATTATAACAATAATTAAGTTCAAAATTTCATTTTGATTATAGATTTTTAGGGCTCTGATACATTTATAAGGGGGACGAGAGGTTTTATGGAAAAAGCGGTAAAACCATTTTAGAATTAGTTAAGTGATTCACACTACGGGGTCTGTCAAATTTTTAACGGTGGTACTCGGATACTAAATTATCAAATGAAATTTCAAACTAAATATCATATGATTCTATTAAAACAAGATGGAATCAAAGAAATTATATCTTCAAGAGTCGAATCTGTCTTACTCCTTCGCGCTTGTCTTACTCCACCCTAATGCGAGACTTACCTACTCGTTCAGACCCTCTCCTTCTCTTGATAATACTTCTTCTTTGATCAAAATCGTAATAACAGAACTATAGACATAAAGTTTTGAGAAAAGATTTCTCTTTTGTTTCATTGATAATTGTTCTCCTTTCCCTAAAGGGAGGAAATTATAACATTTTTGAGAGATTTCGTTCGGATAGATTTTTGTTTATTCCAAATGTCGCTCTCTTCTACTGAAATCAACTACTTTATTTATAGGAAAAGGAAATGCACTATGACATAAGCGCTTACATCATAGAAATCTAAAGAGATAAGATTTCCAACTAGAAAAAATAAGCTTTACAGATAAGATTTCACTATTCGTGATAAAGTTGCTTCATGTTCATTGTCTTGTGATGCCGGCAGAGATAAGAGTTGATAAGGTTGTGGTCCCTTATGTCTCACATGGTGGCAAAGTTAGGCAAATCGAATATGCTTTTCTTCTTTTTCTTTTTCGACTTTATAGAGTTCAGTGAACTTGGTGCCTATAGTTGTGCTACCTGAAAATTTCTTGGGCTCCGGTGAATAGCTAAAGTCAAAAAGCTGCTCATTAACAGAGACATTTTCTGCTCCATGAGTTGTAACAAGGATGAGATTTTTATCATAGTAAAGAGTTTTTGCTCATTTGGTCATTAACCTTTCGCTCTAGCATTTGATGGCCAAGGCTTCAGTAGACCGTTTATAGTTAATCCAAGAGATATCAAAACTGGGACGTTTGTAACGTTTGTTTTTCTGAGCTGTAATGGATTGTTTGGGATTGACATGGGAAATTTCAACTAGATGAATAGAGGGATAGATAGTGTCCTCATCTTTTTCTGGAGAAATAGTAAAGATGCAGAGGCAAATGTATCATTTGCTAAACTGTTTAATGGCATATTTAAAGTTGGTTGGAAAATTTTGTAGTTCGATAAGGCTTAAACTGGGATAACAATAGTTTAAATACCCGTGGGTAAAGAGGTCAAAGATAATCTCAGGGTTTGCCTTGTTGAAAGCTAATATCCTGGAAAAAAGAGAATCCCTGGGATTGTAGTAGAGTTCAGGTAAATCAGAAATCTTATGGTAAGCAAGCACTGTGGCTTCATAATAGTTATTGTAAAAAGAGTCAGATAGATCAATAGTTGGGATGCCAACGTTTTGAATAAATGGTCTTGAAGCTAATAGCTTAGCTTTTAATTATTGCTTCTCTTTCTCTTCTTCAGAGAGAGGGTTTGAAGCGTTTCCCTAATCTTTTCTCAAAACTTTATATCTATAGTTCTATTATTACGATTTTGATCAAAGAAGCAGTATTGTCAAGAGAAGGAGAGGATCTAAACGAGTAGGTAAGTCTCGCATCAGGGTGGAGTAAGACGAGCGCGAAGGAGCACGTAAGACAGATTCGACTCTTTTTCTTTTTTTTTTACAAAGATAAGAGTTAAAAGTAAATATTAGACGCCTCTTCTCACAAGAGCACGTCCCATCAAATCAGCACCCAAGATCTCTCTAAACTCAGAAGAAGGCGGGGACTCCCACATAGCGGCAGAAGGAAATTCATGCCCCACCTTTGCCAACCAATCCGCTGCTAAGTTAGCTTTCCGGTAAATATGTGGTATAGAAACATGTGACAACTGGTTCAGGTAGTGTAAAATGTCTTTGACAATGAGACTAATTTTCCATGGCGTGTGAGTGGACCCTTTGATTGCCTGTATCACCATAATATTATCACCTTCAATCTCCAGACACTGAAATCCTTGTTGAACCACCTCTTGTAGACCATCCCGCAGTGCTCGAGCTTCAGCAACTAAAATAGATGTATCACTGTAGGGTGCTGCTCCTGCCTTGATTAACCTACCCGTCCAATCACGAATGATGAATCC
Organism: Selenicereus undatus; assembly: GCA_017589665.1. Taxonomy (NCBI): domain Eukaryota; kingdom Viridiplantae; phylum Streptophyta; class Magnoliopsida; order Caryophyllales; family Cactaceae; genus Selenicereus; species Selenicereus undatus. Next base: position 12,653,669 of record JACYFF010031955.1, read on the forward strand.
TCCCGCCGCAGAGTTGTAAAAGCAAGACCTGCCAAAATTGAGTTTGACGGATCCCCGATGGGGGAATTCCACCTCACAAGAAGGTTTGAGGTGGACCGTGGAGAAATTGCCCCCCTGAAAGTAGGACCCTCCGACATGCGAGTTCGGATTTTCCATTAAGCAAAGACTTTCTTTATCGTAATTAGAATTCTTGTGGCATTAAACTGTCTATTGAGAAAAACTAGTTCATTTCTACCCTTCCAGATGCCGCATAATAGAAAAACAACTTTTCTTATGACATTTGGATTCAGGTTTAGGCGATAGTGATTAATTAGTTGAGAAAAGCAGTTTTGTCCTTGTTGAAATTACTGTAATGGAATCCACTGGTGTTGGCAAGCTAGGCTTCAGATCCTTCTGGTAAAGAAACAGTTGTAGAAGAGATAATCAACAGTTTCAATATCCTCTCCACATAGTGGACAAGAAGGTTCCATCGACATTCCTTTTCTCATAAGTACCCCACGTACTAGCAAGGCATTAAGCAGTGTCTGCCACAAAAAAAAAAATTAATCTTGGGCATTATATCCAGTTTCCAGATCCATCTAAAACTTCAATTTGGATTAGTAAAGACAAAATTCTTATGAGCTGTCCAGGTTGTTGTTTTTGTGCTAAAGTGGCCAAAGCCGGTAAGTCCCCAACAACATGAATTTTCTGCCTCCGTTAGAGGCAGTGGTATTCCAAGTATCTTTTTAATAATATCCTCTTGTTTAACCAAAAAGCGAATCTTATCTATGTCCCAACATTTATCCTCAGTGATGACATCGCAAACTCTTAGTTCAGGATTCGGTATGTTAGAAGTGTCTAGGCCCATTAGATCCACTAGGTTGGTATTAGCGCACCAATTATCCCACCAAAACATAATGCGATCCCCTTTGCCCACATTCCATCTAATGCCTTTCCGAAGTAAATCCCTACTTTTTAGTATGCTTTTCCAGACCAGAGAATGCAAGCTCTTAATTTTACTATCTAGTAGGCCCTGCGATTTAAGGTACTTATGTTTCACGATTGAGGTCCATAAACCTTCAGTCCCCCAAAGTACTTTCCAAGTTAATTTGGTTTGGAAAGCCAAATTGACCGCTTTCGTTTTCCTTATTCCTAATCCTCCAAGACTTTTAGGTTGGCATACTTTGTCCCATTGTACCATAGGCAACCCCTGCTCGTTCCCAGATTTCTTCCAAAAAAATCGTCTGTTCACTCTATCTAATTGTGATGTAGTCTTTTTGGGTAATTCAAAACGTTGCATTATATGGGTAGGAAGAGATTCCATATTAGATTGAATGAGAACTACTCTACCTACCTTAGACAAACTATTTGCTTTCCATGCTTCCATTCTGGCAGTTGCCTTGCCTAGAATGTCAGCAAATGTGGATGATTTAGATTTCATTGGAAGACAGGGCAACCTAGATATTTACCCAATGACTCCTTATGTGGGATGTTAAATACAGCTACAACAGTCTGTTTTTGAGCATTGGTTGCATTATTGGAGAGAACAATCGTCGATTTTTGAAAGTTAATAATTTGCCCAGATAATTGACAGAACTCATATAAGCTCTTCTTTAGCTGTGTACCCAACGCTAAATTAGTTTTACAAAATAAAAGGCTATCGTCGACGAAAAGAAGACAGGAAAAAAAGAAGAAGATAGATTCGACTCTTGAAGGTATACTTTCTTTGATTCAATCTTGTTTTAATAGAATTATATGATATTTAGTTTGAAATTTCATTTGATAATTTAGTATCCGAGTACCACTGTTAAAAATTTGACAAACCCTGTAGTGTGAACCACTTAATTAATTCTAAAATGGTTTTACCGCTTTTTTCATAAAAATATCTCGTCCCCCTTATAAATGGTCTCAGAGCCCTAAAGATCTACAAGCAAAACAAAATTTTGAACTTAATTACTGTTATAATGAATCTGTATAAAAACAAATTACAATCGAATTCTAAATTAGACAAAGATAAAAACTATTTAGCGGGATAAAGTTTTAATCTACCTGAACTAAATCACTATACGCAAGAAAGAGTATGCGATTACTTAAGATCTTTTTATTTAACTCCGAGAAGTATGAGACTAAACTTGTTAAATTACTATAAAGATATAATAAACTATTTATCAATCTTACCCGAACCAGTGCATCCTATAACTATAAACTTATTAAAAGATAATATTGCTCTATTAGAAGTAACTTTTGAATACACTATTTGGATTCAACCAAATATGAACAGTAGAGGCTCTCAAATTACATATTACACTGATGAAGAAGCACAATTAAATGTAAAACCATAAAAGAATTTGCAAGAGCATTACGACTTTGCAGGACCACAAGGTAACCTCGCCATATAAATCAAAAAAGTCTTAATCGGTTCGATCTTAAGACCGAAGAATGAACACCCCTACATGTAGGATTCGCAATTTCTGTTTGTAGACCTGTGTATAGTTTCGGGTATGCATTTTATCTTGTTATTTTAGGTGTATATTCATTTGAATATTACATGTTGTATCTTATATTACTTTTAATCAATAAAGTTTTCTTTTATTTTTCTTTTTAAGTAAAATAGCTATGTGATTTTATCATGGTAGTCTGCTTGGTATTGTTCTATTATTGTAAAATACATATGGAGTACAGTGTTGTAATATAGAGATAAGTTATAATAAATCTAAGTTCTTACTTCTCGTATAATGTATCATTATTTCCGAACTATCTTGTAAATAGACATATAAAAAATATAGGATTTACGGATATGTTCTTTCCGTTGATGAATCTTTATTTACAAACTTCAACTAATTTTAACCAAATTTTGTCAACTTCTACCAATTTTTACAAACTATAACAAAAAAATTTCATTTATTTCTAACTTCTACCAAACTCTTTCAAAAGAAATTCCTACTCATTTATATTTCTCACCAATATCCTCTAACTTCCACCATCTTCTTCTAGTCTTTTTCAACCGTAATTAACTCCTATCAATCATTCAAAAAAAATACCAACTTGTATCCATTTCTACAAATCTTTGCCAACTTTATCTATTTATCAACCCATATTTACCCCTGAAAAGAACAAGTACGTTGAATCGTTTTGTAATTTTATTTCCCTGTTGATATTATGTTTAATTTGAAATTTTCAATCCAGACGCACTCATATAGGTTACCACTATGTTTACCACTATGGTTGCACATAGAGGGGAAAGGGAGGAAAGTTGGGGGGAGTGGGTACGTAATGGAGGTGAGACCTTTTGCTTGCCCTTCCCCTTCTTGTGATTGCTGATAAATTCAAAATGTGTGAGACAATGAGTAAAAGCAAGTTACGAAAATTAACATAAGAAAATAAAATATCAAAAAGTAATGAAAACCACCAAAATCCAAAGCATCTCATACCAAACTATCCCTGTGTAACATCGCATGCAGATGCAGTAACACTTCTCTAGATCTGTAGCCTCATCTAGTAATCCATCCAAAGATTCCTCAAAGGTAGGAGAACACCCATTTTGTACCCCTTCTCTTTTATATACCTTTTACAAAATAAAAGTTTGAAGGAACTCTGCTAATTATTGTTCCTTCCCTCTCTTCCCACCTTTTATTAGGTTAACACAATGTAAGTTTGTATTGTATTTAGGTGGTAAACCATAAAAAAAAAAAATTATAGGAAAATGTTCATATCATTTGGAGGGTTTATGGAGGGTTTAAAGTTTAAACGTTGATTTTGCTCCTTTTCATTTAACCCATCTTTTTCCGTTTTTCTTATTTTATATATTGTTCTCCAATCTAAACCTACCCTACTTAAAATTTATATAATACGTCCGGGTTTATAAACTTAGTTGCCAAGAATATGGTGTTGAGCATTTAGGCTGATTATGTAGAACATTTAGGAATCTTAATTTCATATCATTTATTTCAAACTTTTAATTCAAATCCTGATTAATTTGATTCAGCTATTGTGGTTACATCATTTACTATATGAGGCGTTAATTTTCGCTCATATATGTATTCATTTTTTATCACGTGCACATCATTTTATAACCTATTTTTCTTACATAAAATATCTGAGTTTATACGCTCAAGATTATAAGCGCTGCACGCTCCGACCGTATATTTATAATTATATTTGTTTTTCTTTTTTCCAAATATATAAAAGCAACAGGAATATTGGAGTTGGACTACGGCAATGAATGAATGCGGATGCGGCCCAGAAAAATATCGTCGGCTCTCTCTTTGTTCGCCGTGAGAGGCTTAGGGAGGGTTTTACTGACCTTTCCTCACTTCTGAAGTTTCTCTTTCTGTTGCTGTAATGGCGCCATCTTCATTCTCTCTCCTCCTCCGCCACTTATCCCACCACCACCATCACATCCGCCACCGCCACCGCGCCTTTCTCTCTCCTCTCGTCAAACACTTCTCTCTCTCCTCCCAATCGGACTCCAACCCCTCCTCAAAACCCTCCTCTCTCTCCGCCAGACTCAGCTTCGTCTTCGATAAGATTGACGAGATCGAGAGGGAACGCGCCGAGAAGGACGGCGCTCTTCAGCGAATCCGAGCTTGGCGCGAATCCAAGAAGTCCAAGCAATCCGATGATGCCGGTAATAGTAGTGTTGAAAATGAGAAGCTAGGGTTAGGGTTTAGTAGTGCTGGTAGTACTGGTGCTGATGAGGCGAGAAACTCTGTCGGAAATGAGGTGGAGGGAGAACAGCGGGTGAAGAAGGTTGGGTTGATGACGAAGGAGATTGAATTGGCTCATCCGTGGCCAGAGTGGATTGAATTGATGGAGAGGTTGGTCCAGCAGAACTATTTTGACCATCGGCGGAAGGATGAGGATAAGATGCTTGAAATTTTGGGGTCGATTGAATTGTCTAGAGTTACTGAAGAAGAAGGCTTTGATTTCACTAGGGATTGGAAGACTGTTCAGACTGCTATCCTTAACTTTGGCCGTGATCGTTTCGATATTTTCAGGTTCGTTGTTGATCCTATTATCGGTTGCTTTCTTTTTTTCTTTTAGGTGGTTGATAACTTCATCGAAAAAGGAAGTTGGCCCTAATGGTTTGATGTTATGAAAGGAAATTGTTGAGAGAAATAGGAGGGAGGAATGTGATTCGGTGTTTTGGAAAAAAATTGAGGTTGTTTGAGTTACATATCTTCGTAGTTGGGTGATTCAAAATCTTTCGATGAGGAGGTATTACAGATTAGTATAACAAAAAACAAGACAATCTGGCATGAATGCCTTCAACCAGGGTTTTGTAAGATCTAGATGTGGTAATCTTACCCCCTATAAGCAGAGGGGCTACTAACAAGAGGCTGGAAAAAAATTGAGATGCGTTGAGATGTGAAATAATTTTTACAAAAAGCTAGAAAGTTGGCGGCATATATTAAATAAACAAGCAGAAAAAAAGATAAGAGGATGAATAAATAAGTGAATATTGACTGACTAGATAAAATGCATTGGTAGACCATATGACAACAAAAAATGATGAACACCAGTTAATAAAGTTCAATGATGAAAGACTAGTTTTCTTAGGTTGATGGTGTCAATCTTAGACCTTCACAAATTTCTACGAAGTTTGATGCCATAATTAGTAGCAGTTGAGGAAAATCCGACTGCACTCCAATTTTGCTGTAAAACTGCTTCTTCCTCGATTATTGTCCACAAAGGTAGTCTTCTCATGCCCCCTGACAAAAGAATCTGGATGTCTCTTCCTAACATGTAAGAACCATGTGAATCTTCCTCAAAATTGATGCCAACAGCTCCAACAACTAGATTCACTCATTCTTGAATGCGGCGATTAACTTATGCTGGAGCAATCTAGTGACTGTGTAGCTTGCAATACTCCCTCGTGAAAAACATGGGTTTACATGCCTAGGGATTGGATATGTTAGAATTTTGCTTGAAATTGATCTAAAATGAAGTGCCGTACTGTCTGACATGAGCATTGGAGTGAAATGTAAAGTTCGAGCCTCATAGTATAAGCATGAGGAAATATATGTGCAGATCTGAGAATACTGACTATGCCGTCACTTGTTGGTAATAAGAAGAATCATGTCATCTCCTGAATTTTGTGATAGCTCTACGTGTTTGTTTCGCATACGGAGACAGGGAGCTTCTTGGATCCTCAGGCAAGAGACATGTATGCTGGACAACTGGAAGATAGCTTTTCTTGATGACAGCTGGTGAAGAAAGGAGGAAACTTAAGAGGATTTTAGGAATGACACTTGTAGGAGGAGTATGTGAATAGGTTACTGGAGGGGGCTAAAGTCCTTTTGAAGATGACTATTTGCTAAATGGAGCAGTTTGAGAATAAGAATTTGGTTTCTTCTGAAGGCTACCAAAGATTAAAGGCATCAAGGGGCTGACAGCTGCAACAACCATAACTCCTAGTATAGGTCTGGCTTTCGCAAGGTTTGGGGGAGATCCAGATGTACACAGTCTTACCTTTACATACATTTATGCCCGTAGAGAGATTGGGGGGCTGACAGCTGCAATTTTATTTTTTTTCGGGGGGGGGGGGGAACTTCTTGTGATATAGATAGATAAAAGATCAAATGAAACATACTGGAAAGTTCATGCATGAGCTGAATGTCTCATAGTCACTCACAGCTGATAATTGATTTCTGTTGTGTAAGTAGTCTTGTTTATCATATTTCTCTAGAAGAGTTGGGAAAAGAATTTCATTTCTCATGCCGCATTTCATGATAGTAAATTTTCCAAGTTATTGATTAATGATAAGCTATATGTTGCAATGTTGTGTGCTGGTTCCCCCTGACCTCTGGGTGAACACTCCTGTCTGAAACGAGAATTAATATTTCAGGTCACTTTCGAGACAGGATATCCAAGTACTTGTGGGTTATGGATGCCCTAGTGCTGACAAAAAGGTCGTCTTTTCTTCAAAATTGTTACGGAAACACGCCCATCTTGATGAAGGAGATGTAAGTGCCTCCTATTTTTCTTGTCAACGACCGTAGTCCCCGCTGCCGGGAACTGATTGCAGTGCTGGATGCATTGCTTTCTTCTTACATATGTGTTTGCTTTTTGATTGAGGGCATTTGCTGAGGGGAAGCTGATATACTGTGCACCTCATGTGCTGGGATGAGGCCACATGCAGTCATCTGTACCTTTCCCAGACGCTGCTATAGTAGCAATCTCATTAGGATGTCGTGGTGATGGTGGTGGTCACATTTACCGACCGACCAAGGCTTTTTGGGGGGGGGGGGGAGAAAGAAGAAAAGGCATGAGAGCTGGGAGTTCTTTTTTTTTTCCTCTTTCTTTTCATTTACCCGGCAATCTCATTACGTTTTATCTTAAGAAAGTCCTGTTTTTTCAGGTTTGTAGTTCCTGCAGTTTGAGGAACTCCTGCGAAAGGGCTTATTTGATCACCAATAAGGAGGATGAGGCAAGGACAATTGATGTGGTGCGTGTCTTATTGACGTATGGTTTTGATCCCATAAATGGGTCGGTTGAAAACAAGGCGCTGTTGAAGCAAAAATCTGTGAAAAATACAGTCCGTAAATTGCTTCATGAAGTCGTTAGGTTAAGTGCAGTGCCTATAGATCCCAATCTCCCACCTCCAGTAATCAAGCCGCGTCCACCAAAAGTAAAGCAGCCTCCACCACCGCCGAAGAAGAGAGTCGGTCGTGATGACGTTGAAATGAAAAAGGGTGACTGGTTATGTCCGAAGTATGTCTCTTTGTCACTTGCACTTGGAGTTTGTTTAGCTTGCATTCTTGTTTTTCTGGTTGTTAAAGGTGTTGAATCTTTTAATTTCAATATACATGATAAGGCTCTGAAAGCGCCTTGGCTACTTGAATATTTCTGCCTCTTTTGTATTGTTCTTCTGTCCCTTAAAAAAAATAAATAAAATTGCTCGTGTAGCGCTGGGTGTAACGGTAGAGCTTTACTGAAATGGTTAACTGCTTTTTGGTCGTATTTGTCTGTCATGTTTGAATTTATGGCTGAAATCTACCATAAAGGAAGTGAATAGCTATTCATAGTTGATTGAATCTATCCAGCATAAATAGTGAATTATTTCTGCCACTGCTGTTTAGGCTGCACTGCATGCCAACTTGCAAATGTTTTATTTATTGTAGGCTTCAACTTTAGATTGTCCAAAATGTGCTTATTGTGTAGAGGAATGCTAATGTCACTGCGCATCTTATTCATATGCATAAGTAACTTGTGAGGTCTAAAGGAACCTCTTTCCACCCAAAAAAGTTTTGGACTGTTTTGAAGATGCTAACAAGACAAATTTTGGGATGGACCAAAGAAATTAGGGGAGTGAAAATGTGCTTATATTCTTATCATGTGTTTAGCCAGAAACTTCATTTTGATGTGCTAATTGTGGTGATCATTTGCTGCAGGTGCAACTTCATGAATTTTGCAAAGAATGTTGTTTGCCTGCAATGTGATGCAAAGCGTCCAAAGAGGCAGCTTCTTCCAGGGGAATGGGAATGCCCTCAGTGAGTCCCTTCTTCCTGCTTTCTGGAGTCGCAGTTGCAAACTTGCAGTGATAGTGCATTTATTCATTACATCTGATAGCTGATATTTCCATGAGTGCATGCATCTACAGTTAATTGATAATATGCAGCTATTTTTCCACATTCTGACCTCTGAGCCCTCTGAACATTGGTCATGTTGCTGAAAATTTTAGGAGTCATTGGAAAGTGGAGTCCTGTATTCAATAATTGAGCCCCTCACCCACACTGAATTATTGTTCCTTCGTCCGCTTGTATGGTATTCCATTGGCTATGAGGGTAGTTGATTTCATTGGTTTTTTTTTTATATTCTGACAATATTGTTCAACATCCATTGGCAGGTGCAACTTCCTGAACTACAGAAGAAATATGACTTGTTTTAATTGTGAGCATAAGAGACCCCCTGATGAGTACATAGAGAATCAGATGCAAGGCAGGCAGCAAAGACCAATTACAAGGCTGGAGAAGATGGCTAATAGGGCAGAGCTTTCAAATGCATGGAACTTTGATTTTGATGACGATGAGTCAGATGGTGCGGATGTTGCGGCTTTTGAATATGCGGATCCTAATGCAATGCATGAAGATAGCCGGCTCGATAGCAAGCCGCAAAATGCCAACTTTGGCAGACCACAGGATGACTTGTACAGGGTGTCCAGAGCTTCAAGGTCACACGAGAATGAATATCAGAGGCCTGCTCAAATGAAATCCAGTATGGGATTTGATGATTTTGATGATGAAGATGATGACATTGACAGTTACGAGTTAGACAACCAAAACAGAAACCAAAGACAAGAGTCTTCCTCAGTTCGGTTCTCTGATGTTGAAGGATCTTCTGACTCTGAAGGTGATGATGATTTGCCCAGATATGGCGGGGCAAGCTCCAGACCTTTGCATAAAAAAGATGCATTGTCAAATTCACGGAATAATGATATGGATTTCGATTCTGATGAGGACCTTCCAGTTCATCCCAAATGGAAATCAAGCCATGTTGCTGATTCTGGTCACCGGGGTAGAGGTTCACGTGGTCCGTCGAGGCGGACAAGTTTCGACTCAGATGAAGATGATCGACTTGTTTTCGGAAGTGATGGGGATGATCTTGAAGACATTTTCGCGTCCAGACAGAGTAGAGGGAATTCTCAGGATTCAGGTCAGAGGGGTTTCAGGCGAGGCAGTGACTATGATTCAAACCAAAAAAGAAGACAAAACAGGTCCAGCAGTCGTGATGACCTCAATTTTGTGCAGAGGGGTGATTTTGGTGATGAATTTGGTGGGTCTTCCCGTGGCCCTCGAGATCGAGGGAAGAATTCATTCAACAACCGTGGGGGGCCAAGAATGAATGGAAGACAGAGAGGAGGTATGCAGAATTTCAAGGAGCCCAGACAACGAGGATCACGTAATGGAGATTATAGAAGGTCTAATCAATCAAATAATTGGTCAGACATGGATGACGATAGGCCCCGGAGGCAACGGATCAATGTACGGTGATGGATTCTGAGCCACGGGATCATCTCCAATGTCGTGATGTGCAGGAGCCTGCCACATCATTTCCTGATGAACAGGCTTTGCAGGGGTGCTTAAGTGATGTGCGGATGAGCTTCCATGGTTTCTCTCAAAACGTCAACTGGCACCTAAGAATCACATGAATTCCAGAAGTTGCACCAGAGGAGCGCCTGCATTGCTCAAAAGCGTCATGTTTCACACCCATTTGGTCGTTCGTCGACCGTTGTGCCAAATTTCTTTAATTTGTTGATGTCACCAACCCAGCGCATGCTTTTGATTGCTCAAGAGAGGTAAATCTATGCTATGTTATTTTCATGGCTCTTTTGTAGAGAAAACAAAGTTTTGGTTATGGGCTTCATTTGAATAATAGAAGTTTTGTTATTGATTGTGGATAGGTTTCCTTGTCCCGAATTCATGCACCTTGGGATAGACGAATTACGTAAGACTAAATTGTTAATGTGAACGCTTTGTATCAATTCCAGTCATTTATTTGGTTTTTATTTGTTCTCATTTTCCATTTTATCTAGTTTTCATATAATAAAGTTTGTATTATGTGTCCTTTGAACCTACAAAGCATTAGTTTGTTCTAAAACATAATCTAAGGGGGTGTGTTGGCAAAGAGTTTTTGAGGCTATTAGCTGGTTGACCTTAGTCAAAAAGTCATTTCGGGTGTTTGGTTAATGAGCTTTTTATATTAACTTTTTATGTCCAAAAAGTTCTTTTCCAAAAAGTTTTTTCAATTTGCTTATTCATATGTACAACAAAAATGATCGTATTGATCATAATTATTTTTACAAGATTACTTCAAATGTTATTGATAACAAAAACCTAATATTTTCTATTAAATCACCTTTAGCTATCTCTCCCAACTCTATTTATTAATTAATTTATTTTTTGTCTGCCTTTTTTCCCCTTCTTCTTCTACAATTATTTGTGTTGAAAAACAGCTTAGGTTAGGTTATTTACTTCAAGTTTTCAACAGTTTGATTTTTATTTTCGCTGCCCCTCTCTTCTGCTTCCATTATGTACTGTGGGTTGGGTTGAGTTAGGGAATTGGATCTTTGAATAGCAGGTCTCTTTTTTATATTTTTTATCACATAAAGTTCAAGTATTATTTAAAAGAAAATTAAGTTAAAATGAAGAAAAATATTGTCATAACCAAACTTGGGTGAAGTTGTGAATGAAATTTTATATATCACATAATTCTTAATTGATATTGAGAAGAAAAATAAATATGCAATTTATAAAGATTGCTATGTTAAATAAATATTTAAACTAAATTAAGGCTATAAGAGGAATTTTATCAAATAGCCTTGTTAGAAACATCTAATTTTACCAAATAAATTTTTTTATGAACAACTAATATAATTATTTAAGTCAAACAGCTAATACAATTAGTCAAACATATAATACAATCAGTTTGATAAATAGCTAATACAAACCGTTTGACAAATAGCTATTAGTTCTTTTTATTAGCTATAACTGTTTGAATTAGTTGTTTGTATTTTTTTAGAAAAAAAGTGTTTGGTAAAATTAGTTATTTCTAAAAATATGTTAGTATAATTTTATTTATGCGGTTGTTTATAAGTTATTTTTTAATGATACATGGTGTAGTTTTTTCAAATTTGTTGACAGTTATATCATTTTCACAAATAATATTCTTAAAAGGCTAATGAGAATAACGTTTTCAAAAAGAGTTTGTTGAAACCAAACAGCTATTGTAAACAACTATTTATCAAATATTAGTTGACTATTTAACTTAGTCAAAATAATCAAAATACTCCAAATAGCTAATTTTACCTAAATACCTGTTGATACCAAATACCTCATAATGTTAATGTCAACTTATATTTTATTTTAAACGGCTACAATCTTATCTTCTCATGGTGCTATAACATATCAAATAAATTAATTCACTTCTCCATTGTAAGATTCGTTTTAAATCATTGTAACAGTTACATTGCCTTTGAACTGATGTATCATATTATAATATCTAACTTTTTTAAAATATATGTGCGTACTTTGCCATTTTACTCAAAAAATATATATCTAATAAAATACAAAAAAATTGACCCACGCACCCACTTCAAAGTGCGTAATACTACTTATTCCAAGTGTCAAACTTTCATGAAACAAATGCAAAACTTTGATTATAAAAATAAGCTCTTAATTAGATTTCGAAATTATTAATCACACATGTATAGATATACGTCTCTCATAATGTACCTAATATAATACTCGACTTCCAAATTCTTGTTACATACTTACAGTTTCTATTTTTCAAACACCCATCGGAACAAAAGAATGAAGAAGAAAATACATCTAGAAAAATAGTTCCTAATCTCCGATATATAATTTTGAAACATTTTTTTTTTCTTTTTAAGAGCTCCCCTAATTCTCCCAAGGCTGAGAGTACCATGAAAATGCTAAAAAATAGGGGGAAAAGATAAGAGTTCAAAGAAGGAATTTATGGTGACAAAAAAAGAACGCATCATTTTGGTTCAACTTCTTCATTATACGTTGCAATTCGTTTCTTCAACGTTTAAAGCAACACCACCACCTGCCAGTGTGGGTTCCGTTTATGCGGAGTCTGAGAAGATCCAGCTGTAGGTAATCTTATCTCTACTGGCATTTCTATCTGTAGAGAAGCTGATTCTAAGAGACTGCTCAAAATCTAAAATATTTGTTTAAACTATTTTTTGCAATTTTAATCTTTAGGAGAGGGAAAATAATACGAACATCGCGTAAATAAAAATAAATAAAATATGACAAAGTGAAAACGACGTGAGGAAGGAAAAAAGGTAGGGCAAACCAACAAAAGTACAAAACGCTCTTGTTAATTTCATCGGCCCAAACGCAAATTAAAATCAAAATTTAAACACAAAAACATTTAAAAGAAGAGAGAGAGAGAGAGAGAAGAGAGAATCTCATCACATTTAAGTTTTTCGCGGCAACGGCCCCCCCGTTCTCATTCTCTCTCTTCTTCCACCTTCTGTTTCCAGTCTTCGTCGTCTTCCCCCTTCACCCTCACTTTCTCTCTCTTCCGCCGTCTCCCTCTCCCGTTCATCATCTCTTATTCTTTGTGCTTCATTTCGATCCTCGAACCTTTTCTTCTAAAAGGTACGATTTGTTTTAGTCCAATTTCCCATCTTTTTGTACTAATCCTTCTTCACTGATCTGCCTCTTTTAGGGTTTTACAGTCTCCTCCGCACTATGCGGGTCTGAAATTTTCAAATTTGATTTTGCCCTTTTATTTTTGTTTAATTTCAAGAGGTGGGTTGGGTTCAGATTTGTGTTTGGAGACTTTTTTGATTTTTTTTTGGGGGGGGGGGATTTGGGGTTTGGGGGTGTTTTCATGTCTGCATTTGAAATTGTTGTTAGATGGTGAAATTCAAGTCATTTTTATGGGCATTGTGGTTTTGTCACTTGAGCAGATCGGGAAGATGTGATTAATTTATAAATTCGGGGGTTTTACCTGCTACTGTTACCAATTATGGCCGATTTCGCTTGCGTTGATATTTGAATTTTGTTATTTGTTGCTGTTAAGTCGATCTGCTTCGGTTTTCCTTATTGTAGCACTGAATTTTGAGTTTGCTAGCAATTTTTTTCCTTGCACGACCGTGGTTTAATTTCTCTCTCTCTCTCTCTCTCTCTCGCTCTCTTGGGGGGGGGGTGAATCTCTGTTATTAGGTATAATCTGAAGTGTATATGGCACCGGCCAAGAGGTCAAAAAGTGTAAATAAGGGATTTGCTGGCGTTGGTGATTTTTCTCTGGGCAAAGATGAGAAATCTAAGCAAAAGGTGACCTATTTTTGCTGCTGCTCTTGGGCGTTCTCGTTTCGTGCTTTATTTCACTTGTTAGATATTGCTACTCCTTTGGCCTCTCAAGTTGCTTTTTTGTGCCTTTCTGCAGTTGAAATGAATATATTTCATTAATGTATATTAAGAATTCCAACAAATTCAATGCTGTCGTTTCAGCGCGGTCTTTATTGCTTTGATTTATAAAGATATTATCCGATAGTCTGAAACTTGACATCCAAAAAGGTTACAGTGACTGTTCTACCCTAATTCTGCTGGTGGAGGTCACACAAATAACATAAAAAAGCTCTATGATAGTCTTTTGAGAGCAATCAAGGCTATGTTTATTGACATCGCAAGGAATCTTTTGCATAACCTGCAGCCTTTTAGAGGACTTATTTCAAGGGGATTAGCTTGGCCAGCCACAAAAACCGCAAAAGAAGCTGTTGCTTCCGGTGGCGGTTTGACAAATGTCCCATGTATGTAAATATGAAGGCTAGGATTGTGATATATCTAGATACGTATATTACATTCTCATCTTACTTGATAATCTTCGCTTGTCCTTTTTTCTCTTAAGGGCTTACTTGCCGATGTTATTCATTTTATCTTTAATTGGATCTTAAGATTGTATGTTAATCCATGCTGATCTTGGCCAGTTCATTTTTGTTTATTCATCAGAGTGTAGAATGTCGATGAAGAAATGATGTAGTAGAACTTTAATTTATGCAGAATATTTACTGGAATTACACTTGTTTTCCATTATTATGTGCTAAGTTCTGAGCTCTTCACTTAATATGATCAGTAAACTTTTTCCTTGTTGATAAGAATTCCAGTGTTGCTCTTCTTTTTATTGTAAGATCATATTGGCATTATATCTCATCTTTGATGATTGCCTGCAATGTGCAAACTTTGTAAACTTAGGCTTCGAAACAAAGTAGTAATTTTCAGTTTCCTTTATTATCCTTGGGATGAATGCGAGGGTATTTCTTTCAGTGTTTGACTTTCTTGATTTGATGTCTAATTGAGTAGAAGCGGAGGTTATCTAACATGCTTGGGTCTCAGTGGAGCAAACATGAGCTTGCACGCTTTTATGAAGCTTATAGGAAGTATGGTCATGATTGGAAGAAGGTATGCATGATTTGCATCATTTCCTACATCCAGAATAATGTTTTCAGATAATCATTATGGTTATTTCTTCTGGCTTGCAGTGATAGATTTGACTCAAAAGTCATAAGTGTTCCGTGCCATGCATTATGCATCTTTGTGTCCTAATTGGTTATTTGATGTCTCCCTTTCTAAGAATTGTGTCATTGCATCATCAATTTCTCCTCTAACCCTATTGATTTTCTTGTCCGCATAAGGTTATAGCCACTAACTTCTTCCTCTTTCTCCCTGGAGAATTTCAGGTTGCTACCTTCGTAGGTTCTAGATCCATTCATATGGTTGAAGCACTTTATAACATGAATCGGGTAAGCGTTGTATTTAATTGCTTGAAGGTGAACCTAGTATCAGACCGTCAGCATTAAGTACTTCCACAAATTGTCATTTGTGTTGAACTATCTGCTCAGTTTCTCTGGACTCCAGAAAAATGGACTCCAGAAAAATTGAGTCCATGCTTGAACTTTTGGTCTTTACTATTATTTTTCGGCTCTGACATGGAAATCTGCAATGTCACTATATAAATATTACACCTTTTCTGTCCCACTGAAGCAAGTATGGGAGCAAAAACAAGATGAGAAAGATAGCTCCGGTACTAGGGAAATGGCTATCGTAATTTGTAAAATTGCAAACAAACTTATCCATTATGATTGGAGGTTGGAGGAACATTTCTGCAGTTAACATTTTTAACGAATCACTGATCTAAATAATATATTTGGCGAGTTACTGAAGACGAATGACATGGTTTCCTGGAGCTGTGCCCCTCAGTCATAAGGATTTCTTTAATCACAAAAGGGATGCTGATCCCAAATCTAGAGGATATGCTTACATCTCATGACAATGTCTTCTAGACTGTTTACATGTACGAGGATGTAGATGTGTCCATTGGGGTGTAATGTATATAGTAAATATTGCTGTGCTTTTGGTATTTCAGTGAATAGTTTACAATGAGATGGATTCATTACCTCATCAAAGTATCAACCAAAATGCTTAAGCTTGCAGGTGAAGTTTAGGGGAGAAAAAGTTACATTCTGTAAGATATTTAACAAGACAACAAAAGATTAGCTTTTACTTTCTTTTTGTTTTTTCTGCCGATTATAGTTATTTGCTGTTTGGTGTTTTACAATTTAGGTGTACATATACTCCCTTTATCCCATTCAAATGTTCTCTAATAGATTGAGTTGGCGACTAAACCTATATGCAAAATGAATTTGCTCCCTTTGGATAATTAACATTGTGAAAGTTTAGAGTTGGCTAATTGTAGCCTCCTTTCCCTAGTGAGGTATGTCGTACTGAAGCAGAGTACAGAATAGTGATTGTAAATGACAAGATATGCAGACTGGAGATATATATTTCCTAAATTCTTACAATCTGCTGTTGCTCACAATGTGACCTAAGCTTGTACTTCAATCTTCACTATTATTCTACGCACATGTCATTTACACATCTTTTCACGATCTCTCAAGGAGTAAATAAAATAATCGGCGCGCTCTTGTTCTCCAGGCATATTTGTCTCTGCCAGAGGGTACAGCCTCTGTTGCTGGCCTCATAGCAATGATGACTGATCATTACAATGTCATGGTAAGTTCCAGTCCTTCATGTCGTGGTCTGTAGGTACCCCTCCCCAAGGTTTACTGTAGGGATCTTCTCAGAAGGATTGTGTTGTTGATTTACTTTGTTCCCATCACTATGGAAGTATATCTGGGAAACTGGCTGAAGGAACTTTGTCTCTCTCATTGCTGTTTCCTTTGTCCTGTTGACCAAGCATTGTGGCCACTTTTAATTTCATTATCATTTTTCATATTTATTTGCAATGCTGGTGACCATTGCCTGGTTTTTGTTTGGTGGGTATGTACTTGATTCACTTGATTACATAGCTTGAAATTGCGGTGGGTTTTATGCCTTGATGACACGCGGTTGACATGTATATATTATAGATAAATTGATTTCATATTGATAGGGAGGAAATGGCATTGAAAAAGACAGTAATGAGCCTTTGGTAATGGCGCGCAAACTTCAGAAACATCCCAAGCCTAAAAGTTGGTCTGAGAGTCCAATAGAAGATCGTTTTCAGCGGCAGCCAATTGGTTCAAGCGAAAGATGTATATCTTTATTGAAATTGTGCCTTGATGGTAATTTTCATTTCTCGACTAGTAACCCCATTTCGTGAAACTCATGTCAACCTTTCGGGTTTAAGGACACTCAGTTTGAATTGCCTGATATAGTCGTAGCACTGAGCTTAATTGATGGTGTCATTCGCATCTCAGGTATTCAGCCATTCTTTCCTGTAAGAAAAAGAACTCCTCGTGTAGCTGTTTCAGGTTTAGATACTCATAAAAACAAGAACTCGCGTGAATCAATTATGGATAAGAATCATGATGCACTTTTGCATGGGGAACTGTTACATAGAGCGCGGCAGACACCAAGCTCACTGCAGGATTCACAGTCAACTTACAGTGAAATTGAATGGGCAAAACCTTCAGAAGTCTTGGCTGGAGAAAAGGCAGTAAGTTGCTCACTATTGATCAGTTCAACCTTTTAGATGTCTTTGATGGTATTTCTGAGGATCCCTTTAGGGTCATAGTCAGTATAGATTTTGATTTCTTTAACGATTATTGCTTTGGTTCAGATTTCACGATTTGAAATAGCTGGGACCAAACACAGTGGGATTGCGATGGATGAAGAATCTGCGGACGATAGTTTGGGAAGTAGTAAAGCCAAAAATGGAGATTTGATCAGAGATTCTCTGCATTCCACTAAATCCGTCGTAGGCGAGTGTAAGAAACAGAAGAAAAAGGCAAAGAAAGAGGAAGTTGAGCCCAGTGAAGTTGTATTGTTTGATAATTTTACTAACAGAGGACAGAGAGGACAAATAGGTTCTGAGGGTGCAGGTGCCAAAATCTTCAGTTCTTGTGAGGGTGCAAGACAGAGAAATAAGAAGCCCATGTTGGAAGGTAGATGCAACCTCTTGTATATTAGTCTGCAAGATCTTAAAAGAAACTTCACTGCATTGTCAGTTTGTCCCTGAGCAGGCTGAGATCATATATGTAATGGCAGCTGACTAATTGCTAGTATTGGCTGTGTTCACAGTCAGGGCAGCGTCTTTTGGCAGTTCAGGCTTGCACTTCTGTCCTTTTGTCATTGGGATAGTACAGCCTGTTTCAGTGCTCTTTTGGCTTTTCAAACTCATTCGTGTACTGCGATATCAATCATAAGGCTGAAGATTGCAGCTATTTTCATAAAATTTATATTGATAATGACCTTTGAGCTGACAATGAAAATCACCTGAAGGCATGTTCTTGTTTGAGTTAGATTCGGTTGGTATTAAGAGTTGAATACCTGAAGCCAATTACATTTTCTCGTGGTTTATACACTAAGCATAACAAAGCTATTGTGTTAATAATTTATAACTATGTTTCTAATTGGCAGATATACATTTTCTCATGGTTTACAGACTATATGAAGCGTAATGAAGCTATTTTGTTAATCATTTATAACTATGTTTCTAATTGGAAGATTTAATGTTTGCCTGATTATATTTCTATTTCTGCCTGACAGATGAACAAGCTGCTTGTGATGCACTGCAGACCTTGGCGGAGATGTCCTTGATGATGCCATATCTTTCTGCAGAAGGAAGTAAACATCTTATTTGCCCACTTTTCAATGTTTATGTGCTTGCATAGCCTGTGCAGGAAAAGGGAGTGGTTGGTGGGCGGAAGCTCTGGTTTTCACTTTTTCATAGTTGGCTGATCAGGCTGTTGTTGTGTTCTGCTGCTGCTGCTGTTGTTACACACACACACACACACACAGTGTGTGAAAAGCTTTAATTGGGAACCTCCTTAACGTTGCAGTTTCCTGCCACAGTCTGGTGGTGTCCTCTGATTTCTCTTTTCTGACGTTTTCTCTATATTCTGCCACATGGGTTTATTCAACAATGTCTTTCTGATTTTTTAAAAAAAATCTTATTGGTATTGTTACTTGTAAGATGATTTCTTTAGTGAATGTGGCATGATGAATGTTCTAGGAACAACCTCCGTATTTTTAGGGTTAGGTGTACCTACATTTGGATCTCCCCATGCCTTGCTTTGGCGGGATGCATAGGAGCTGGTGGTAGTTCTTCTTGTTTTTTTGTGCTGAGTATTCTTTCTGACACGACTTATCAATGTCTTTGAAATCTCTGTATGGGAAAGTTTGAGGCTAAGACATCGAGGAGATTTGACATTACTATATTTGCAGATGGGGATGCTGGAGAGTCTGTTACTAGATTGGACGCCATAGTTGACATGAATTCTCATGCTGAGGCGACGTCAAAGGATGAAAGGGCTGATGGCGGGAATAAGAGGAAACGAAAGTCCCAAGCCTTAAAGGTATGAATTGAGAGGACACTTCTGTATTTGTGTTTCCTTTTATCCTTCTACTATGACCATTACTTTCGGTGATTCATAGGTGCTGAAGGCTGGACTACATAGTGACCATTCCAGAAAACCAGCAAAAAATGAGGTACAGGAAAAATTGATAAAGCTAATACTGTGTTCTTGTCTAAAACTTAGTTGGAGCTGTATTGCATGGACTGCGGGTTTTCTGATGGTGGAGAATCTTGTCATCACCTAAGGGTTTCATTTTTGGTTTTGGCCTTTCTGATCCAGATATTATGGATCCTAGTTTTGGTTTCAGCTCAATGGATATGATGGAACCAGCCTCTCTATATTCAGGGGTAAGGCTGGTGCATCTAACCTCACCTTGGTGGGACTCTTGGAGTATGGATTTGATTGTGTTGTGAGTTGGGACAATCTTCCCTTGCTTTCATTGATGGCAATTGTTGAGGTATGCATCCCATGTCTCCTTATTTCAGGATAGGGCATCAAGGAGGCAGGTGACTCTGCCTGGTCTGAGATAGTAAAAGTAATACCTGGAGACAGATTCAAGAGTATAGGCTAGCTCTCAGTTGTTGGTTCATGTGTTTCTGAAAATCGCTTTCTTATGGGTTAATATCATCTATTCTTTACTGTTTTAAATGATGTTAATTTGCATTCGGTGACTTGAGTTTCCATGTCAGTAATGAAGCTAGGAAGTTGTTGAAATAGGCATATTCAAAGTTGAGCAAGGGTTTTTGTATTGAGAAATTGTCTGTGGCTTGTTCTAGCCGTCTTCATACGACTTGATTGACATTAACTTCGTGATTGTTGCGTGCTTGCGTATCAAATTATCAAGCTGAGTGCTTATGTACTGATTTCATTTTTTCTTTTTTTTTCCCTATAGGCTTTGGCTGATGTAGGGGCTAGGTCTGCAGACAGTAGTGGAGGGCTTACAACTGTCTCTAAAAGACATAAATCATCAGTTAGGTCTCCAGACATGTCTTCTGGCAATGATCAACAGATCAGAGAGGCTGAAGTTGTAGCTTCTAGTTCACAGGCCCCCCTTGCTACCTCAACTGCTAACTCTACGAGAAGAAAACACCATCGCAAGAGGGATAGAACATTCCTTCAGAAGGACAGAAATTACACTCACAGTACTTGTTCTGGTGGATGCTCATCTTCATATCAAGATAATGTGCAGTGTGTAAAGGTTAGTGTGTATTGCTAACAACAATTTGAATCATACCAGCTGAATTATACCAGCTCCTGACAGACTGAGGACTCAACATGGCGTAAGAAAAACTTCCCACCTTTAAAACTAGAGGGTCGCACCCCCCCCCCCCCCCCAAAAAGATAAAAATGCTCTTATCCAACAGTCAATTGTTAGTGCAAACAGAGTTTTGCTACTGACAAATACTATTGGTGAATTTGTACATTTCTAGATGTAAAACGTTGATTCATTCCCATCTGTTTAATACTTTGAATCACTGAAATTGTAGGAGAAAATTTCGAATTGTCTCTCTTGGTGTGATGTGTGCAAATGGTGTGTCTATGAGTGGTTTTACAGTGCCATTGATTATCCGTGGTTTGCCAAAAGGGAGTTTGTGGAGTATCTTAATCACGTTGGACTGGGACATATTCCAAGACTTACTCGTGTTGAGTGGGGCGTCATTAGGAGGTTGAAGTCTCTGTTCATCTTATTTTATGATCATTACGTCTCCTGACAATGGATTTCAGAGTTTGACCTAAGTTTTATCCAATTGTAGTTCTCTTGGAAAACCTCGGAGGTTTTCTGAGCATTTTCTGCAGGAAGAAAGGGAGAAACTAAAGCAGTATCGCGAATCTGTTAGGACTCATTATGCTAATCTTCGGGCTGGTCTGGGAGAAGGACTTCCTACAGACTTGGCACGGCCACTATCAGTTGGGCAACAAGTAGTTGCTATTCATCCAAAAACAAGAGAAGTCCATAATGGCAGCGTTTTAACTGTTGATCATCACAACTGCTTAGTCCAGTTCAACCGTCCGGATTTGGGAGTTGAATTAGTCATGGTATTGTTAGTTTCCTTAGTTACTCTTTCTTACTGCAATAATAATTGTTATCTCAGCACAGATGTAATTCATGTTTACTGTTTATGCCCATAATTCTAGCATTCAGCCATATCAACTCTCTCTCCCTCTCTCTCTCTCTCTCACACACACACACACACACACATTTGGATATTCTGATCCTGCGACCAGATTATCTAGTTATCATGTGATGTTACAGTGATGGTTCATAGCACCCAATGAAGGCTACCATCATTTGTTGTTTTTTTTTCTTTTTTCCTTTTTCGGTATGGTAAGGAGGAGGCAAACGCCTTTCTGCTTCAGGCAAATCAGGACTTTTATTTATTTATTTATTTTTGGGTTGGGGCAATTTATGGCATTCCCTTATATTAACGGAAAAATACCCAAATTGGTCTCTGTGTTGTAGTGTTACATGGGAACCTGTTCTAAGTTGTATGATTTGAAAGGTATATGTGTGTGTGTGTGCGTGCGCGTGTGTGTATGTATATATATACATGTATATATATATACATACATGTATATATGTATATATACATGTGTGTGTGTGTGTATATATATATATATCCGATCATCTCGCTGGGCCTGTCTGATCAGGGTCAAGGCTGTGTTGGTTATATACGTTACCCCCATCTTGACATCCCTAGACGGTCTTCATTTCTTTTTTGGGGGTAGACTGTCCTCTGTGTTCATTGGTAGAGAGAGAGTAAAACTAATTCTTTGTACTGTTGCAGGATATTGATTGCATGCCTGTCAACCCACTTGAGAATATGCCAGAGGCTATGAGGAAACAAAATATGACGTATGACCGCAGACACCTGCAGTTGCCAAAAGTAAATGAACAGTTTATGTTGACTCCAGCAGAACATATGCAGAATTTGCATGCTTCTCTAGCTAGCCCATCATTCACAAATGAGACAAAGGTCAGTTTGCAAGGTTGTTGAGTTTTCAGAAAATGCTATGCTTATTGCTTTTGCGTGACACCTTGTTTGAGTTTCTGCTGTTTGTCCAAGTTCTCCCTTGTAGTAACATAATAACCACTATGGAGAAGTTCAGTATGTGGAAAGAGATAGCTAGGGCAGGGTTGTGTATTGTAGAACACGGGCCCCCCCCCCCCCCCCCAAAAAGCCAAAGGTTGCACGTTGGAATGTTTTTTGTTGAAGTTAGGAACATTATCTAATTAAACGCATGTACCATTGAAGAAACACAGTCCCCTGATGAATATCAGCCGTAAATATTGGTCGATCAGTTCTCTGCAGTAACTATTGAAATTGCAAGGTAAAAATTTCCTTAATATTTGTAGTAGAAGGGGCTGAGGTTATGTCCCTACTACTGATTGCGCCCTTAGAGCATGTAAAAATACAATTCAGTTATTGCAGTGTCCCTTCTTGCCATCCTGTGAGGCTGCACAAACAAGAGTATATATATATATATATATATATATTTTTTGGGTAAGTAAATGCACAAACAAGAGTATATTTGGATGGATTTATTAACAAAATAATTATGTCGGCACTACCGCACTAGTGAGACATCAGATATTCTGCATCTGTTTGAAGTTCTTATTTTCTGTCTTGTGGAGAGCAACCAGTAAAAAACAGAAGTCTTCCTTGGAACCCTTCTTTCTTGATGAGTTTCTTATGCTGCTAGCTAAATCCCCCCCCCCCCTGGTTTTCTTTTTTTTTTCCCCTTGGTTTTTCTTGTTCTTGTTGTCTATGTACAAAGAATGTTTTCTGCATTTAGTTATAAATTCTTGGATGATTATGGATATAATTTTGTCCTAGTAAGCCAACGTTCTATTGTGTACAACAACTCCCATTGTGGGTTCAGCTTTTGCAGAGTATGGGGAGATCTAGATGTAGGCAACCTTACCTCTACAGTCTACAGACATGACTGCCCATGGAGAGCCAACTGGCTATTGTGTCAGTTGCATAATGTGGTCTAAGACTAAAATGTGGAGGCCGTTGACTATGCGGCTAGCCGGCTATGCCAATGGCCCAGGGTGTTCCGTTTAAATACTACCCTTAATTGTTGGGATTTTATCATTTGTGCAGGTCAAGCCGACATGTATGAATACTTATGCAAATCTGACAAGCAGCGGAGGTATCAGGATACCATCAGCAGCTCAAAGTCATTCATGCAGTGTGGAACCAGTGAATAATATAAAAGGAGATATGAGGCCTATTCCTGGATCCGCACAGAATTTGTGTACCAAGGTAAGCTTTCTGCAGTGCCCTGGTGGTTGGATGATATTAGTGGATAATAGATGGATTCAAGGAATTTAGGGAGGCCCTGAAGTTCTGAACTAATCCCAGAAGTCTGGTTGTCTGCACCCTGGCTGTTCCCATATTTAGCCTTCAAACCCAAAATTTTCCAGCTGGTTTTATTCACCCATTTTTTTTAGTTCTTGTTATAGCTCAACAGCCAGCACGATCCAAATGAGAAATGGCCCTTGCCAATTTTTATGTCTCTGGGCTGCTGTTGCTATTTAACTTTATTTTCATCTAGATTATCTGGCGCAACATTCTTCGAGGAATTGAATTCTTCTTGGAAGTACACTACTTTTGTTTCACATAAAAACGTCCATGTATGTGCCATGGAGGAAAAAATGTGTGACAAGCCCGATTATGGATCTTGGCGCAGCTGTACTGAGAGAATGCAAAATGACCTGGAAAAGTTCTGAGTCATCTGTCTTGGAGCACATATTCTATTGACGTGCATAGGTTCTGGGTACTGCAAGCATTTGCGTTTTCTCTTGCCTCATTAAGCTGAAAAGTAACTCAGCTTATTGTTTTCTTTCTCAGATTCTTGAGCAGCATGCTGGTTTTCCTAACCCATCTTATTGGCCTCGGCCTGTCGCTAATTCAGTTGGCCTGAATGGAGCCATATATTCTTCAAGGAATTCTATATTGAGCTGTCAAGAAAGTGCATCGAATGTGCCTAAAATTGTTGATGGATCAAGAGACAAAGCGAAAAGAATGGTGGATATAGCCATGAAGGTATTGAAGGACCTGATATTGCTTTATTCCCAACTCCATTGCCATTCCATCTGAACCTTCGTTTTTTTGCTTTTTATCTGGGATTTTCCTTTTTTCTTTTCAAATGGCTCTGAAATCATCCTCTACTTTATGTTGCTTACCCTATCAAAGAGCAAGAATTGAACTAATTATTTATTTAATTTGATTTGTTGTATAAGAAATGCCACAAAGTGGCCCCCCAGGGGGTTGGGCCCCGGGAGTGCGGAACTTGGTGCCCAGAAGTTCAAACTTGCTCGCTGGCCCATGGCCACCATATGGGACAGATCTCGGAATCATAATAATAGCTGGCACATGCATTTGCATCTGTATTGCACACACTAAATGCTGTTGTTCTGATAAGCAAAGTGGCCGTTAAATGTTCTTGATTCCTATTTCAGGCAATGTCTTTCATGAAAGAAGGTGAAGACGCATATGGAAGGATTGGAGAGGCTTTGAATGCAACCCATGGAGTACAGTGCTTGGCTACACGTGGGGTGTCTACATCAAATTCTCCAAATGCAGCCCAGGGAACTTTGCGTCATACGAACTCAGCTAATCCCTGCACCTCTGAGCTACTGGCAACTGGTGATGTATCTGGAATAAAATCAGCTAGTGATTCTTCAGCAAGTGATCTGCAAGTTCCTTCAGATCTTATTGCTTCGTGTGTTGCTACTTTGCTCATGATTCAGGTATTGTTGTCCTGCATCCAAGGCTTAACAAAATGCGAAACAAATTTCTTTCTAGTTCTTGTTCCTTTCTCTTCTTTATGATGCCAATAGTGGAGAACAGCAGTTATGTCTGATAAATACATGCATCAGGCGTTTTCCTGTGATACGCTGACTTAGAAGCTAAATGAGAAAGGGCCTCTATTCTTTTAACAGTGTTTACAGTTGCATGACATCCGATATCCTGTGGCCCTTCTGCCCCCTTGTGCTGTAACCTAGGTGATGGGATCTCCTTGCTAATCATCTCTGCAAGGACAATAAATCTTAAGGAAAGTGTTAAGCTTGGTCCAATAGATAGTGGAGTGGGAAAGTCTACATGTGTAATTGGGGAGGTTTTGAAGTATGCTTCGAGTTTTTTGTCTTTTTAGGTCTCTCGGAAATGGCCTTTGTTTTTCAGGGGCATAGATATGTATATCTGATTCAGTGAAAGCCAAAGTTAGCAGTTGCTGTTGTTTCAAGTTTTCTATCCCTGTATGCCACTCATTATCTTCTGGGAAATCTTGCAGACTTGTACCGAGCGACAATATCCCCCTGCTGAGGTTGCCCAGATACTAGATAATGCCGTGACAAGTTTGCATCCACACTGTTCTCAGAACCTGGCAATTTATAGGGAAATACAAATGTGCATGGGAAGAATCAAGACTCAGATTCTTGCTCTCGTACCAACATAGATGTACTTACACCACAATTGTTTCTTGATGAGGGAGGCTTGTACATAAGAGCTTCTACGCCTCTCATGAATAATTTTTCTAGCTTGTTAACTGATTGTATGCCAGCATGTTCTGCAGAGAGGGATGATATAACTGGAGGGAATTTTCCCTCAGCAGTCAGCACCATACATTGTACTTCTAGAGGTGTTTATTTTTTTAAAAAAAATATATACATATGGTGGGCGTCTTCCTTCTTAGGAAAAGGAAAAAATTGTGCCTATTTCTCTGGCTTAGATTGGCAGATGTAGATGTCTATTTTCTTGTTTTGTTGGCGAAGTCTGAAGTTTTGATGGCTACAAAGCTTTTCTCAGAGCAATGATCGTCTTTATTCATTGAAACATGCAAGAGTTCGCTAAAATGTTGGTCTTTCTGAACCATTGATATTTGGTGGCTTCATGGAAGTGATACAACAATATAGTCAAATGAAACAATAACATGCCTAATCGTCCTGTAACAGAAGGACTATCTCTTTTGGTCAAAGAATCGACCACCCTAAAACAACAGAATTGCAAATAAAAGACTGGCATTAGTAAGCTGCTCCATATATTTTAAACTGTTGGCTAAGATGCCCCACACACTCATCAATTTGGATTGATTTATTAGCCCTCAAATGTGTAATGTGGTTATTCAGGCAACTCCCAGCTCATGTGGCGTTCTAACAACACGTTTGATTTGTGTAACTGGGACCCTTTCTCTTGTTGCAATCAAATTTGTAATATGGATAAGCGACGGCCGACGGAGCGGAGTTCATCATCTAAATCATAAGTGATGATTAAACATCCCAGAAAAAAGTGTCTTTGATTGCTAAAAGTAATGGGTTCACACTGAGATTTACAAAAAATGTGCCAACATTCAGTGCATTTGTGCGCTATAAACATGTCACAGTCAGAGGAACTTTGCATATTGACCTCATATTTTAAATTATTTTAAAACCAAATTTCTCCCAAATATACGAGTCAAATACTTGATTTGCATTATAATGTATGGTGGGGGGAAAAAGGAAAAATGCACCATAATAGGGCTCAGCCAACTAATTAGCATAGGAGCCTACATTAATTCTATGTTTCTTCTTTTTTTTTTGGGGGGGGGGGGGGGGGGGGAACCACCATATATTATATGAAATCATCGAATTTTTTGAACAGTATATCAAGAAGCAACCTGCTAAATTTGTTTTCTTTAAAACTTGAATTGTATTTGCAGTGGTAATCATTATTAAGCCCCCCCCCCCCCCAAAAAACAAAAGCTGCACACCCAAAAAAAAAAAGAAATAAAAAAAAAGGGTTTTTGGGGGGGGGGGGGGGAGATATTAAAAAGACAATAACATCATGAGGGTGGCTAGAAATAAATAGAACTGCCATCTAACATGAATCAACAAATACAGGCTCCTCCATTGTGCAGTTTTCCAGAAACGAAGGGATAAGAGCAGGCTGGGGGAGGGGGGTTTGGCACCATGAACAGCTTCCACCATATCCACCACCTTCCTGTTAGTTAAGGCTGCAATAGTGGCAACCAGCATCTGATCGGACAAGAATTCTGGTTATGTGGAACACTCAGAGGGGGAGGGAAATCGAAATGGAAAATTTCGAATCTCTTCAATTTACAAATTCATTTTTTCCCTTTGATTTCTATCCTAAAACAATGGGGCCTGAAAAAGCACGAGGCCCACAGAGCAATCAAGGACTAAATGTAAACTAATTTGATCACATGTGAAGAAAGCATTAGTTGAGAGGAGCAACGGGGCGCCTGCATCATAAGGACGAGTCACTCCACAGTCGCAGTTTTGCTACAAAGCATTGCATCGAGCTCAACCTCTTAGCCAAACAAGAATCTGAATACGTCACTCAATGTAATAATACCCTCGACGCGCTTGCTTCCAGCTTCAACTATAACAAGTTTCCTTGTGCCTGAAGACAATGTAGGTGGCAGAAAGATTATTTGTCTACGTCAAGAGAAAAGTTCATGTCTATGCTCATTTCGTCTCCCCTATGTTAAGACAACTTCATACTCCTCGTCCCATACATGTCAAATTTCCTTTGTACAGACGTCCCAAAAAGTTCAAATACATTTCCCCAAATTTCTTATCACCCAAACTTGACAAATTTTATAGGATTGAGGGAGTATCTTACAATTTTAGACCATGCTTGACATTTTGCTGATAAAATTGAATCTCCCTGCGGAGTTATTCTCAAGAATGTAATGGAAACTACAGATTTTATGATCACATCATATTATATTAGATAAAAGGAGACCTAGAGGAGACAATTAATGACATACCAGTACTGGGAGAAGAGAGAAAAAATGGGGGAGGGGGAGTGAGAAATGAGCACCCAATGACTGTAAAGTTCAACAAGCATGACGCTGCTTTTTGGGGGGGGGGGGTGAGGGGGTCAAACAAGCCTGGAAATCATACCTGGGTTAGCTAGCCTCTCCATGACCTTGTGTAGGGGATCAGAAGGCAAGCACATCTGACATCTTTGTCCATTGAATACTCCATAAGGAGAATTAGCATCTTGTCCTAATTGAAGTGCCTAAATGACAGTCACAATATAGTTGCAAAAATCTCAGTTGAGCTATCTCAAAGTTTGTCCATTCTAGTTTCAAGTTTCGACATGAAAGCAAATAGACTTGGGCTAATAACAACCCCATAGATTCTCTTAATAAAACAGAAAAACCCAATTCCATAAATCAATGATCAGTGTCGACTGTGTTCACATCAATGGTTCAGTACAGGTTAGCCTACAGCCACATGCAAGACTTTGGGACCTAACCTTACCAACAAATTATTGTAAAAGCCAAGAAGACATGCCAGCAGCTATGTTACTCTGACTCTTTACCCTACCGTACCCATGTCAGACCCTCGACACTCAGACAAAGGGTATGACACCTGGCACTTCAAATTACAATGAAAATCTGCAAATTTCCTTGAAAAGAGACAAGCCCGACACTTGGACACGTACCTGTATCGGACACCCGTACCCAAGTCTGAGTAACATAGGCCAGCAGGGATTCTCCATTTTTACCTAGAAGAATAGATGGGTTTACAACCCCCCCCCCCGGGGAAAATTCACTCGCTCAGAAGGGAGGGGAGGAGAGAGGAAATTCCACGCAGCTCTGGTTTCATATTAGGAAGGCACCAAGGGACGTCCCTTTTCGTTAGACTTATACACATCAATGCAATTATACTCTCAAACAGAAGAAGGTTGCACATTTTAGATGGTATGATGTCGAGAAACAGGAGGGAGTGGGGTATAAACACAAACTACTCCATGAAAGCAAAGCAGGCATCTGACAAAGCAAAGGCTGAATCGAAAAGCAAGATATTCGACGTGTGACAGGAATGTAACTGAAAAACAAAGACAATTAACCACTCAGGTCTCATTTAAACTGTACCTGATGAATGCTCATTTCATCAAGACGGATTTGGGCATATGCCTTGTCCTTTGCCAAAGAAGTAATATCACTAGCAAAAAGATGATAAGTAATATCAGACAAAAAAAAATGCATACTTCAGAAAAAAATCCCGTAAAATCTACAACACCAAATACCTCCGAGAATATATATCCACCAATGAGTCATTTTCATCAACTATAGGCACTGAACTGACATCAGCTGCAAATGAAGATGCATAAATCAGACGTAAGATAGATGGCGCTGAAGATGGATAAAAAAATCTTACGTCTTCCTTGCACAACGAAAAGGAACCCCGGGGGGGGGCGGGGGTTCATAACAAAGACCATAATAACTGCCAGGTTTAACATAGGAATCAAATTACATGGAAAATCTTCACCACTTGCAACAAGACAAGCATAAACAAAAATGGTAAAGCACAACAAGGATGCTCTATGGTAGATCACTTCTATTAACAAACACTGCAGATTTGTAAAATTAAAAAGGATAAATATACATGTAGTGGTGAAAAAACAAAAAAGTTAGTGCAATAATCTACTAAATGAGACTGAAACATTTGTGATCCCGTTAATTTAAGAAGCAAGAATCACCTTGCACAAGCAAAGATAAGGCATCCCCAAGAGAGGCGCTTGGTCTCAACATAGCAAATGGTAGCCGACTTGATTCCCCAATCTTGGGAACCCATGTCCCCAGAGGAATAGAGCGAATTGGTTGCTGAAGAATAGGCAAAGAACTGCTACAGTGTTTAAAATGTCTGCAAATACCTGTAAAATGGGAGAGTAATTAGCAATCAAGAACACCAAGATAAGATGAATCCAGACATTGTACACAGTGAGATTCACAGGGTTCACAATAGGCAGGAACATACACTTTAGTATTCCAGACAGGGAAGCTAGATGGAGCAGCTGCGGGAAAGAGCCATCAGGTGAAGTGAAATGGATTATGGGAACGGTGGAGACCTTGTTTTGCAAAATTTTCAAAGCCACATCTTTCAAGGAATCGTGAGGTCCAGCCTGCATACATGACAACACACACATATCAACTCCAGCATAACCACAAAATTCAAAAGCCTCTGCCCTTCTAATCTCCCACGGAGCAATCAAAACAAAGTAGTCCCAATCACACCCCCGCCCCCAAAAAAAAAACAGAAAAGGTGCAATCAAACGACTTAAATTGTCCTCATGATGAAATCTACCATCCACTTCACAATTGGTAACCTGGTCATACTTGAAGTATGATTCAATAAATTTAAGAAACAAAGCAGCAAGATCAACAAATCCCCAAGGGCTAGGAGCTCAAGAGTCTCCATAACCTCCCATCTCAAGGTAAAGGAATCACAACAGTCAAGTAGCACAAGCTCTAAAAACAAAGACAGAAAATGGCAGACTGCAGTATAGTATCCGTCCCCATCTCAATACTTGCTAACTACTATCAACATGGTACTCATTCATGGTGGAAGTGTGCTAGCCGACTCTATTTCCTTCTGTGTCATCATCAATTTAAAAGAATACTGAAAAGCCACAAATTTTGAGACAAGGACCATGAATCCATCCCATGGCCTTCAGATTGTTCAAAAAGAACAAGAATATAACATAAAGACTGAGAGCCACCAATTCCATATTTTCCAACCCCCAGCACACCTAATGAAACAGCAGAAGCAGACCCATACAAGGGCTCTACAACTAGGCTAATAGAACTGAATATGGCCTACGACATTAGACCTGCATTCTCCAGCACTATTCAACATCCTATAGGAAATACTTTGAACTCTCTTCCACCCTGCATGGAACTCAGAAACAATTGTGCACTTAAACCTAGAACCTAAGACCATTAGCCAGTCAACCAACAGCATCCAACAGAAATGTAAACGTTCAGTCAGAAAAAGACTACAGTCAAACACTAGTCAGTCTTCCAAGTCCCAAGCCACAAAATCTGCAATGATTCCACAAGGCTAAAGGCTAAAGTACTTACACTTATAAGGTTCCTGGCATACGGCCTCCCGCTACTATCAATCTGTCTGCTGTGACGAATTTTTCCATCTTTCCAAGCCAAGATCGTATGAGTCTCGAGCTCTTCTTCCGTTAAATTTGAGCCATGATTCCCAAGCTTAATGAATATATACAGTGTTAATTACAAGAACAATAAGCAGAAACTGATTCAAAGGACTGAACTTCACAACATCATACACATCAACCAGAAATCCAATTATCATAAGCAAGCCTACAGACCCCAGACCCTGCAAAAGCAGGACCCACACTGGGAGTTGTTGTTGTAAGCCTACAGCACCAAACTTTAAAAAAGGATTTTGACAAGAGATAAAATAACATGACATTTATACACAAATTAAGCAGGATTATTCACACATTTTGACTAAATGGTAGAACTCTACCCTCAAAAACAAAGAAACAAATAGTGGTCGAAGGACTTCCGCAGAAACATGACAGAGCTTTGTTCCAACTAGATGACAACAGAAATTAAAACCACAAGTATTGCTGACCTATTAAGAAAGATATGAAAGGAAGATATGAATTTTCCATAATCTCTTTTCAAACAAACAACAGAGCAGGACAAGCAACACAAGAACACCAGTTAAGACACAATAACACAAAACAGCACCAGGAAAATCTTAAGCCGTAACACACTAACAAACATCATTTTTGTTTGGCACAAAACAAATATATTAACACTTATTAAATAATGCTGAACAAAGTTACGCAAGTACATTGATCTTCTGATAATTTATTCCCCTTTTCTCTTTTTCTTCATCATTCTTCAAGTTTGGACTCTTGCACATTGAGCAGAAAGCACCTTCCAAAAGTGCTTCGGTGGAAATAGTTCTCAGCTTATCAAAGGTAAAGTTGCCAACATCTAGGCCTCCCCAAACCCCATTTCACTGATATATCCTTACCTGGATGGTCATTCTTGCTCCTGTCTGGATTTACAGAGTGATTTACATTGTGACCAATCTTTTCTTCCTCTTTTTTTTTTTTGGTTGAGCAGGTTGGGGGCCGTGACAGTCGTCGTTCGGAATGGAGAACATCTAGTGTTTCAACATAAGCCCCTCCGCCAAACAAAAAAAAAGGACAAAGAAAAATTCTGAAAGACATCAAAGGCACCTTGTCACATGCAATCAGACTATCAGAGAGTCCCCCAGCTGTCAGCATTAGGACCTTCTCCCGTATGTTTTCCAAGTAAATTTTGCAAAAAGAATTTTAGCGATCACTAGAAGTCTACACTCAATTTAAGATCCTACAATACGCACTGTGCTATGTTGCATCCAAAGTTTCCAAAAAAGATTAGAATTTAAGAAAACCCATACAATAACCATTCGACTTTCTTAACAAGTCAATTAACATTTGAGATATAATCATATTACCAAAAGGATTTAAAGGGGGGCAAAAAAGGAAGGGGGCACAAGCAGCGCAACAATGCTAATGCGAAAGGAAGTACAAGGAACTTCAACAAAGTTTCACTGAACACTACAAGACGTGAGCAAGTTAAAATGCTAAAGTACAATGAAAAATGAGATGTGGAAGCAATGTTAGTTTTCACATACCTCTCTCAAGATTAAGATGAAATCGATTGCACTTAGAACCCCAACAAACTGAGCCTTGCTAAAATCCCACAAAGGAGCAACGGGAACACACTGAAAATAATTGAAATAAGAAATAGACAGATTACACACATTATCTGAAATGATTGCAAGAGAAGGAAAAGACAGAAGCAAAACAACATAAAAAGAAAGATAACGATTAAAAGGACAATGCCCCCCCACTACAAATCTTATCATGCAATTTTTTACGCCCAAGAACAACAGTAAAAAGCAGCACCCCATACCATCTTCCAATGTCTATCCCTCCCAAGCTAAATGCGTTTCACCTTTTTAAAGAAAATGCCAAATTGTGCTCAGAAATCTCCATCTCACCCTCTCATTTTAAAAATCTATTCCAGAGCCGCACAACTGCATCACAGTGAATGCCTTATCAGCTGTGGACTCCTCTAACCCAGTACGTACACCAGGGTATCGATAAATAGTAGTCCATCCAACCAGCCTTCAGTCATATTGCTAATTGCCAAAACAAGAGTGAGAATACCTTCCACGCTATACCATACGTAATTTTCATCATATTGCTAATTGTCTTATATTGCCTTTGTCCCATTTTCATATGCCTAAATAGAAAAAAGAATTATTTAAGAAAGACTAATTAAAGCTACCACCAACGCTTAATTAATGAGCGCGCTTTTCAAAACACCCTTAAACTATTGATGCTCAAACACTATTTCCAACCTAACATTAAATATGAGTCATTATTACCGCAATTTCCAACACAGCCAATATTTGTGACCAGAAAGGGCAAAAAAAACCTCATTTGGGAAGGAAAAAAGGGATGAACGTAGAAGTACTAAAGTCCCAAGTGTGTGAGTTAGGAAGAGAAAAAAAAAAGAGGAAGATAGAAGAGTGACATTCAATGATAGGAAATCACTCAGCATGGCTTCACATAGATGAAGAAGAATTGAGAAATAGGAAGTTCCATTTTAGATGAAGAGATTACTCATTATATATTTCCCTGAAGTTGTGAAAACAAAACAGCCGCACTCTTATTTGGAACTCAGAAATTGCACATTTGCTGCAAAAACGGAACACTTTCCCAGTCTCATGTACGACTGAAAAAAAGATAGCAATGAAGACACCCAAACTGGGGAAGTCCCTCAAACTTGGAATCATGTCAATTTCTTCTAAACAAGAAACCTGACCGTTCCTGAAAACACAAGAGATGAAAGTCGCTTGCAAACAGGATAAACCATGGCAACCAAAAAGACTTAGAAACCCCATGCTTGGCTCATCAAAGTGAACTAGATTTCGTGCTCTCAATCTGGCAGCCTAGATTAGCTGTACGATTTGAGTAGTGAATATCATGATCCAGAACCTGGGGATCCAGGTTGATAGAGACTCTAGGATAAAACTATAGGCAAGCAAACAGAACCCCCGGACCCCTTTCCTCCTCCCACATCCCAAACCCAATTTATCTACCCAGAAATTTTTGATTTAATTTAATCAGTACACTGGTGTAGCCATAGACAACAATAATAACCAAATGAAACAATCGTACAGATTGTCTTCAACCATTCAAACAAGCGAAGTACCTATCATCAGACGTTTGCTAGAACATGACATTTTTAAATCTAAGGACTCTCTACACAAAAATTGCTTCATAAAATCTAAATTACAAGGAACAGTTTCTCCATGTCAGAAGCAGAAATCTCCTGAAACAAAATCGATTTTATCAATTGAAAGTAGAAAACTAACTCTTTCCAACTCAAAATAAGTGTCCTAATTGTAAATGGACTTTGAAAAATATGGTTGAAAGACTGGAGGAGAATACTAAGAGTGAAAGACCCATAAAAGGGAGTACATGATTATTCCAAGAGGACTAAAACAGATACTGAAGATGCTTCCGGAAGAACAGACAAATTTTGTTCAAGGCTTAAATCTAGTGAGGTGTGCCCAAAAGGTCTTGTAACAAGTGATGTTTCTAATAAATTATCCACTAACTGCTAAACAGTTACCACAAATCTGCAAATCCAAATTGAAAGAACTCAAATGCAATGCGGGAGGAAAAGCGATCAAGATGGCCAAATAATACTGATGTCACAGGGGAAGGAATTCAAATGTTCTTAGCAAACAAGCATTGCAAAAGTCATTTTCGGAAAGTCACATCGCAAGATGACATGAAATTCGATGGATTATTCTTTTCTTTCATTAACTGGGTTTAAGTAGGCCGCATGTTTGAATTAAAAATAAACTAGTGACTAATGAAATGAGGAACAAAAATAAAGCAGACCAAGTACCTGTTCATAAAGGATATGAAAAGCTTGTTTAACAGGTAGAGTAATATCCAAGGCCACCACCTGCATTTGCAATGCATTTAAGTTCCAGAGGTATGATCCCCACCAAATAATGGAAGTAACACATCTCTAGACGATAGAAGCTGCAGCTAACAAAAAAGGAAGCGTAACCAAACCTTGCCTGACTCGGGCAGCAACTCATAAGCAGTATGTTGGGACAAAAAGCGAGATATACGCTGACGGGAAACTTGTACATCAGCCTCTGAAACTCGATCCTGCAATATGCCATCAGGTGATGACATCTGTTTCCACACAAATGACTAAGACAGTTAATTATGAGCAAAGTAAGCTACTTAAGATCTCAGGTTAAGAAGATAGTGTTTATTCTTTTGCAAGGAGTAGGCTTTTTGTTCCTCCTAGCTTGATATTGTTGATCTTGTGGCTAGCCTTTTTTTTTTTTGAGGCTGTAATTAGTCTTTGCAAGATGCTTTTTCAGCATCCTCTTTTGTACCTATCCCTTTTCTTGTATGAATATATATGATGAATGTTTTCGTTATCAAAACGATCTCAGCTTTAAAGATGGTATTTTTGGCAATTTCACTGAGCCAAATATGTTCCCGATACTCCATGACAGGCTCACAAGAGTGAGGATATGTTCCACGTTGGCAAATAACAACTCCTAACACGGATGACACAATACGGTTTCCTAAAGCCTATTAGCTTCGATATCTATATTAAAGGAAAACAAAGCATTATCCAACAAAAAACGAAGTCATTGACACTGCAAAGCAGCTATTAAACCAATACCTACAGTTCCCACCTCGGTCGGGTGGGAGAAGGGACCGCATGTACACAGCGTTACTCCTTGTTTTTATTTTACCTTTTCTTGGGTGAACCAAACAACAACATGCATGCAAAATTTAGCACAACATTACCCTTAAGTGCACAGAGATTGTTTGTATTGAACCCTAGAAAGTACCCCAAACATATGAAGGCCCAATAGGGACTCTTCTGGGTAGTAACCACCAACAGTATAATGATGAATTAGCAATACGTTAGAAGCACACGTGTTGCAAGCACACATGTTCCAATGAGACAAAAGCTACTCTGATAAGATTCAAATTGTTGATGAATAACATTGAAGCCATAGATAAGTAAAACAACTGCTAGCCATCAATTCATTAAAAGTTTAAAACAGTAACTTACAACATTAGCAGTATCATCCAAATCCATGTTAACTCGAATAGGATTGTCAGGACCAGATACTGGGGGCATGTCGGATTCCCTCTGTAAAAAGACGGTGTTGACTACTCCATAATTTCCACTTTCATAAGGTTGACGATCATCATAACGCCATTCTCCATCAACATTGAACTTGAACTGCAAATAAGTAGAAAACTTTCAGGCCTGCAGCCATAGCCTGTTATAGTATCCAAAGGATACTATTTATATTTTTGTCACACAATTCAAAGTAGTTACCAGTGTTATAGAAGCAGCTAAAAGCAAAGTTTACTTGTGAACTAAAGATGATACCTACTCAACTTGAATCACTTCATGGAGTAACATTACAGGGGTACAAGAATTATGCAAGAAAACTTTCTATGCGAGAAAACTTTCTTTGCAGATCACCATGTAGACCTATCAAGAATTTGGACTTCTAATGCAAGTTATAAAAATTACGAAAAGGTAAATGCAAATAGATAAGAAGTATAATTCATCCTTGAACTGACACTAAATAAAGGCAAGAATTAATGCTGAATGCTATTGTGCTAACAAAGACTCAAAAGGATTCCAGTAATTCCAAAATGGTTAACATAACAACCAAGGCCGTACAAAATACCCTCTTTCATCTATTTTTCTGTCCAAAATTCAATTTATAACACAAATGTGTCACTAGTACTCCATCATTGCAAGATATTTTTGTGAGCTCAAGAAAAGGTCTGGCAAGTTGCAAAGCAAAACGGGAAACTTGTTGAACAAAATCTACCCAGCGCCTTTCTCCTTTCCACTATAGGATCAAACAGAGACAAGGCCCCAACATGTCTCAAAGCAGCACTAAAAAACTGTAAAAACAAAAACAAATGCAGTGCAGAAGCCTATTATTTGCGCGATTAGAAAATGAAAGCAAATTGACTTTCAGTGAAAAATGAAATCCATCCACCCACGTTCAGTAATGACTTATATACTTAACAGAGTGATAAAAGATTACATCCATGCTCATAATGATTAAAAGCTTTCAGCAAAAAAAGACAGAAAAACAACAAAAAGAAGAAAAAATCTAATGTCACAATACGAATTACAAGAAATTTGATAAAATGAGATGAACTTTGTAAAGGTACTGATCTAACAGTCAGTAGCTACGATGCTGCAGACTATGATAAATAGAGCTCCGAAAAATGCTACATATTAATTACAAGAACTCACCTGTGCAATTAATTCAAACTAGCACACAATGAAACACTTCAAATATTTCCTTTTCAAGCCTAAACCAGAGTTATTACTAAGTAACTTCATTGGTGCCCAGAGCAACCGAGTAATACGTTACGCGGGGGGGGGGGGGGGGGATGACGATTCAATCCAAAATAATTCACACTAACCCCGATTTAGCATTGCAATACAAATTTTAAATGGCATTTAGACAACAATAACCAAGTAAGAACTCTAATAACTAAACAAGGTAAACGTCACATGACCTGATGAAAACCCGGGGTTAAGTTACATATAGCTTGAAATACATTAGGGCAACCCTCCATTGGAGACATGAGTATATGCTCCGACCACCTGCATCAATAATTGTATGGCATCAATGCAACAACACCAAGATCCACAAATATGATGCCAAAATCCCCACCAGCGTCATCATGTCATATAACATGTTAACGCGAACGTCATGGAGCCCTTACCCGGTAAACGAACCGCTGAGGAAGACCCTTCTCCCGCCATAAGGCCAGAAAAACCGCATAGGAATTACAGCGGTTCCCTCAGGTCCAGTGCCACTATGCCCGGAAGAATCCGGATTCGGTCCGAACATTGCCCTCAAAATTCAATAATTTACCTTACCCACTAATGAAACAGACGAACCCCAGAGCAGCAGCAGCAGAAGCAGATTTTGCTTCCTTAACTACTCCTTGACCTAAAATGCAATGCCTCTATCTTGGTCAGATTAATGTGCTGAATTATCAACCATCGACCCATCCCACGAGGGGACTCAAAGTAGGGTTTTCTATACAATCCTTCAACTTATCCAGATTGAGCTACGGAAGAACCTGAAGAAATCCCAGATGAACAAACCGAAAGAACCCTAATTCGGAGTGCACAATGCAGAGATTCGGACAATAAAAGGGGTAAACCCGTCACCTATGAGAGGCGGGGAATAGACGAATCGCAAAATCCCTAAAATGGACAATTAGAACGATTGATAGAGAGTGAGTGAGAGGGACGCAGGGAGAGAGGGGCAAATGTGAGATCGGCGGCGCAGAGGGACCCACAAGTTAGAGAGAGAGAGAGAGAGGACGGCGGAAGTTTGGGTTGGGTTCGGTAGGATTGGGGAGGAGGGAGGGACGAAGAAGACGATAACAGGGGCCGGCAAAGAAGTCCCCACTAAAACAAACGAACAAAGCCAGCCACCGTCACCCACTCTCTCTCTCTCTCTAAAATAAAAAATAAAACAAAATAAAAACTCCAGTCACCCATTTTGGTGGTATTGGTGTTCCCCCCCCCCCCCCCTCTCATTTTTTGTTGCTCCAATTTGGCAATTTGTCTTCGTATTATTACGCCATGAATGAGAATGGTTAGCCTTGTAAGACATCTCTGTTTTATCGGTTAAAATTAATTGTAAGTAAATCTTTAAAGAGCAATATGTCGCGATACGAAAAAATATATAAAATTATAGCAGTAAAGAGTAATAACAGTTAGTAATAAGAGCTTGTTAATTGTTAGTTGATGCCGAAACGAATAGGCACCTTCATTTACTACTACTATATTTCGAAATGGAAATGATCTTACATAATATTCATGTTAATACAAAAAATAAAAGTAATATTGATAGGTCACCTAAGGAGATGAAACACAATATAGATATCTTGATAAGATAAATATGTACAGAGACAAAAATAAACGTCACATATAGCAATGAGCGGCATGACATATATAAAAAGATAACTATGTTGGCGTGCTAGTATTTACATTTTATCACGCTCTCATTAACAATGATTTTCATCATAAGTAGAGTATCATTTTAGATACTTTATCATATAAAACCATAATGACTCCCCCCCCCCCCCCCACCCACCTCAATTCATTATGTGAGGTGACACACTCCCCTCCTGAATTCATCAAACTCAATTTTGACGGGTCACTCATCAACTCTTCGACAGCAGGCAGATTCATTATACGGGATTAGTCCGACAAATTACTTAAGGTAGGAACAACATACTATGGCACTACCACAGTCCTAGTAGCAGAGGCTAGAGCTTTGAGAGACGGGTAAAGTGCATCAATGCAAGTAGGCTACCAAAAGCTAGTTGTAGAAGGGGACAACATGATAGTCATCCGGGCTTTAAAAGGGAATATTCAAATACATTCGCAAATTCAACATATCATCAAGGACATTCTTACATGGCGAGAGCAAGGTGTTCAATTTTTCACTAACCATATATTCAGAGAGGCAAACATGGCAGCAGATTGGCTTGTTAGATTTGGCATTCTATTGCGGACTCGTTCATTGTTGATTTATGTTTTTCACCATATCTTAGGACAATCTCAATGGATAATGTAGTTAGACATACTCTTGCGAGAAGAGGCGCCCAGTATTTGTGTTGTTCTTTCTTTACCCTTGTAAAAAAGTATATATAAAACCATAATGACATCTAAAATAATACTCATCTTAATTTGATATTGCCATAACAAAACACAAAAAATAGTTTACCAAAACTTACGTCAAATAATTTATGTTTACTACTGTGTGTATATATATATATAGCATACAACTATTTGAAATTTATACTCTCATGCATTAAACAAGTCACTTGTATTCCGAAATCGCCTCACAAAGCTCATATGAAAATGTCAATTTATTTACAAATTTATTTAAGA
This sequence comes from Selenicereus undatus, assembly GCA_017589665.1. Taxonomy (NCBI): domain Eukaryota; kingdom Viridiplantae; phylum Streptophyta; class Magnoliopsida; order Caryophyllales; family Cactaceae; genus Selenicereus; species Selenicereus undatus. The sequence continues at coordinate 12,693,831 of JACYFF010031955.1, forward strand.
TTAATAACAAAGGGTTATTACAGAAAATTTTAATATCCAATTAAATGCCTTACTAAATTTGTCATGTTGAGTACGAATATTAACAAATATATATCATAAAAGCAGAAATAGAATGTAGGTTTTCTTCTCAATTAATTTAGCTTTTATGAAGTGTAAACAATAATCTTATAAATTAAATCCCATGAACCCTGCCCCCCCGCCCCCGCCCCCTCTCGACAAAAATAAATAAAGTAACTATTTTTAATAACACAAATTAAAAAGCTATATATCAAAGGACTTTATATGTATATTTCATTACAACTAAAACATAGAGAATATTTCCTCTTGTTTTTTTCCCTCCATCTTACACAAGACACCTCCCTTTACATTCTCCACCAAATGCATAACATGTATGGGAGACAAAATAAAAAAAAAAGAAACAAAGCAAAAATAGCAAATTATGGACAAAAAAAAATGTAGAAATTGATGTGGGTTGCAATTTGCCAAATAGCATTCTCTTTTGATGGAATGGAAGTGGTGTCCCACACCACACCTTTCACAAAGTTCCACATGAGTAGTTTGGTCTGGTGGTTAGAAGGCAAAGAAAGACCCTTGATTCAAGTCCTTTATACATAAGATTCCCAATACAATGATTAGAGTCATTTAGACCAGTCTAACATTATTACTGGTGATGATTATCTTAGCTTTAAGGTCCATGCCACCATGAGTGAAGTGAACACATCTTCCACTTCTGAGACTCATTGGACATAAACTATAGCTGACTCTTACTGATTGTATATTAAACCATTCTAATAATTTACTTTACCCAATTCAAACAAGTGATGCCATCATATGACTTTTAGTTAGATTGATTTAGACCTCTTTTACACAAGTGCAGTTGCATTATATTTTTAACAGAATTATTGTAATTTTTTTGTTTGGAAGTTGGTGACAGTAATATTCAAATACATTCATTTTTATTTATAATAATAATTAGTCATTTACTAAAAATCTTGAATATGTAATAGGCGCAATAACTTAGTGGTGCAACAATCAAATAAGAAATAATATTTTCAACAAAACCTATATTATATACTCGAGTATATGTACTCCCATATGACACATAAGTAATTATATATTAAAATATAAAATATATGACAAATATACCTCAAAAAATATATGTAAAATAGACTCAGGAACGTATACTCCCCAAGTGTACATAATAATTTGCCACCTTCTTCTTTTGTTTTTTTTTTTTTTGTGTGTTTACGTAGACGCAAAGGAAAAAGGAGGAAACTAATATACTCAGACCCTGTATTTTTTGTTAATAAATCATAATTTATCAATTTTAATCAACTTCAACCCACTTCAATAAAAAAAAATACCCACTTAAACCAACTTCAATTCACTTCAATCCACTTCCCACTATTTTAACTGATTTCTACCCATCATACAAGAAAAATTCAACCTACTGTAACAAAAAAAAATAAAATAACAACTTCAACCTACCTCAACCCATATCGATCTCAACCAACTTTATCCATTTACCAACAAAAAGAACCAACCCTCAATCTCTTGAAAATTTATTTAGTGTACCATGTCGACTAATATATCATAGTATATCACTCATACCAACTAAAAATGTCATACCATATGTCAGATCTTCCCATAATCGTTTTACCGATTTCAACCTTAAATTAGCATAGTGCATCTCATATATTTGGAGCTTCTCAAACCCTATTATCAACTAACAACGCCCTAGTGTTTTTTTGTTTTTTGGTTGGTGAAGGGGGAGGGGGTAAAAAAAGAATATCGTGTTGTTTTGGGGACTTTGGTTTTAAAACCAATTGTGATTTAGAAACCTGACAAATCTTGACTTCACAATCCAGGCAGAGGGAGTGAGAAAATTAGAGATTTAGACACTGATTTCGAACACAAAATGTTGAATCAAAATCATGTACATCCCCCCCCCCCCCCCCCCACCAAACAAAAAAAACTCCTTAATTTCTTTTTCTTCCTTCTCTTTTAGCACCTCCTTTGGTGCAGAAACAAAACTCAGGACAGTTCTCTTAGTTTTTTTTACCTTTTCTTTTTCACTGTCAGTTCATATGAGATTATATGCAGTTTGAGGTAAATCCTTTTGAAAAGTCCAGAGTTTTATGCACCTAATTCTATTGAAAACTCAAAATGACCTCTTTTTTATGTACTTGTACCAAGATTTATATTGGGGGAAAAATTGGCTATGGGATAAATCAAACAAGGGCAAAAACATTCTTCTGGGGAGATCCATCTATTATCCAAAACTGCTGCCTTTTTATCATCTCTGCAAACACCACCAATTGATCAGAACCTGCAACCACAATATCCAGTAGACGATAAACCTCAGACAACACGAATATGTTGATCACTAGACATTCGTCAAAAATGACACATTAAACCACAAAATTGAGACATATCTGATCACCAGACTCGAACTAAATAGACCCAGTTTAATATCGGAGAAATAAGACATCTTGATTTTGACCCGACTCACATTGAACCAACATAATTACTTGGCCAAGACTGAAATAACATAAGTCGCGTACTCCATTAACCAGTTCAAACTAATTCGAAACTAATCCAGGAGAAATCCAGAGAGAGTAGCCCATTTGTTGAAAATAGAATTAGACAAAGACACATCAGTTTCAGTTTGATGATAGAAAGTGATAGGCCGACAGCCCCCCAGGATGGCCCTGAAGGAAATATCAGGAAATCACAGAAAACATCAATGGTCAGAAACTAGAGCAAATGGCAATGAGATCAATCCTTCAAATATTTTGATCAATCATGATATGTAGGAAAAGACATCATTGAACTTCCAAGAACTTGTGCCAAACGTTTATTGACCTAGCATGGGTTGGTTTAACACTTAATTTTAGACCAAAAAACGCACTGAATTTTTTAAAAATTCAGTTTTTCAGAAGCGTGGAAGTCCAAAACTCATGTATCTGCTCGTGTCAAAGACATGAAACTAACTCCAAGGGACATAGGAAAGCAATGTTTTTTTACCTGTTGGTTCCCACAATCAGGTGCTGGCAGCGAGGCAGCATGAAACCCCTGAGAAGAGACCCAGAACTGCTTTCTCTAGTACTTTACTGTATATTTATGAATCAGGACTACCCCCATCATCTGTGAATAAAATGTAAAAACATCAGAGAAATCGTGTAATATGAGCATCAGAAAAGAAAGCATCATCATGTTACAATTTGAACACTCTCTAGTACCTTCTTGTTTCAGGGGGTATTCAAGCAATCTACGGCTATAAAACTGCAAATTTCCCATTTTAGCGTCTGTACATGTTTTGGCTTTGCCAGTATATGCTATAAAAGCATCTCTAGAAACCGAATGTTGTTGACCTGCAAAGCAGATAACGTTATGAGACCCTATGGAGCTCCACTTATGGATGCCTTATGAAACTGGCTAAACTGACTCCCCCACCCTGTCAACCCGAAATTAGACCTCATGTTATTGGAAGAAGCCAATTTCGGCCCGAACCCCAACCAACTTGACCCACACCAAATGGACCTGAAATCCATCTTACCAACATTGCATTTCCTTTTCAAGCTTATTGAGGAAAACAATAGCAGATCTGAATAGGAGCGAACCTGTGATAACCCAACCTAGATCCAATGTAACCTGGACATTCCACCTACCCGCTTTCACCAAATGCCAAGTCAGCCCAACCTGAATGTGACCTAAAAGACCTGCTCCTAGGCTATGTGTGAGTGTGGTCTCATTAGGGAAGATGAAAGGAAAAACTTGACATACAAAAAATTGGTTACTTGATCTCTGTAATGTCTGTAACTGAAGTACATCCCCTCATTTGCCACCTCATCTCCACTGCTCTGATGGCTGTTATTGTGGGTCAAATTAGTTATTAAGGGCATCCATTGCGAGGCGGACCAGATATAAGAGTCCATCCACATCATGGAAGCTAAAATCAAGAACTCTCTTAATACAAGATAAACGCTCCTCATTCCCAGCCTGTGCAAGAACAGGATTTGCAGCTGTAAAAGCACTTTGTGACCTTCTTGAAGCCTCCATAGCAAGATTGATATCTTTGGTCTGCAATTAAAAATAAGTCTAGAATAAGTGAAAACTCACAACTTAGAGCAATGAGATGAACCGTCACTTCATTTGCAAGATTCATATTTGAGGGGTTACTTCCAACCATATTGTCGCTCAAGTCTAGTCACCCAATTTGGAGATGCTCGCAACCCCCTCCCCCTTTTCCTCCCGTCCCAGAACCATAAGGGAAGAAAATCCAAGGAACAGGTAAAGCCCGTTGGACGCATACGAGGCTCCAATTATGTATGGTTCTACTGGAAGACACGAAACATAGCATGATACAACCAAAGCACAGCTGCACAGTATGTTGGCCAAAATCATTTTGTTTCAATATGGAAAAAGAAAAAAAAATAGTTTCACAGAACACTAAAAACACTAATAATAGCACTGGACAACCAAAAAACATCATAAAATAAAATAAAAGGATCAGTGCACCCGCCCCCCCGGTGGGGGGGGGGGGTTTAAGGTGTGAATAACATACACCGGGGGGCGGGTTAAGGTGTGAATAACATACAAAGTCTAGCAGCCGCATGAAGCTGGGCCTGTTTCCAGCCGAAATCACATGATTTCGATGTTCAATGGAAGAATGTCCATTCTTCTCAGTGTCCGTAGCTGCTTGGTTATTCAAGTTGTCGATATCAGAGGCAGATGATGATGGAGACTCAGCTGCTAGAGATAAGAAATGTCTCACATTAGCAAGATACACCTAACCACACTCTCACAACAAAGATTTCATGAAACAGTACGTAGCAAACTAGCTCACTTCTAAAATTTCAGCCCCAGCACCAAGCTGGAAACCCAAAAGCACAAGTGGAGATTACCAACAAGATACATAATTCCCTCATATGCACGGCAGAAATAGAGATTACCCACCGAAGTAGTTCAAGCCATGTTGTTTCTTTACCTTGAGGAGCCGCCCTTACGGCCATGTGCAAGGCCATCCGATCTCTGCTTGCAGCAAGATCATTGTAGTAAACTACTCTCATGTATGCGATTTCCATGCATTTGTAGGCCAAAGCGGCAGAGGCCATATCATTGAATCTTTCATATTCACGGGCACAATACCTGTAACATTATAAATACAACCACATCACACAGCATCAGAAAATATGACTCTGGAAATGTAACCACTATTGAAGAAACCCTGATAAGTTAACAACAGATATATCGCATACATTTAAACAATAATCGCAAAACTATAACAGACAGAAAAAGAGGGAGAGCAAAGTTGATGTTTTATGTTCTGAGTTTATTCCTTGTCTGCAATAAATGTGACATACGGTTCCAAGACCTAAACAACCAGGATCTGCTGCTAAGAAAGCGATGGATAAAAGCAAGTGCTCTCACCAAAGACATTATCTCATAAGAAATGAAAACCATACAAGGCAGTAGACACGTAAACAATGGAAAATGAGTTTATTGGATTCTGAGGCATACCAAGACATAATCTATGAGTATTTAACAGCAAGAAGTTATACTAAACAAGTTCTTGACAACTACTAGTAGTAGAGAAACCCACCAGAGGGGCACAGCAAGGCATAGCAAACTAACCACTACCAAACAACAAAGGATGCTAAACAATTAAGATATTGGGAAGAGTTGAATCAATAGCTCCACAAAAAAAAATAGTCCAACTATCTAATACCAACCATGAACATATCACGAAAACCTGGTTCACACACAGTTGACAAACATAAACTAGACTCAAGCAATACGTGCCAACCAACAAAAACCTGAATGATCCAACCCAACATAGGCCGAATTTGGCACCAAGCTTGAACAGACTTTAAGCCCCATTCTAAATCAGAAATGACACACTCAACCCAATATCAGTCCAATCTGGATCACTTCCTACAAAATTGCAGACTTAAATGTCATCTGAACCTGGAATGAGCAAACCTGAACCAGATCTAAAAAATGGACCATGAGAAATAGCTGTTACGCTTTGATGAAAAAGTAACCAGCCTCGAACCCAATACAGTTGCCCAGTTTGGTGAGGGACACAACCCCTATTATCTCAAACCACTTAATTCTCAATGTCCATAGAATAACAGGATCAAAGGAAATGACATAGCACGGTCTTGACTTACTCGCATAATTTCGCAGTAGTGCTGTAAACATCAGATGGTGACATCTCCCCACATGTACCACTTTCGCTGTGGTCAGGTTCTAGCAGGGATGCTCCATGAAGAAATTTCAATGCTGCCTGGAAGAAAACCCTAGTGCTTTCAAGTCCTGACCCAGATTTCTGAATTATAAATTAGACAACTAGTCAGACAATTTGTCAAGATACAGCAAAGCAAACCAAAGGATAAAAGAAAAATATTGAAGAGACCTTCAAATGGTTGGCAGAATGTTTCAGATCCGTTGCCTCCTTCAAGGCAGTTTTAGCAGCCTTATAAAATCCGTCTGCTATAGAACTTGAAGCTCCAATGTCTCTTGACACAGGCCCAGTGGGGTCAGGATGTCTCAAGCTAACTTTATCAAGTCTCATGGCATTAGGCATGCCGCCCTCCTCAAATTTAGGTAAACCATGGGAATGGCATGATGGCTCCTTTTTGATAATGGCATCGAAAACATCTGATTTCCCTCTTTGGGACTTGGTCTCGTGAAAATGCAATCTATTTACAGATCTTGCACCCCGATTTTCTGACACAAAATTCTGTAGTGAGGTTGACGTCCCCTCCTCATGAGATATGTCCACCTTGCCACATGCATGACTCTCGAGTTTTGGATGAGTGTCTACTCCGTGGGCACCTGGACGTTTGCCTGATGATGTTCTCTTAGAGGAGCGATCATCATCAGATGCATCAACCATGACCCCTGAAGTTCTTGACAAATTGGATTTCCTAACCTTCATTTCTTCACTATGAGCAGCAAATTCATTAGATGAACCTTCTACCCTGGATTTCAGCCGCTTTGCTGGAGACAATTCTTCAGTTTCCTCATGTGAAACAGATGTCTTATTCACATTTTTATCAAGGTCAGACTTGGAAACCTTCATAGGAGAGGATGAAATTGATCCTACAGGGGAACTTTTCACTTCACATCCTTTTACTTTGACTTTATAGGAGATCTTTGATGAGCTTGAGGTGGTTGCATTATCAAGCCCCAGATCATGAGCCTTTTGAGAAGATTTTCTACTGTCAACAGTCCTTTGAAATGCCCTCTCCGCATGGTGCTTGTCAAAAGTTATGTCATTCATCCTGCTTCCATTGGGTAGATTATTATCATCAGCAGTTGCAAGGTTATGTTGACCAGCGACACTGTCATTTCCACCATCAACCTTATCTATGCTATGCTCCCTTGGCTGAAAATTTGACATCTTTGACTTTTTCTCTTTCTTTTCTTTCCGATGTTCTGTGGCACCTTTTTTTACAGCAGCTCTGGCAGAGAGTTGTTCTGTCGGAACAACACTTTTCCATTGATCCTTCTTTCTCTTCTTCCCAGAAACATCCTTTTTCTCATCAACACCAGCAACCATTGCGTTCTGAGTCCTGTCTTTGGCTTTCATAAGAGGGGATACAGGAATTCCCTTTGCAAAATCCTCCGAAAATTGTAAAGCATCAGGATTGTAATTTAGACCTTCAACTGTGGTTTCGACAGGAAACATCCCAACAGGATCTGGTTTTCCCATAGATTTCCTCTTCATTTTCTTAGGAGCCCCAGATGCCTCAAAATCAGCCACCCTCTTCTTTGCAATTTTTGATGGCTTACCATCACCTGCAGAGGTACATAAGACAACTCAGTAAGGCCGCTCTCACCACCTAATAAGAGTATACAACAGCCAAGCACTGGTGCATCTGCTCTCAATAATCACCTATCATTTGACAGTGAAATAAATGACTAAACTTTCAGATTGCATATTAATGCAATATTTTCAAGATAATGTATCACCCCCCTCCCCGGGGCCAAAAGTTAAAAAAAAGAAAAGAGCGGGGGTGCTGGTTGCAGTTTGTACAGCATATAAACCCATTCATCATCCATACATAAAATTCATTTATTAGTAGATAGGTAATTATAAAACAGACCACACAATGCAGTTCAACTCTGAACTCTGAGATACATACGCACGGCACTACTTTCAGATCTTTTCCAGTTTAATGAGTGAAAACAAGTGCACGTTTAATATAGTGAAAGTATCTACTTAGTTAGTAATGACAATTATTTGTTGTTTTACAAGTATTATATAGCTGATAGATGACCGCACATTGTTTTCCTGGTATGAATATGAACAGCATGCAAGAGTAACAAAAGCGTGCAAGGCCCAAGTAAGAAAGAAATCAGTAGACAAATTACTGCACACCAGTACAAATGTCAGTGTCGCTAGCTAAATATAGAAGGAAACACATCCATTAAGCACCATTACAATGACAGCCAATACAGGACATGAAATTAAAGAAACTGTAATGGAAGACAAATAACATTTCACGCATTACAGCTTCCCACTAATGACATACTCTCCTAGAACACCATTTTCTTTAAATGATTCGGCATTTAATGCGAGTATAATATTCAGAGAAGAAGGCTATCCATATAGGTGGTATGAAGAATTTATGTACACTCCTACCTTTTAACATTTCCATCCAACAACGATGTTCGACATCAAAGGCAGTCTAATATGTGCAAGTATCATAGAACAAAGCACATAGTCCTTTCTGTTTGCAACAGATATAAAGATAAACCTTTGGATAGTTACCATTCTTTGCGATGGCTTCTGCCTCCTGGGGATGTTTTTTCAGATTCTTTGAATTTCTATGTTCACCAAACTGTTGTTCCCTTTTGGCAAGAACATCAAGTCCTGGAAAACGACCTTGCCTGGCAGCATTAATTTCTGTCTTCACTAAATTCCTGGTGTTCCCTCCACCAGATGCAGCATCGGCATCAGCAGCTCGGGTGGGAAGACCAACAGATTGGGCACCAACTGAGGCACCTAGAGCTGCGCTCCCATCTGGATAAGCCTGCTGATTATTCTGCACGAGAGAAGCTGGAACCTGGAGCTGGTACATTGAGTACAGCGCATTAGTCGTCTCCTCCTCCGTGACACTACACTTGTTCATCCCAGGCCTGTAGAACAGTTTCATATGACATCACAGCATGGCCAATGGCATGGAGAAAGCAATATAAACTGGAATTACAACATTTCTCTCACTAAAATTACTACGAGCTAGATTCCTGGACAGGCTACCAAATGGGAGAACTAGGCAAGCAGGAAAGACAAAGGTGGAAATAGAATTTATTTTACCGATTAGCCTGATAAAATGATCAATTCCTCCCAATTACTTGCCAATTATGTAAAACTGCTCAATTGCAAAGCACTAGGAGATATAAAGAGTGAGAAGAATATTGTTACTTCATAGTGCAGTTAGAAAGTTTTGGCAGATATGGAAAATAAACATGCCAAGAACCCACATATGGGGAGAGAAAAACTTACAGCCAATCAAGCATTTTACAAATCCATTTTTTGGGAAGCAAATCTGGATTCCTGCCAAATGGCAGAAGCCGCCATTTTTTACACTTCTCACACATGACCCAGTCATCCATCGGTATAGACAAAGCATTCTCCGTAGGAAGCACACTGACAGTAGGGGCCTTTTCCATTCCTGTCGTCCCACAAGCCAGATCTCCTGCAATATTAGATCCAAAATCTGCAGCAATCCCCATTTTCCTACTCATTGACTTCCCCTCCATTTTTCTATAAACTGCATGCATTTCTCTCTGAGAAATTCCCATCACAGAGTCCTTTGGGTTCACTTCTTTAATTTTCCTGCCAGGATATACATTAGTAGCCGAACCTGTATCCTTTCTCATTTCCTTGTGCAGATCCATATCACCCTTTTTACTTTTAGAAGGAACATTACTGCGTGGCTCCGGAACAGACACACCATCAGTATGACTTTCCTTTGATTTCTTTTTAGCTACTGCAGATAAATGCTGTTGCCCAATGGGCACTCCTGCCACCATCTGTGGATTAGACATTGCCTTTGAATGTGACTTCTTCAAAGGTTCAATTGTTTCAACATTACGATTTTCCCCATCCTGAGAAACATCAAAATGCTTGTCATTTCCTTCAACATCCTTCATGGAAACAAAACCTACTACTGCAACTTTTGGAATCTTCTCTATGGTCACGTTTTCCTTCCAATGGACATCATCCTCCTTAGGAAATAATGAATTGAGAACCACCTCTTTTGCTTTTTCTTTGGCTACAATCTGTTGCTTAAGAGATTTGTTAGTCTCTACCTCTCTACGCCCAACTTCATTCCTCCTCTCACTGGAATCCTTCTTTGGATTAGAAATGACGTTCTTTTCCTTTTCTGTCTTCCCTCTAGAAGAATTCACATTCCCTTCACCCCCCATCCCAACATAATGAGAAGGCACTGGAGCAAACTCCCCTGCTGATTTGTCTCTGGCTTTAGCTCCCCGTTCCTGTTTCATTGACTTGTCGCCAACTTCTTCCAAGTGCCCAATTTCATTTTTCTTACCAAGCTGAATTGAAGGCTTAGAACCAGTAGCATCGCCTGTCTTGGTGGTGTCGCCTGTGGCATTGTTTGAGATTTTAGAGATCACTGCCTTAGCTATTGATATTTCGCTAACTTCATTTTTGTTCGCAGGCAAGGCAACAGTATTCGCAGCGTACTCCTGATTTTCCTTCACCGGTTCCCTTGCCTTCATACTGTGAACTTTTTGCTTCAATTTCCGGTCCTTCCTTGATTCCTTCTGCTTTGATTTCTTATCCTTACTTGTTTCATCTAACTTTGATTTCCTCCCCTCCTTTATTTCTCTTTTTGCCTCTGAATAAATGCTTCCATGAATACTGTTGACAGGAAGGTCTTGAGTAGAGCCTGGTTTACCAGACCCGCCATTGTTCTCCATTTGCATAAATGAAATCAGGCTACCATCGAGAGGCGAGAGCAATACATCATTGAAAAGAGGAGGCGATGTCATAATCTGCTACAGTAGAACAGCAATGTTAGCAAATGCAACATGAAACACCTATCACAGAGTATAGAGAAACAATATGAAAGTCATGAGTTCACCTTAACAATGCAGGAAGGAGATTCTTCAGTTGATTCTTGCGTGCCACGTGAAGTCCTGTCATACTGTGCAGGACCATCATCTGGGGATGAAGAAGGGGACATATCAAGACCGAGGCCACTATAAAGAGCAGAATTATCACGAGACGCGACATTCTCAGATGTCATTTTGACCCGGAATTTCAGCGATGACTGATCAGCATGATGTATTACTGGCTTCTTTTGTTGGTCATTAAACGAACCCTCTCCTGGCCTCTGAAGCTTGGATTGCTTGTTCATCAAAGACAAACCCGATTCAGATGGTGCTTGCATGCTTTGGTCATTTGAGGAAAGTCCTGCTCTCACTGGAAGGGAATGATTTGCAACAGCACTAGGGTTCTGATGTAAACGCTGCAACCAAGGATTTGCAAAGAGAGGTTAATAGCGCAAGAAACACATGGACTGTTGCCATATTAGGATAAATGTGAAGAATAGCCAATTATTCCACTGTAATATACATCTGATGATGGATTCTGAGGGCACTTTGAACTAATGTGGCTTTGGGTTGTTGGATTGGACAAAATAGGAGGAGAGCGCTGTTGCATTGGTAGAAATGATCCATAGTCTCCAAATCTTGCACCTGTCAACGTCATAGAATATCTGTAAGATTACTCGGAACTATAAACATCGCTGCAAACCTTGATTTTGTGGTGTGCAAACTCACCCAGATTCTTAGCAGAGAGCCCACCCATGAAATCTTTTTGATAGTGTCCCAATACATTTTCAATCTTCTTATCCTACAAAAGTCCAAGTGCCTAACATCAGCACGACTTTCAAACACACAGTAATCAAACAGATGGAAGCACCATTAGCAAGCAACTTGCCAATCATGCGATAGAACAAGGGAATCAGACAAAACAAATAAATGAAGAAACCCAAAGAAAAGGATTAATGAAATACTAGGCCTCCTGCACATGTACAAGACGGGTAAGCCAAAGAGGTGTCACACAAGTTTCCTAATGTGTTAAAATAGCGTTCTTGCCTCTAAATACAGAGCCAAGGATAAAGTTACAAGACCAACCTCAAAACCTATCAGCAAATATCAGCCCCGAGTGCAACACGAGAAAATTAAATCCTTCCTAATTCTCACCGCAACTTCAAAGCCTTTACCAATCTTTGATAAAGTAAAATATGATAAACACAATATTCTCTAAAAATCATGGTTTCTGATAGGAGCAAAGAACAAAAATTCATGCAAAGCCAAAAAGAGAAACATGAATATGACAATGAAATCACGCAGAACTTCGGTGTTTGCCAAGCTGCAGGAGGTAGCGCATTGCCTCTCTCCCACAATTCCCAGCAAAGTAAGAAAAGAAAACTCAGCAGTCAAGATATGCATTGAAATTTAGTTCATCAGAGTTTGGTGCACTGTCGAATGGGAACACAACCTTTCTCATCAGTAGGGTATTATAATCTACAGATCAGCAGCATCCCAGTATCCAATACAAAACAAAAACTGAGTGGTGTGGTATGCAGAAAACTATTTGGCCCGGGCAAAGATTTTAAAAGCACAAAACCAACCATGCTACAGATATTCGTCAGCAAAGTAACACCAGGGGATCACTTGGATACTCAGATTTTTTTATTGTGGAAGAGCTGGCATACATTAAACAAAGATATAATATTCTACCAATGCCATAAGCATCCAAATACAGCAACTCCATCTGAATAAGCTAAACGGAGCTGTGTTTTTGGCATAGAATAGGAACCCCATGATTTCCCAGGTTTGCTACAGGATGAACTTCATCAACCTAAGAGACATTATTAAGACTACAAATTTAGACCAACAGAGAAGTAGCAGAACATGGCATAATTACCGCAAGGTACTGTGAAGTGTGCATAATTTTTGCAAAAGCTGTTTAACATGACAACATGAACTTAGATTGCAGCCATCTATGCTTTCCCTGCCATTCTCAGAGCACATATGATGAAACTTCTTTTCCAGTTGAAACTGATACTAGATTAGGTAGACTGTAGCAAACATCATATAATGAACTGCCCCAGCACAGATTTTTAAAAAAGGCATCTTCACTGTAGCCGAGCATGCATAACATGAAAAAGATTCACATATATTGCAGTCCTATAGATGATAAAACGGAAATTTTAAAAGAAAAGTTGAGAGTGGGAAAAAACAAATGAAAATCTCCTTTAAAAGAAAAGTTTCATATCTATAACAACATTATGACTTATGAGAAGAACCAGAATCTGAGTGCCTTGATTAGAAATTTTCATTTCTTTGTCAATTTGCTTTGTGTTCAATTCTGATCGTTAGGGTGGACTTCAGACTTTTAGCACATGGCAAACCCTTACATAAAGCTCAACAGGTATTACGTTTGCACTTCTCAAAATGCAGTGACAGTGCATTGGAGGAATAAACATACTGAGATAACACAATTTTAATGTCTAAGGTGGTGATATGTGGGATAATTTTATTTATCTTTTTTTTAAAAATTGTTAATCTCTTTAGCAATGTATCTTGGTTGCATCCTACTAGTGGTCTGTGGCCACATAAATAGCTCTCGTTGATGCTTACAAGGAAGAGCCGAAAGGAGAATACCACGCATGTGCAGACCTTAAAAGCAAATGACAGAAAATGTGTTTTGCTTTCAATTGTTATAAAACAAAGTTGCCATCCACTATACAATGCATGATAATCAGTAGCACACTAAACGACAAACATACACATGCAAAATACGAGTGCCAGGCACGTCACATATGATAAAACAAATGGTTAGGATTTTATTGAAAGAAGCACTCAGTACATTACCATTTCAATGCACAGCCAATGCATTTCTTCTGGAAATGATTCAAGAGATTTGACTCCCATAGGAAAGGAGACAGAAGAAACGATTTGAACAGTAAATGCTGATACTCTTGCTTATTATTAGGTCGATTTGACGTATCTTCCATTCCACGTTATTGACAGTAAACAGAAGCCAAAAGAACAAAATTGACAAATGATTTAAACAAACTCACCATCAACAGAAGTGCAACTCCTAACATCATTGACCACCTATTCATAATATAACAATGCTTAACTGCAGTCCAAAAACAAATTGCAGAGTAAAAGTCTGCCCATGCCCACCAAATTACAAGTCCATCATTTTTAAAATAGGGAAATGAAGATGAGAAACTTTCAGCTCAAATTCTAAGGTGAATATCCGGATGCAACTCAAATCACGATGATCCAATAACTGGTCAGTAACTCAGTCGTGTTCACTGGGAAAACAATCACATATGTCCCACGGTTCCTAAGGAATAGCATACAATTCCAATAGCATAGGCCACAAGATTAGATGAATTTTCCCACTCCAACGTATTATACATCCAATAGAAATGATGCTGTAATTTGGCCTTCTTGCCAACGAGAAGGGGCGAGGGATTTACACAACTTCCAACTCTTCGGAGCAAAAGCTTCTCCAACATTTGAACATCACAACTACTTAAACGATTGTATCTAAAATTCCTCAACTCTATCTCATCACTTCATAAGTTTTATAACAAACTTGGTGACATTCAATTAAATTGAATTGAAACATGAGTACACACAAATGGGGCCAGAAAAAGGAGTACCAAACTTTAGCACAGGAGTAAACATCAAAATTTGATCACAAGCATACACAAATGCGATAAGCACTTACAATGTAAGAGAAATCCCTATCAGGATCAATATTTTCATCATCATCATCTTGAAGAAAATAGGCCTCACCTTCTTCAAGCTCAATGTCTCTCATCTTCATCAACCTGAATACTCTAGAAACAATCAAACTCACCCTAATAAGCCCTAAATTATCATAGACAAAGCAGCACACAGCCCCCTCAAATAAATTTGAAAAAAGGGGGAAAAACCCTAAAACTAAATTCCTCAAAAAAAAACAAAAAAGATGACCCCTTTATTTTATCCTCCAATCAAAGGAGTAAAAGCCGATCAATCCGATGAGATATCAGAAACCCACTTCGAAAATCCAAAACCCAGAAAAACCCATGAAGCAAATCCCTCAAAACTACCATCATAAGCCACAATTTCTGACTCCCCTACACTAAAACGAAAAGGGGAAAATCTGCCCAGAACCAGCCGCTCCAATGGCACCCTAAAAGGGTAATAAATCAATCCCAAAAATCAACGCAACAGCTTTCTACATACGCCCAAAAACAAAAAATTAATCTTACTCCCCCAGCATTTATTGTACCTAAATCATCGAGGATACTAGATAAGTGTGTTGTTAAAAATGCCCTGTGCTCTGTCTGTGTTCTCTTTCTCCCTCTTTCTCTTTCTCTTCCCCCTCCTCCTACCCCTTTCTCTCTCTAGGCTTTTCTTTTTTTTTTCCTTTTTTTTTTGACACCGGCTTTTCAGAGTCCTTGGTGGCGTGTGTTTTCAAAGGAGCACAATAATAATAAAATCAAATTAAAAAAGGGCAGCAAATGTTTTTTTGGGAGGGTTCTGTTTTCGTTTTTTCGTCCGTGCTCTCTGTTTTCTGTGGTAAAAAATTTCAGAGAACAATGTTACCAGTGAGAGACACAGAGAGAGAGAGATGGATGAGGGAGACAGACGGGGGCAGAAGGGCATGACAAGAGCATTTTTGTCATTTCATGCTTTAACTACGCGGGAATACCAGCTAGAAATGCCTCTACGTCTCGTTGCGCTGTTATGTATCAGTGTGGAATTACAATAATACCCTTTGTTCAAGCATGAGAATAACTCTTGTTTTTTTGTCTTTTTTTTTGGTTTTGGGGGGGGGGGGGGCCACATTGATTTGGCCCCAGGTTTTGATCTTATAACATAATGTCCTGAATTATATAATTAAAATCACAAATGTCACTGTATGGTAAAATATCATTTGTACGAATACTGATATTTTCTTCATTCCTTAGATTACGTTGGTTAATGTGATCTGTTTTCATCATTTTTTCTGATTTAATGTACAAAGTCAGTATCATACAGTGCAAGACAAAATAACAAATTCGAAAACTGCTAATGCATTTTTATATTCTCAATTATATCCCCTATATCGAGTTTTCATTGGCATTACCTGCTAACATTTGTCCTTGATTAAACTTTCACATGGCTTTATCATAAGAGAATCAATATGTATGAGCTTACCTACTTAAATAGAAATGTGGTCTCTCTTTTTATTAGCTTCTTTTTTTTAAAAATTGTCAACGGCAAACTCAACCATTTACAACTCTGTAAATACTCATGGCCATGAGCTCTTCCTAAAAATTGGTTGTTGGATTGATTACTACCTTGCCAAATCATCATATGACTTTCTAACATCTTCACTCTTATGTTCAAGATAATTTCAAGAGATTCATGCTTAGTGTGAAATTTTGTAATATATGAGTTATCAAGAATGAAAGTGATAGCCAGTACGAGTTCTTGGCCAAAAATGCGATTAAATTTTTAAAAATAGTCATCCAAAAAAATTTTATACCTACTGTGCCGCTAAACTAGAATATTAGGTTTAATTGTGCCACTTATCTAAAGAATAATTGGCGATCACTTATTTGATTTTATTTTTCTTTATTTGTTGACATATTATTCGAAATTAAAGAAATGCAAAAAATAAACGAAAAATAAACCCTAAAATGTCCATTTTTGTTGGTGGCGAAGTTTTACCCACGCTTGCAGGTCATGCCCATGTTTGTTGATTAGTTTAAGATACTACGAATGCACAAGAGGTATGAGATTCTGACAAGCATGACAAAGAGAAATCCACTAAGGAGGTTTGCGAGATGCAAGAGATTCAAATGCGTGGTTGTTGCGAACATTTTGGTTGGGTTAATGACTCACTTTGTGACAAAGTAAGATCCATAGTCATGGCACTAATGGTAAAGAATGACTCATTGTTTGATAAGACTGAGGGATTGTAGAAGCTAAAAAAGAAAGAGAAGTTGATAAATAATAGTTGAAGAGGCTCAAGGAGAACAATGCTAAGCTCAATAATTGAAGCACATGGTTATCAAGTCAAGGAGAAGCCTCTGATATGGGGATTGTTGCTATTGATAGCTATTATTGCAATTGCTATTAGGGTGGGGAGTGAGGGAATGAGATTGATTTTCTTGTTTTAAAGGTGTTGTCGGTTAGGTAGTCAACATGTTAGGGGTGGTTTAGCTAGATCAGAAGGGATGGAAGGGGTTGTAGTTTGGAGTTGTTTTTAGGAAGGGGAATTACCTGTAAGTAATTGTAATGAAGTCCTAATTTGGCAAATTGAGACAACATTTGTAATGAAACTGTTTGAATGAAATGAGACAACATTGGGCAAAATGTGCTTTGATATAGCTAGTATTGTTGGTTACATAAATGTGCTGACATTGCAGAATTTGGTTTGTAGACCCCTAAGAAATAGCCCTAACTTGACCTGAGTTCATAACATGGTCTTCAAATCTCTAGCCCTCAACATTTGGTCTCTAAAGGCTTTCTTATAGTTCTTAGCCATCCAAACATTTATCATATGCCTTTTTCCTTTTCTCAAAATTAAAAGACGCACAAGTATGGTCGTACAACATGATCTTCGCTGCCAAACTCATTATTAGATGTGTTTGAGTCATCAAATTCATCCTTATGAAACCAACTTCAAATTCAACCTCATTTTTAGCATCTTCACAATATAGTGATCATAATATGCACTAGTGAGCTCCACAAATAAATCCACATGAGGACACCTTTCACAAAACATATTAACTCTTAAACATTATCATCATTTTGAATTTCAATTAAACTTGCCTAAAATAGAACATCTGGCTCCTAAAATATATTGTCTTAATCCTCTTCACTGCATAATGTTATTCGACTACAACATCCTTAATGTCTTCAACACTCATATAATCAAGGTTTATTTTTCACCTCGCAACTCCCATTCAACATACAAAAAGAAAAGCATACTCTCAAAATATCTCCCATGATAAACATGTAAGCATGCAATATTGCCATTATCATCCCTCATTCTGTATATTTATATGTGAAATTCGGAAATTAAGCCCCATATAATACCCTAAAAAAGGGAAACAGAGCATTAGGGTTTACAACCCTTTCAAATTCACATGTTAAGCTTCAAAAGCCACATGACATAACTAATTAAGCTGAAATTTTGCTTCTACATGAACTAATGAACCACAACATACCAAAACAACAACATTGCAAACAACAATCACTGCAAATTTCGGAAATTTTCATTTTGAAAACCATAGAAGTAGCCTGCCGGTGAGCAACTAATCTCCGACAATCAAGTGCTCAAATTTTGCAGTTCCTATTGCGATCTTCACAGACAAACTCAACACTTGTAGATTTTTAGGGCTCTCCCCTTGAATTATTCTTGCAGAGAGAGAAGAAGAGAGGAATGTAACATGAATGAGGGTTTAGGATTTTGGTTTCGAGGGAAGGTTTAGCATATGGGAATCTTCTTTTCCTTTTTCCTTTACTTTCTCAACGTTTTTTATTGTTTGACCCAAGTCAAATGTGATTTTTTATTATTTGACCAGGATTAGCTGGTTACAGTTACACAAAACCCAAATAAACAAGTTCAACAGTGTAGGTCTGTACCAAAAAATTTTCAATGACATTTTTTACTACTTTTAAAAGCTCAAGGACATTTTTAGACAAGAACTCAAAAAAAGGATCTCTATTGTTAGGATTGAATGCATCAACAAATACAAAAATGAATTTGTAGAATAAAGCTAGCCCAAAAGTTACTAAACACTTGTACAATCACGCCCTGGTCTTTGATTCACTCTTTGCCATTGATGACAAGTCTCCTAAACAACTTCACAATTACCATCGATACTCCTTGCCCCTCACAAAACTATGAGTAAAGAAGTAGAAAGATGAACTGAAAACCTCTCTCCTTTTACATTGGAAATTTGGAGCGGTGGTAAATATGGATTCTGTCGAGATGACTTTAGGGTGGAAAATATCGGAAATTCAAATACAAATTTAGGCCACCTACCCCCACCATATAACGCTACATTCCCTTGTTCCCTTCTTAATTTCAACAAGTCCAGGCCCAATTAACAGATAACTAGAGGACAAGTCAACAAGCCCTAGGCTCTTCCTCGCCCTGGGAGTCAAGTCATCAACTCCCTAGTCTGACCTGTTTCACCATGGTGACTGAATGCAATGTGCTGATACTTGGTGCCTAATAATGCAGTTTCAAGTTGGCCAACTTTTTTCATGAGCTTGGCCCTTGATAGCCTCATGTAATTTCCTTGTTGAGTTAGCTTCACAGCTAACCATGTCATACTTGGTCAAATTCACAGCTGCAAATTGCGCATCCGGTATACCACCAGGGCAAGATTTGAATACTAGTAACTCACAATATGGCAATCACACACGGAAGCAAATATAAACTTTTTCCGACTTCAAAATGCTAGCCTGTACCATAGAGTGAAGGAGGTGCATCATATACAGGATACCATGTTCCAGAGATGCCTAGCAAGTAAGGCAACTAACTAAAAGCGGCTGAAAAATAGCTCTATTCTCATTGAGTGTTCTGTATTTAGCTGTAATTTCTTTCTATTGGAGCAAAGCAATTCACAGAAATAGCGATATCACTGTATTGAGGGGTGCTTCAACTTCTGTCCAAAACTAAGGCTGCTAGGCAATCCTCCACTCCAGATCTAGAGGCACGATCTCCGAGGTTAAGGCCTGCACATTTGGAAAGCATGTCCTACAAAGCCAGCCAGGACAATTAGACATGTACGCTAACTGAATTGTGGTTAGCCTGGGAAGGAGTCCAGCTTAAAAGGAATCATGCTAGAGCATAATTACAAATTCATTCATAAGGGGAAAAAGAAGGGGGGGGGGGGCCCGTAAACCATTGCACATGAATTGTTAATATACAGCCAACCCATTTACTCAAAATGCAGAGGAAGTTTTCTGTGAACTGAGTGAATTGACCCTCCTCCCTCCTGCTACGCCGTACAGCAGGGCTCTAGGAGAAAGGGTTTAGTTTTATTTGGTTGGGATATGAAATGGGTAATAAGTCAACAATGATTGTGCACAAATATAACATAAATCAAAATCAAAATCAAAAATTCATAGCCTAAGAGTCCCAACAAGCAGGCTGCGGGAAACAGATATAGCAGCCTTACCCTTACCTTGAATTGCAGAAAGATTGGTTCATATAAACCCTAGAGACGTAGATTAAAAACCATTTGTCTGTTTACTACATATAAAGGAAGTAACAGACAGCGTACAGAGGAATTTAGCATTGGTCCACAATAATGCAAGTTAAAAAATAACGAAAATTGGACGTAATTATTGACTTGTTTAGTATGAAACCAAATATTTTTGCCAAGAAGATCAGCTGTACAAAGCACCTAAGACACTCAATATTATGCATAGAGATATATAGCTAACCATACTTTCAATCGTAATAAATGATAATATACAATGAAATGGCTCATTAGCTTCCTCCTCTATAAGACTCCCATTTAGGACGATAACACTACCAGGAGAGGCTGAGAGGGAGTATGTTTCCCTAAATGCCATCGTGTCCAGACACCCCCCCCCCCCCCAAAAAAGAAAAAAAGAAAAGGAAAATGCAGTATCTACTCTTCAATGACTTTGGATGGCCAGGCCCCACATACTACGGCTTGGCCTCAAAAACAAAATGCAAACACTCTACTAGCAGCAAGTCACCATTCTCCAGGTTTGAGTTTCAACACCTGGTGGTTTCCACCTCTCCAAAGTCCCACATGGAGCTAACAAAGTATGACAGAGGGTTGCATTGCCACATTGCAAATCATGTTGATATGTTCCGGCGCCCCCCCCCCCTCTTCACACGACGTCAAACTTAATGTAAGTCATTCCTTGGCAAGTATTTTGCATACCTGGTAATCAGTTGACTGGCCATAGTGCTCAGCTCGTTTCTTCTCAGCTAGTTTTGGTAAAACCTGATCCAGGGAGTGAGACCTCACCACCTTCAAAAAATGATCGAAAGTCACGGGAAAGAAACTCAGTAATGATTAGAGTGAATCCTGAATATACTTCAAATTGTTAATTTTCACATTTCTCTCAGAGTTGGCAGTCCCAAGTAATTAGGCAGATATACAGGCACTCAATCTCAATTATCAACAGCAAATAGCTAGAAGATAGCTGACACGTGTCTTTTTTAAAATTAATTAAAAAAAAACAGGTACCTCTAGGAGACTCGCTTGGGTATATTGATCGAGATAATGGCTAGTTTTTTCATTCTCCTGAGTTAGGCACCACTCAGCCTAAAATTTGACACAAGAAAATGTCCCATAACTGATCAGCATATGACACACAGGTGCAAATGCAAAGTAGTCAATCCAAAATATGATTACTTCAGATGTCAGAATTTCAGAAACAACCTTGCGCATATAATCATCGCATGAATCATAGAGAAGCCCATTTGAAGCTATCTGAGAGTAGTACGCTGCAGCATCTGCCAATAGGGCCATTCGAAAATTATGATAGCAGGTTCCTCCAACTGATCTTGCAGCGTGAAAGTACTCCACAACATTCTTGAGCAAGCTTCTATCAACTTGTTCTCCACTGCGGTCCTGGTTAATCTGTAAGGCCATTGACATCATCAGTACTTTAGAGAAACACCCTTTAGGGCCGAGGGGTTTTGGGGGCGGAGGAAAGGGAGCTAACTTATGAGGACATCTTAGTGGGAAGTCCTTAAAGGAAAAAGGGAGGGAAACCTCTCCCGTCTGATTGCACTAGTGGGAGTTGAAACCCACACCTGCTTGGTCGAAAGTGGGTCAAATCCTTCTAGACCACACCTATGATAAGGCAACTCACCTTAGGAAATGACAAGAGTGTAAGACTCCTTGCGGTTGCGGCCTAGATAAATTTGTCCTGCCTTCAAAATGGAACTACTAAGATGAAGGAGCTTTGTTACACTTTTGCCTCAGGGAAAAGAGAGTTTCTTTTCTTCTTTTCCTTCTAGTTTTGTTCTGCTTTGAGATGGACAGAGTGTTTGCATAACTTACCACAATTGCTCTAACGAAATTATTCAAGTAACATACCAGTGATATTGCAGCGGTCACGAATTTAGTATTTAACCTTGCATTCACCTGAAACACATGTACGAAGTTTGGTAAGAAAAAAAAGATGTATCCCATTAAATCTAGGAAGGGGGGCACGGAAGGGGGGTATATGTGAACGTACTGGCACTGCCAGCTGATCAGCTCTCATCAGTCACCATTACAGGAAGTAAGCATACATTAGAACAACTTACCAGGTCATCAAAGCATTTGACAGCTAGGTCCAAAAGACGAAAACCTTCAACTCGGGGAACATAGAAGCGGTCAAGGTACTCAAAGAACCTAGATAGCCACCTAGCAAATACTTGGTAGCCAGACCACTTCAACATAAGCTCGGTCAGCAAAGCTGCACCACTTTTGTCCTCTAATGCTGGTAGTATCTGAGAGTATGGGAAACCAAAAACATTGAGAATATATCCAACAACTAACAAAATTAATGTGGCTTGTAAAAAACATAAATGACCAATAGGCAACAATGGGCTACTTAGATAATGACAATCATAATAAACAAGAAAGAACGTTATTACAATAACCAATATAGATTCAGCTGTGGCTGGGGTGCTGGGAGGAGAGAAGGTGGAACAATAGAGAGGATATGACAATGTCAATAAAGATAGTTTGAGTTTGGCTACGTCTTACAGAAACAATTCTAATAAAAAGAAACATGGAAGCAGAGATAAGGTTATGATAATAAAATAACAACCATAACTAAAAGATAGAGCCAAGGTGCACAGAAATGCATAGGAAATAAGGATTAAGGATAGGTGGGGAACGTGCACATCAAAGGGTCTCTCTCTCTCTCTCTCTCTCTCTCTCTCTCTCTCGGGTCTCTCTACGAACTCTTACCAGTGAGTTGATGCACTCTTCTAAACCATTCTTATATCGTTCATAAAGAATCCTTGCATTTTCAGATGAAGTTCTCTGGACACACAACAGGTAAACACATCTACCAAAGGAGTTAAGGAGCAAAGATCCATAGAATAGATACTAGCAACTGATGTCAAACTTAAACTGAGCCAAAAGAAAAAGGATACTCGTAGTATCTCTGATACTCCTCTGCTGTGAACTTAACACCAGGATATCCTTGCATAATCTTCCTTGTTTTAGAAAATGCCTCATCCAATATTAGCATTCCTTGGCTGATAGTCAAACTATTAACCATCTTCGACTTCCTTGATGCCCACGCTTTAGAAAATCTAAAAAGACCAACAAAACTACCAATTCAACAAAGTAGACCTAAGCTCTGATCTTGATGACTGAGACATGATCGTGGCAATAAATAATACTACTGTAAAACTACAGGCAATCAATAGAGGTAAAATCCACCCTGGAAACTGCTAGATGGCTTGTACTTGCAGCTGTGCAGATCATGTAATGATATGAAACCTCCAATTATGGAGTCAGTAACTCTACAACTCTACCACCAAAGCCTGTCGAAACTCACACAAGAATGACTGAAAGACAGAAAACGGCCACTTGTAGACTGTCTAATAGGAATGAAAAGGAGGCGATCAAACTTGACTTGGCTCAACTATGTATCTTTGTGAAAATTCATAGCACTCCTAATATTCTTGTGACATACTCTAGTAGGATCCTTTAAAAGTTCTAGTTTCCTTTTCTGCTTGTATGCATGTCCTAAAGTCCTTATCATTCTGGATTTTGTGTTTCAATGTCATTCCCCTGCACCTTATCTCCCCCCCCCCCACCCCACCCCAAACAAGCTTCTCTAGTAATCTAAGAACACTCCCAGTTACTTCAACGCTTTACTACTGTCATCAACTTATCTAGAATGTGTCTGTGAGGGTCAGCAATCGCTCCATTTGTCACCAGTAAGGCTCTGAGTATGTTCACAACCCTAAATCCCACAGCAACAACTGATTTCATAGAATTCCAAGCTAAAGCACAAGAAATCCAAATCAACAGTAAGCAACCCCTTATGGTGACACGGCAAAAAAAGAAGGGGAAAAGAAAAAGACAGTGAAATTAAACAGGATACATTCAGCAATAAGCATTCAAACCCCTCCCCCCAAGTTTAATCCCACAAGAAGAACCCTAACAATGATTTTGCACAATTTTGTCAAAAACGATGATTTTTTTTTTGTTGGGGGGGGGGAAGAAGAGTAAAGAATTTTAGATACAGTAGAACAAGAAAAAAGGAATAAAAACTCGAAA
Organism: Selenicereus undatus; assembly: GCA_017589665.1. Classification (NCBI taxonomy): domain Eukaryota; kingdom Viridiplantae; phylum Streptophyta; class Magnoliopsida; order Caryophyllales; family Cactaceae; genus Selenicereus; species Selenicereus undatus. The sequence goes on from JACYFF010031955.1 coordinate 12,718,178, forward strand.
GCAAAACCCAGAAAACCCCATTCAAACCCAAATCCAAAATTCTGGAATGAACTTCCGAATTACAAACTTGATGACATTGTATAATCATAACATAGCATGAACTCCATTAACAACGAACAAGAAAGAACGAAGACTATACAAGCAGAATACTTCACAAAAAAAGAGAAAGAGAAAAAATTATTCACATTGTTGTTGATGATCTCGAAAGAAATTGGGGGTTTTGATGGTCTCTACTTTTCAGGCCCTTTCTTCCCGAATTCACGTCCGCTTTGGCTTCTTGGCACAATGCTCGTTGTTTTTGTAGGCACTTGGGCGTGGAGAGAAAGAGACAGAGACAGTATAATAAAGTCGTTATCGCGTTGTGCGCATGCTTAATCGAATGTTTGGTGCGCAATTTATTTCCCCCCCTCCATTAATCAACTACTTATCTATCTATACTATATTAATAGCAACATTTGAAAAGTCTTACAATACTGTAATGTAAGTAATTTGTGAGATATAACATAATCCTAATCATAAAAATTATTTATACATTAACTTTAAGCCGTCGATTTTAAAATTAAGATATTTTTTTATTTTAAAAATTCCTCATGATTTCGGATATACATAATAAAAGATAAATTATAGCATAATTATCTAAAAAAATTAGACAATTATATTTATTCACTAAATCTAAACCATTGATTTTAGTTTTAAAAAACTACCTTATCTATATAAAATACCTATTTATAATTTTTATTTTAAAAAGAAAAATCACTCATAATTTCGGACATATTTTAATTTGACAAAGGATACATGATGATAATATTATCTAAAAAATCTAATCAATTAAGAAAAGTGATAATCTTTAGGAAACCCTAGAATGCTGCAACGAGAATGATTTGCGGGAGTTGGTGCAATCTTAACCATAAAAATTATTTATGCATTAAATTTAAGCTATAGATTTTAAAATTAAGATATCTCTTTATTTTATTTTTAAAATCCTCCATGATTTTGGATATAAATGATAAAAGACAGATGATAATCTAATTATCTAGGGAAAGAAATTAAACAGTTATATTTATTCATTAAATCTAAACCGTATATTTTAGTTTTAAAAAACTACATTGTCTTTGTAAAATACCCATTTATAATTTTTATTTTTAAAAAAAATCAATCATAATTTCGGTTATATTTGATAAGGTCCCGAATAGTATTAGGTAATGGACATGCAATAGTAAAATACGGTATATATTTTACCATTCGTGGGAGAAGAAAATTCATATATATATATATATATATATATATATATATATATAACACTGATTAACCCCATTTTTTTCTGTACTTTAATTTCATCCGTGAAAAATTTACAACTGACCTTCATAGTATTCATGAGACAATAACATTTAATTGATCAAACAATCTTCCTTTTCTTGGGTGGCGGGGTAGAAGTGTTGAGGTAACAGCCCCCATAAGGAAGGCCATATAACGTAACCGGGTCGCGCGCCAAAAAAAAAAAAGAAAAAAGAAACTATGGTGCAAGTGGTGTTTTCAACAAGACTGGCACTCCTTCGTTTAGCAATCATTTCACCTTTAGTAAATTAATACACTAACAGTAAATAAATTCCTAATCAGTTGAAAATAAGTCCAACAAACAAGTTCTCAATGCTAAATTAAGTATATAATTAACAAATATTGAAGTAACAAGTATTGATAAGTTCTTCAAATGCTAAACTTTGATATTAGTTAGAACTAATTATCACTAAACTTATTACTAAACTTATCTTAAAATTATTTGTTGAAGTTATTACATCCAGGGCATCAGAATTGCAGTTTTTGGGTTTGACTCCTTTAACCTGCATGTACCACTCATTTTGCTTAAAGTTCACTACTCATAAAACACATAAGTAAGTTGCTCAAACACATTCATTCATCACTGATATGAACCCGGCCAAACCAAGAATCAAAATTAGCAAACCAAACTGCTCAAAGGATGATTCAATTAAGGCCTGATGATCAATGCTTCTTTTGATGAGCCTTAACAGAGGATGAACAAAAATGATTGTGTGTAATCTATAATGATTTGGGATCACTATAGTCTATACAATTTGGAAGAATATATCATGAACACAAAGAATAGTAGTGTTCAAGTGGAGTTTACTATTATGAACACAAAGAATAGTGTTGCCAGCATATAAGAATCATGTATCAACCCACTAAAAGTTGCCCTTTCAGCCGCTGAAGTCAATGGAATCCCTTTTTGCCTTTTTCCCTCGGCTTGTAGATCTTTTGGTTTTTTGGCTTTTTTTTCGTTCTTTTTGGGTGTGTATACTTGCTGATCTTATGAGGCAAAGGTTATCTCCGCCCAAAAAATGGGGACTTGCGTCGAGAAATGCAGAAAAATTCCGAGTACTTGAGGACATTTGGCATTTATCCAGTGATGCATATTGAAGATTGCTTTCACTTTAACGCGCGTACTTCACCAGCCACTCCAAGCTCTGACAAAGAAAACCAATGGTATGAAAAGAATTGCTACCGAAAATGCGGTCAAATTAGCACAAGCTTTGGAAGGGTGTAGTTTATTGTGGTACAAAATTCAGGTTTTTGTTCTATTTGATGAATGAGGAGCTGGTTTAGATTTGTACCTTTATGCATTCAGGTAGATCGTCGATCTTTGTTCTGAAATGAGTCTGCAGAAGTTTGAAATTATGTAAGGCAGTTGAACATCTGATCTCAAGTGACAATGCAGAACAAAAAAAAACAACGAGCACCATCAAAAGCTTATTTCATATATCTCACACCATTCTTGAACAAGAAAACTTAAGCTTACCCAATATGAGCTCTAAGTTTATGTATCAGACTGATACAAGGACAAGAGACAGCAAACAAGATTGAATATTGACAACTTGAAGGCGAAAGAAATTATGTAATGCCAGAGTGGTAACTCATATGTATATATACCTTCATAACCCGCTGGCAAGATTCTTCTCGATTTTCCGACAAGGAAACCAGGACGACTACACTAGCTGCCACAGTGGAGGGCCAAAATTGCAGCTTCCTATGGTCTAGAAGAGCTAGGCTAGCCAGGTAATTGGCCTTTTCCCGCATCTCTTCATTAGCTGTTGCAGCTTTGAGATAAAACCTGTGAGATTTTATAACAGGAATTAGCACCAACTGCCATGAGAGAACACTTTCCTATGTGGCATGGCATAAAGTATACATAAGCTTTAAATTAAGGATTATGGGATGTGAATTTACCACAAGAAATTGTATATTGTTGGTGTGAGGCACTGAAACTTAAGGACTTCTTGCACTACCCATTCCATGGCCACGACTTCTGTTCTGCAGTATACATTGCTTCCCACATAGAAGGCCTTCTGTCTGACACTGCGGTTCCAAGCAGAACTCAGAATTATTCTGAAGTTAGATACCTCAATCAGAGAGGTCATGCAAATGATAGTTGAATATTATAATTGAGAAGAACCATAAGAAGCATCACATCATGAACCTACCAAGTCTAGCACTGAAGAACTAGTAAGGTACTGACATTGGTATTAGATGACATAAATCTTGTTCAGTTAGATTAGGCTCAATCAAGAATCTATCTAATAGCATGGTGGACTCCAATCATGCAGAAGGCATTAGAGTTACTGATTAAAGATTCAAGATTTGCAAACTGAGAGGCATATCTTAATTGCATCAGGTTTTGTGTAATGTCGAAATCGAAACTAACGGAAGAAAGAGTTATTAACTTCTACCTGTTATAAGGCTGATTTTCTTCGAGCCTGATTGCCAAGGTGAGGCAGGCTATGCCAAGGAGTTGTAAGTTCCTCCTGCTTCTGAAAAACCCTTTACTCAGAAATCTATCAAGCAAGCAAACACCGAGGAACATTGTTTCATTGTGGAGCTCCTTCTTACGAGATATCTGCCCATGCAACAATACAGCAATTATATAGTTTGTCAGCCATGGAAGATTATCCAAGTCCAATACATCAAAAAGAAAGGAACTCAACACACAAGAAATTTTGGTGGCCATTCTTTATCAACAAACATTCATGTTAAAGCTGCAAATCTTTGTTATAACTGTGCTGCATTCTTCAAGTGAATCAGTCAATGTATTACATGCCATGAACTCGTGATACATTTGCTGAATAATTCTAATGTTTTTAGTAGCACATGCATGGGCTGTCACCGACTGCAGGATCTGGCTATGTTCATACATACTGATAATCCTCAGCTTTCTGTAGATCTTAAACTAGAATATGTTGCTAATCTGGAAGGCATGAAATTCTACTCAGCAGGAATCATTCATTCATTACTCCTATGCTATTGGCAATAATATGTGTTTAGTGTGTTCCGTTTAGTAGTATAACTTGAAAAATCCTAAAATTTGATACTAATAAGTTCTCGTTTAAAACACAGTTAGCTTTCGTCTTACTTTTAGAGATCAATTTAGAGAAGACCTGTTGAAACTAAATTAAACATGCACCCTGAGAAAGAATTCCTTTTTTTTCTTTTTACGTCTGATTTTTAACGTCGTTTTCCATTTCACGGGGAATATAAGAATAAGAAAAACAATTATTCACCCTCTCAATGGCCTCCTATTGGTCTCATTGCTGAATGTGGAACTCGTTTTGCGTTGTAGCTTGACTTTGAAGCTGACACCTCAGATACATACGACAGAACAATTACTTTTGCATACGTGTCAAATTCTCATTGACCGAATCTACTCATTTCTACTGTGACAAATTGACATTTCTACACTGAATATGACAGTACAATTACACCTCGTGAGAACTCACTGCTCTGAACTCTCGTGTCTTTTTTTTTTTTACTTTTTTTTTAAATTAATCCAACAGAAACCAGCATTGAATTGCAATTTCAACAACAGCATTAGCAATTAGAAAATCGAAAATGCAGGTTGAGAAACAAAACAGCACACCTCGATAATCCAATTAACCATCAGTAGCCTTTGCTCGACGATCAATGCGCCGTACTCCGTCGCAAAATCGTATGCCTCGGCGTAGTCTATCACCTTTGCCGCCTGGTTTCTCTCTCTTCTTCTCAAACAACAGTAGCTCTCTTCATCTTCCTGATCCTCAAACCTCCAGAACTGTGGAACATCAATCAAAAAGGAAACAAAAAATCAAAATCGAGTTGAACGCATATACATTAAGAAATTATAGTCTGATTAATCAAATACTCACTGCAAGTTCTTCGGAATACTCTTCATCAAGAACAGATGAGGCTCCACAATTGAAATTCACGGACCTCAATTTGGAGAACTGTTTGAGGAGCTCCTTGAAGAGAGAGAAACAAGGAGAAGGATCGGAATCGTCATCCGACCTCTCAGAGAATTGGCTGCCGGAGTCCAACCACACCGAAGGAGTGTACTCGTCGGTGAAGTCCTCGAACTCTGAGCATCCATCGCCACCAGAGAAAATCTCCGACTGAACTTCACAGTCCTCGTACGAGAACTCCTCGGAGCAAGCCAAATCAGCACAGAGAATTCCGAACTCGCCGGGACTTTTCACTGCACTTTGCTCAACCGTCGCCGTCGACGGCGAGTTCTGCGCCACCGAAAATTTCGACGGAACGACGCCATTCTGGCTCTGCTTGTTCCTCTGCAGCTTCGACTCTGCCTCTGTCGCGATGACAGAGCAGGAGTCAACGCACGAATTCTCCGACACCGAAACCTCAACGGCTGCCTTCTTCAGTGGCTTGAAACTCTCGTTTATAGTCTGAAACGACGCATTCCGAGGTAAAATGGCCGATTCGAGTGTCGTATTGCAGGAAACCTCATCGCAATTCGAATTCAGAGAGGATGCTGGCTTTGAGGTGGTGAAATTTACGATGATAGGTGAAATGTGAGTTCGGCGGCGGCGAGGGAGCTTCGATCGTGAATTCTTTGAGAAATTTGGTGGTGCAGTAGCTTGCTGTGTGCTCTTCCGCTTCATTTTCTGGAAATTGCCTTTGAATTTTGCCTCGGAGAATGATGAGATTGTCTGATTGTGGTTCGAAGCTCTGGATTCACAGAGAAGAGTTAGGGTTGCGATTTGCATAGACAGAGAGAGAGAGATGGTGTGGAGGATTCAGCTCTTAACAGCAAGAAGCAGGGGAACGTGGGTGGTTAACTTGCTAGTTGAGAGAGTGGAGAGAGAGGGAGAGAGAAACTGTTTTTGCCGTTTGATGGTTACTGCCTAGTGGCCATCGTGTGTTTTCCAAATTCGTCAACCTTTTATAGTTTGAGAATTTATAAATTTTTCAGGCCCTTTTTTCCCCCGGGGGGGAGGACAGGTAGAGTTTTCTAAGGCCATGTTCGGCAAAATTAGCGGTTCAAGTAGCGGATAGCGGTTTAGGTAATGGATAGTTGTTCAGGTAGCGGATAGCGTTTCTAATTTAGCTGTTAGCGGATAGCATTTTAGAAGAGCAGTTGAATAAAATGTGTTCGGTAAATTTAGCTGTTGGATTAGCTGATTAGTGTAAATTGACATAAAAGGATATAGATAATTTCCAAAGATAAAATTTCCAAAGGTTAATTTTTGGTAAAAAAATATGAAACGCTACTTTTGAATGTAAAACGTTAATACTATTAGTTTTTCAAAAACACTACTTAAAATGCTAAACGCTACTTGAAATATTAGTCAAAACACTACGTTACCGAACATTACAAATTACGTGATGAGTGTATTGACTTAGTTAAAACGCCAAACGTTACCCAAAACGCTGTTGCCGAACACGCCCTAAGTTTCTTGCTAATAATGGATTGTTATTTTCAGACCCCATGCAAGTTTTCCGAAATTTTGGTATGATCATGTAGAGCGTATAGCGGTTCCCTTGTTTGGTGTTTGGTAAAGTTGCTGGGGAGTGACGGAGTCATTAAGGGGGTAAAGGAGAGCACAACGTATTAGTTGGTGGTCTGTTGTTCCGTGTGGAAGGTTGCAGGTTCAATTCTTCATGTATGTTTTTTTTTGTGTAATTTTTTTTTGAATCTTTTTAAAAGTCTATTGAAGGACGATATCATACTTTACTTTCAAAACATGAGATCTAGTCGATGACATTTTTCTTGAATGTATTAGCTACGTATTTTATTTTTAGAACTATTAAAGTTTATATTATGTGTATTATTAATCTCGCCCCCCTTCCGCTCCTGTTGCTAGGTAAATTTAGTGATATTATACTATTGTATTGGATGAATTGATATGAATATTAGTTAGCTTATAGCTTAATCTTAGAATATCAGAATGTTTATTATGGATTCATAATATATATGTCTAAATGCGTGCAAATACCATATTACTATGTAAAACGAAATAAGGGAATTTGTTTATCGAATTTGGAGATCTCAAGAACCCGTTATTTTTTAAGTTTTCAAAATTAGAAGAGTTAGTGATCATGTTAGATGGTTAAGTCGTTAAGGGCATGTTCTCTTCGTGGGTAAATTTCAAAATATCAACCTCAACCCATTTTCACTATTTTAACTAAGTTCAATTTATCATATAAAAAAATTCAACCCACTTCAACTTACTTTAACCCACCTCAACCTATTTCAACCTTTTTATCCAACCCAATTTACCCACGAAAAGAACGGGCCCCAAGAGGTTAAGATTAAGAGTATACAACAGTGATTAATAGAGTCTGAAGACTCTCTGACTTAAGATTACTTAAAAAATAAACTAACTTTATATTTCCTAACTTAATACTTTGGAATAGATTACTCAAAAAAATTGACTTAGCTTTATATTTCCTGCATAATATGATAAATGAATAACAAACCAAACTCGCCAATAATTTTGGATTGTTAGTTGTTACACTAATGTTTTTGAAGATCAAAAACTTGTACAGTTAAAAAAAAACATCGCTACGTTATGTTTTTTTTTTTTTAAAATCATCACAGGATCGCCAATTTTTGATTTCCATTTCTAAATACTTATTTGTTTGTGATCGAATGCCATTGCCTGATCCAAGTCATCTACCAATATACACCCAAAAAAAAAAACAAAAAAGAAGAAGAAGAAAAAAAAAGTGAGTAATTCGCGATAGTAGCAATGAAGGATGATCTAAGGCCTGATTGACAAACCTAACTATTTGATTAGCCTATACTTGTTTGATTAGTTCATAGTTATTTCAACCACGGATGGATATTACATTATAATCATAAGTGGATAATTGTTTAGCATAGTAATTCAGATAAATAAATTCAATGAATTTAATTATTGGATAAACTGATAAGTATAAAAGTAATAAAAGGCCATGAATATTTTGCAACTATAAAATTGATGAAAGGTATTTTGAAATATGAAAATATAAGGCTATGTTTTTTGAATGTTAGAAGGTTATTTTCTTCAAACTAGATTAGATGGTTGTATAACCTTGAAGTGCGGAGATGTAGGCGATTGTATCTTAGAGTCGAGAAGATCAACTATGATGGATCATGATTGGAGAGTGCTGATTCGAGACAGCAGCAATGACACGCCAATATTTGTAATTTATGCAACGCGTAGATTTTATATGATGTAATATTGAAGAAGCTTGAGCTCGCAGATTTACTTTCTAAATGATCCAAGGTGAACTACATGGTGTAATTTATTGGAAGGAGCTGTTTAACTTTAATCCCAAAATTGAGGAAAAATTAATATCTTGCCCTTGTAGTCGATCGTATTTCTAGTGTTAGTAGTCATTTTGAATTTTGTGCTTATATTATGTTGCTGGGGAAGGAAAAAAGTAAGTCATGCTGTTGCTCATCTTTAGACCCATGGAACCAATATTTTTGAGTTTGGCTTGAGGATGGTGCAAATTGTATCTATGTTACAACCTTTATATTTTGAGCCATCTAACTAAATGGATAAAAGTTACTACAGCAAGTTTACGCTCGTATATTTGTAGGGAACTTTATATTTGTTTAAAAAGTTTGATTATATGTTTGGTAGGGGGGAAAACTATTTTCTCGAAAAATCATTTTCCATGGAAAATAATTTCCCAAGGGAAATAGTTTTCCACCTACATTTTCTGTTGTTTGGTAGAATGGAAAATCATTTTCCCGTAAAATCATTTTTTATTGTTTGGTATAGTGAATAATCATTTTCCAATACCATAATTCTCAACTGTTTGATACTAATAGGCTAAGCTAATAGATAAACAGTCAATTTAGTTATCAAGCAGTGCTTACAAAGTCATCAAACAGTGCTTACAAAGTCATAATTCTCAACTGTTTGTTATCATTAGCGAAAAAAGGGGAGACCAAAAAAAAAAAAACGTAAACCCAGACCTCTAGGATACACAAGAATGCAAAGGAAACTTTTAGCAACAATTGCCTAAAGTATGCCTGAAAGATATAAACTAAGGGCTGAAGGGATAGTTTTTTTGTCTGACAGCATGCTTCAAATGCACAAATGCAGCACTTGTCAACAATGTCTTAGAATCTTAGTTTGCTCACTGCCATCGACATGGATCCAACAAACAAAAAAGCCAAAGCCTTTATCCAGAAGTTGGTATCACAAACATGGATTCTCCACTAACCAATGTATCTAATTGACCAAGGATCATTCAAATTAAACATCTAATTGATCTTCTTTTTAACCAGAGAAATACAATTTTCTGGAAAAAATTACTCGTAAATAATGAAAACAGAAGCAACAATTATTGATATTCTTTTTAGCATTTAACCACATGTTATTCATCAATGACTATGAAAAACAAATAAAAAACAGGCACCCACAGCCATACCTCAACATAGGTGTTGTACACATCGGGAGACATGCGAATCATCCTCATATTTTCATCCCACCCACAGCTAGATTCGCTTTGAAGTTTTGCTATGATGCCCCAAGCAGTTTTCACGGTTTTTTGATGATTGTCAACGTGATCCAGTAGACATTTGACATTGAACTTCTTTGATATCATATCCCCTGCTGCAACGAAGGAACTAGACTTGAAAGAGTTGTTCGGTCGATTCCTCTTTTTAACCTCATCGGCCAAAAACTTCAGTAGTTAATGGCATCACTTATCCCAATTCAGTGTATAAGGTTCTTACTCAATATTCATGCTTATCCCATATTGACCATCATTCGTGTAAAACTGCCTATTAGATACTCGGGTTTCAAGCTTACTCCACCATATGCTACTGTCCTCAAATGTGCACCTACCTCTTAAGGTGGTTACTGGCAAGTCAGAAGAAGAGTCTTATCAAATAGCGAATTACAATCTACAAATTTTCCTCTGCCTCTCAGTTCTCTCACCATGGGCACTGCTCTCGCTTTAAACATGTAGAGCATATGTAACAGCAAACAACATAAACCAGCCATTTCAAATTGTTTACAGCAAAATTTTCAACAAATACATAGCAGTAAACAACAATTCTCTCAAAAACCAGCAAACATGAATAGGCTCCTGTAGGAGAAGGATGGTCTTTCGGGCTCTTTAATAATCCTTCCACAAACCATTGTCTCCCTCAAATCAACCACCTCAATGGTACACCCAAACCAGCCAAAACTTCCAAATTCTAGCAAAATTTAACATACCAAACAGAGATAAATGGGAAATTTCGGTTGAATAACCATACATATAAGGCAACAGACAGACAAAAACTGGAAATTTTCAGTTCAACAACAAAGAAAAACCATTAATGGCGAGAACCAAAACTTCCAAATTCAATAAATTTTCAGTCGAATTCAGAGAAATTAAAACCCTGGATCTAAAAACTTACCTGAAAAATTGAATCTTAAGCAACGCTTGGACTGAGACTCGAATACAGTCGCGAGAGTGCGTCAACTGGTTTCCAACAATGGCGATAGTTCTTGAGGGGGGGGGGAGATTGTCGAAGGGAGAGAGTAAGACTTTCGAACGTTGCTAAAGCTTTCCTGAAGTCGAACAGAAGTAGAGTTCCTTTCGAGCCATAGGAAAATGATATTACGCCCAATTTCACAGGAAACCATTTCCCTTCTCATGAGGCAAAATCATTTTCTCCTGAAAATGATTTCCCCTCCGTCTTTTACCAAACAAGGTAAAATGGGTAAATCATTTTCCGGAAAAATACTTTTGCCCCCTACCAAACACACCTTAAAAGAAAAATGAAAAAAATTAACAATCTCACAAATTGTGTAAGACGATTATAACGAACAACATCTATTATTTTTATAACTATATACCTTCGTGTTAATATCCGTAAACGACCATCATGATTTTCTATGCAGCTATTAAAATGTTTGATACATGCTCTCAGGATGAATTTAAATACTAAGCTTCTAACAAAATCATTAAAACAAAAAATGACTACAATTTACACAAACAAAAAAGAAAAGAAAAACCATAAATTTTGACTTGAAAATTAAAAAAAATTTGGGGGGGCGGGGAGGGTTTTAGTTTTGCCGGGATTGCTTATGCCCATTGGCCTATTGACGCCGGTGCAAGGCCCAGCCAGCGTCATAGACAGGCTCACAGAGAGAGAGAGAGAGAGAGAGAGAGAGAGAGGATCGCAAAAATGGCGGATTTTCAAACATCAACGCATAGAGCTAAGTGGATTTTCACTCAACAAGAGCTGGTATGTCTACCGCCTCCTTCCGAATCCCTAATTCTCAAGTTTGACAACCTTCAAATATGTAGTACTGTATTCAAACGGCATTTTTGATTCGGTTATTTGCCCTAATTTTTGCTATTCAGATCGAGAAATACAGAGGTGCTAATCAGAGAGCCATACAATCTCTGGAAAAGGTACACTGGCATTTCTCTTTGATAGATTAATATTTATCTGTTCTCTATGTATTTTCGCGTAGTAAGTTTGTTCTGAGAACTGGATGTGCTGTTAATGTCTTCTGTCAATTGGTAATTCTCTCATGTTTTGTGTTGTTATTGGACAGTGGCGTGAAATGATAGGATTGATTGAAGCTTTTTGGCACAAATTTGAGTTTCAAAACTGGGTTACTGTAATCTGCTTTATCGTGTATGTTGTTGTGTGATCATAATGAGTTGGGTTTATCAGCGCTGAAGTTTGTAGTGGAAGTTCTTGTTCCTCTAGGCATTGGGCCATATTCGGAAGCAGTAGCTAAACAGCAGCATGAGGATGTTGTGGAGCCTCAGTATGGATATAGAGGGATCAGGGAGGTTGACAGCGTACACATAAGACATGATGATCATAATAGGTCCATCCATTTGCATTTCCGCTGCAAAGAATCTGGAAATGCAGTTTTAGCTATGGGGGAATGAGGACGGATACATTGTTAAATGTTAACTGCTTTCTATTGCATGAGGATACAGACAAGTTAAATTGTTATTGGTTGTTATTCTTAGAGCTCCTTATTGCTAACCTTCTGTTCCTCTTGTGAAGTATGGTACAACATGTTTGGAGATTGATGCTGATGGATCCTTCTCATATCCTAAAAGCCAGAAAGATTCGGATAGCAATGGTAATGCTTCGTGGGGCTTCATACACTTGCTTTCTAAACTTGCCATTCTGTTGTTGTACTTTACCTGGTTATGACTCTTTCATATTGCCAAATGTAGGTGATAAGAAGTCTCGTGCGAAACCACTTAGTGTTGAAGAAGAACTAGTGTTGCGTGTATTTTATGAATATAAGATTCAAGTAGTTTGCGGGGCCTTCAAGTTTCCTCATAAAATTCAGGTACATAGTTGTGTTTAGTAGATGAGAATTAGGCTTCAAACTGTCCTCTTGGAAATCATCATTGCAATGGTCTCTGATTTCAGGCCACAGCACTTACATATTACAAGAGGTTTTATCTCTGCTGGTCAGTCATGGAGCTTCACCCCAAAACTGTGATGTAAGCTTTGTATTCCACTTGATGTGTAACTCTTAAATGCCAGGACTTTCGGATACTGTAGAAATACAATATCACCTTTCAGGAAGGGGGGGGGGGATAAAAAGGAAATAAAGTGTGGAAATGCACAATCCGCCCTTAATCCCCCCCCTTGTTTATCTTTTACGGATGTAGCTTAAAAATCTTTTGGAGATTACTGCAAATGCTTTTTCCTGTTAATAATGGCTGCAATGTATGTTGTGACTTGTGACTTTTGACTATGTAGATGCAACATTATTATCTTCCCGTTTTGTGACATTCTAAAAGAGAGTGGTTTGAAAATCTGCAGGCTTACTTGTATATATCTAGCTTGTAAGATAGAGGAGAATCACGTCTCAGCTGAAGAGCTCGGAAAGGGGATCCAGCAGGATCACCGGATGATTCTAGATAATGAGATGTTAGTCCTTCAGGTAAAAATAGGTTTCTGTGTAATTTGCTGTCTCTAGCATATTTTTTGCTTATTGTTATATCCTTTTGCAGAGCTTGGGATTTGATCTCATTGTCTATACACCATACCGTTCAATTGAAGGATTCATTAATGATATGGAGGTATTTGCAAGTACTTTTTGGTATACCTTATTCCTGTCCTATTTATGTGTGGATATTCTAATGCTTTGCACTTGCATTTGGCATTCCTATTGGATGCTTGTTTACATGGTCAAAATATAATGCTTTTATGGTTTTCTAGGATTTTTGTCACGCAACAAATGGCCAGGTTGATATGTTGAAGGTAAATTTTCAACATTACTGCTGCTGTTTGTCGTGCTTATTTCATTTGTTATTTCATTTGCTTATGTTAGTTTATTGCATTTGTTTTTATGTTAGTTTCTGTTTTTTGGGTCACATTGGCTGCAAAGAACTCTGATGTGATTGTTAGTTTCTAGATGGTTTTTTGACTTCTTTCACTTCAAGAAGTGATTCATGAGTCCTGGCATGACTGAAGAGAATCTGGACTGCTTTCTTTTTCCTTTTAGGTGATGTTTATTATTATTAGTTTCTATTTTTGGGGGCGGGGGGTGTGGGAGGCACTCATCAGGGGGTGTAAATCTTTATGCTGTTCGCCTAGACGAATGCTCTACACAGCTTCTAGTGTGCATGGTATATGACACAGGAATGAGATCCTGTGCAGTTGTTTTTTTTTTCCCCCCTGGGGTGTTTTAGGACCACAATCTTGCAGTCACCCATCCAACAAAATATTTTTTAGCTTTTTTTTAATCACTGAAGGTAAATTCTTTAATAGCTTGAAATCTCATCCGTTGAATTGCTGGACTGCAAGCTTGCAGTCCCACTCCGGTTGCTCCTCGTCCATATGACACATATGTGGTCGTAACCATTAATTCATTAAATCCCCATTTATCTATTGATATTGTACTCTCTGTGCCCTCTCTCACCATCATTATCGGGCATGCTTTGTCACCAGTTATCATCATCCCATTTGCGCTTTCCTGCCCCTGCTGCTGTTCTCTCGTCAGTAACTGGCTGGACTTAATATCCTTGGTCAGGCATCAAACAAAAGGAAATGGGATATGTCAAAGAGATAAAAAGTGCACTAGTAAAGAAAATAGAAGACTTGCAAAGTTTTGGCAAGATTGTGGTAAGCCAACCACCATGGTTAAACTTGGGGTTACCTAAGGTGTTGTAAATTTTCCTTATCAACCCCCAGGGGGATAAAAAGGTGTTGGTAATTTTGGTTCCATAAGGCGGTGTTGGCATTTAATTTGAATTTCTCGGTGCCTTGCTGTGTATAGTAGTGACTTCCGCCCATCCTCCCCCTTCCAAACCCGATGGCCTAGTAAATGTTTCTCCTCTGATAAAAAAATGTTTCTCCTCTGAATTATTAACCTTCAGTGCTCCCCTCTTGAAATTTTAGCCCCCATGTTGTCCGCCTGTCTCCTCATACCAAGCCATCCTTTGATGTGATCCAGTACTTAACAAATTGTTTCTGAACAATGTTTAGCTTATATAATGAACTTCTGATGGTTTTGTTGTTGATCTTTTTTGCTTCAGTGCTTGGATTTTTTTATTTTGCCTAGGTACTTGGAGTTAAATGAGACACACTTGCTTCTTGCTTTCTGTGATTGATTTGGCATATGACTCATGGCATGTTTATGTTCTGTATTTGTTCTGGTAAACATTGGGAATTGCATTTCAGGTTATGTTGTCTGATGTGCCATGCTAGCACTGTGTCAACATTGATTCATGTTAAACTTGCACATTTTGGGCTTGTACAATATATACATACCAGCAATATCGAGCATTGTTTTTGTCCTATTTGTGCTTGTGACATTGCCTCAGATATACTGTCAAGGTAGTGTCTGTCATGTTCATAATCTTTTTTCATGTTCATGGTGATATGTATCAAAAAAGATAGAAAAATCTTAATAGTGCTGCTGTTTATCCATTATCGTTGTGTCTTTGTAGGACTTACATCAACTGGCTATCTTAGAAGCAGATAAAGCAATGATTACAGATGCACCACTTCTATACCCGCCCGGTCAGGTATTCTGCATTTGAAAGGATTTTCTGCTACATGAGAGTTGCTTCAAGAGATTTGTACACATAAATTGTCTTGCCATGAGCTTCTATTCCAAATGCTTCCTCATTTTGTAGATCGTAGAGCCAAGGATAACTTCAATGTGAACAATGATAAGAAAGACCCAGTAGTGAACATTGCACTTCCACTATAGTGTTGTGTATCCCAATTTTTGTTTCTTCTTCATTGTCTAGGTCAAAATGTTTGATCATGTGGGAAGTTGAATCGGATGTCTTTCTTGTATGCCTCTGACATTGGTTGAAAATGAGATTCATGAAGGGAGTGAGATAATTGATAGAACTAGTTGTGGCATGAGAAGGTTATGTAAGTACCCTACAGAATGCTTTTAACCAAGGAGCCTGAGTTAATTTTAAGAGTACAGTACTATGTCAAGCTGTTAATTTCTTTCTTTTCAGCAACATTGTAAGTATTTCAACCTTGCTTACATGGTGTTTCTGCAGCTGGCATTGGCTGTCCTTTGTAGAGCGAATGATGAGCTCAGAGTTCTTGATTTTGAAAGGTCTTAAATCTCTGTTAATGTACTTCCCTGCTTCTCAGTTTTATCCCTTCACTTTACTGATAGTGACAAATGTGCATTGTGAGGCAGATATCTTAGGAGCATTCTCTCACGGCAACAATCTGAACACTCCATTTCAGAGTTGATCCAGGCCTTCAGTGTTATAGATTCTGTGGTAAAAATAAAAACTCATCCATCTTGGGTTAATAATCTAATATAATATATTTTTACCATCTGTTAAACCTTGCCAGCGGCAGATCCCTTCAGTTGTTGTTGCTGTTACAGTAGAGCTATTCATTTTTGTGATTCTTCCCATGAAAGAGGTGTATAATATGAATGGCGATCTAGCAATATATGTGATGGTTGTGATTAAGCGAGGTTAGCAGTCCGTATGTGCTAAAGAGAGGGATCTGAAAGGTTAGGTTTAGTGATTATGGCAAAATTCACAGGTTAAAATTTTTATTGTTGAAGTTTCTTGGTGTTCAAAATAAAAGCATGATATAGAATAAAATAGGTGTGAGTTACCAGGAATGCCTTCTTTGCACTTGGTTGAATGTGGGTTAGAACTTGATGTGCGAATTTGGTCTAATTTTGGCCTCGGATTGCTTGTCCCAGAACACGGATCACTGAGATAAGGAGTGTACTGTGTAGCTATGGTGTGTACCTAGCCCTTGTAGTCATCTTCTTCAGCCTAGTTTCAACCATGATGCTATGCCCGGGTAGCAAGCAGACCACCAGAAGTCCAGAGGTGCATTCACATATAAGCCAGACTTTCCTTACTCGTCACACACACACGTCCTCGCTTCATTATTGTTGCTTGATTGTCACAAATATGACAAAAGTACCGCGCTTCTTGCTTGCTGGTGATTTTTATTTTCTGGTTCCCTCTTTTTGTCCAACATAACACCCCCCCACCGCTGCCCCTACCACGTAGTTTGGATCCCAGGTTATTGGTTCTGGGAGATCTAGATATAGACAGTCTCACTCTCACAAGTAGATAGCCCTATCCTGATGGACCCACAATTTTTATTACCAATTTATTTATTTATTTTGTGGAAAACATTGTTTACTGTGACTGAAACCTTTTGTAAATAAATTAAACAAATAAACGAAAATCGAAGGAGTGACCGAGTAACGTAGGGCGTAAAATAGCAAGTAGCAAACACACACTACCATTTCATACTTTTAACATGATTGGGTTAGTCATAATAAAGTCTGCGACCTTGCTTCCAAAGATGCTTGGTTACTCTAACATGCTTGGACCACCTGCCAGATGTATTGAGGTCATTCATACGTTATTTTGGTTTTTTCCGAACCTTTCCTTCACTTTTCCAGTTTACTATTGTCGAACCAAGAATCCAGTTGGGGTTTCTACCACTGTACTGCTCATATGTGACTGTGAACCATATGCACGGGTTATTTGCTGGCATTGCTTCTGCTGCACAGGTGAATGATATCGAACATAATTGGTGCCTTTTCTAGGAAAATAGGTATACTTTCTTAAGTCATGTCAGCCAAGGGGTTTTATCATGTGGTTTGATTATCCTGGGGGTATGGCTGTACAAAACATTGTTTCAGTCTCATTGCATCAAGATTATTAATGCTTTGTCAACAATTCATGAGCTGCCATACTGGAACTGACACGATGTTTGAGGAATTGGTTCTAGTTTATGGGATTCCAATGGAATGACATCCGCTGGGCAGGGGTGCCCCTTCCTAGTTTATGGTGTTTAATCTTCGGATGTGTTGGAGTTGTATTGTAATTAATTAATACAATTTTAATCTTTTATTAAAATTTAAATATATTACTGTGCAGCTGAGCTTTTAATCTTTTATTATTAATATATTACCTTTTCCTATCAAAAAAAAAAATAATTAATACAATTTTTTGTCCCCTCCCCCTCCCCAAAAAAGAAAAAAAAAAAAAAACCTGGCTATCCCATGACCTGCCCAATAAACTACAAAACCATATATTATTCCGTTGCTTTTCTTTGTGCCATATGACCTCTCGAGGCCGGTATCTAACGTTGCTTTCTTTTTCTGCCCTAAAAATTTATGCAGATAGAGAGAATCAAATTGGGTGACGAGGAGGAAATGAAGCGTATTGCGAAGAAACTGAAATCCTGTCAAGATTTTGGATCTCGTGACGAGTATGTTATCCATGCCCCTACAGCTTTATTACAATCTATGAATGTGTTGCTGGGTTTATCCTTTTTTATTTAAATTAATTTAAATGCTGTTTGTGGCTGGCTTCAGCAGTAAGAAGAGGGAGAAGAAATCAAAACACAAGTCTAGAAGAGGCAATGAAATGCAAACTACACCTGCTGCTGCTGCAGAGTACGTCTTCCCTGCAATTTCTCAAATTTGGCCTTCATTTCTGTAGTCTGCTGCTAGAGTCTTTCGTTCATCTGTTAAGTTTATGTTGTTGGCATCCTGAAGTATGCAGACACAGAATCTATTACAAGGTTTCTAAGTAGCCATGGTACAGTGAAAACCTCAAAATATGATTGAGACTCCTTTAATCTTTATTGGATTGTGTTGAGTAGGAGCAAGAGTGGACAAAAGGGAAAGGGAAAGAATTTTATTGGTAATCTCTTCTTTTGAGAGAAATGTGAATTAGGTCGTGAGGGACTTTGATACTTTCATTTGCTCCACTTTTTCTTAATTATAAAAGAGGGGGAAGTACCTTTTCTTTCCCTGAGACCTGGCAGGGCTGAGTAGTAGTAGATTATCCAACTTGAAGTAAGGCAACCCCATTTTTAAGTGACCCCTGCAGAACTTGAATTTTTGCCTGACCTGTATATTGCATTTGCTTGGCGAGCTTATGGGCAAACCAACTGCAAACCGGAATGTGGCCATATCCGGACTTGATCAATCTGAAAATAACCCAGCCTACTGACCATTTGTCAAATCAAAAATCCCAAATATATTATATGTATCTAGATGAGTTTTAGATGATAGCCCAACTCTGTGCTGTGCTCTTTTTAGTTTGTCCTTTTTGGGGGAGTAGAGAAAGAGAGGGGGGGAGGGGGATACTGGTTAACATACATGATATCTCGTAGACCTTTCTGACAGGGGTCATTCCTAACATACTAGCCGACGAAGTAGATGCAAGTTTGCAATGAGGTACTGCTTCAATATTTGTAATGGTGGCATGATGACCTTGGTTTGCAAGCCAGTTTGTTTTTTGGTTGCCTTCCCAATAAACATGGTTAATCCAAAAGCTGTGTTATATTGTTGAACAAGCTATTACTTATTACTATGATCTGTATTCTCAGGTGATACCCATGGATGACTTTTTCAAGTTAAGGCCAACTGATCGGTGAAGAAGTATGGAGAGAAGAGAGGCGGACATGCATTTGCCCTCTGGAGCAAGTGATCTGTTTGTCTGTCCATCTGAAAATTGAATTATCAGGCGAGATTTTTCTGTTTTGGATCAAATATCGAAAGCAAATGTTTGCCTGATGTTTATGGGTGACGAATTGATAGTTGGAACGAGCCTGTCAAGTTATCAGGATTAGTCTTTTTATGAGCAACTTCATCTCCCTTTCACCATTTGTAACATATCGAAGAATTAGCAGGCAATAGAAGTGAATGTGCTATTAGGTACCCTTGGGTGTTTGCCATCATTTGTGGGGTTTGAGGCCCTTAACTACCCCACTGGTAAGGGGTTAGCCCCCAAGATTTATATGAAAGTGTTTGCCCATAACCCATGCTGATGTACGGGATGTGGTTTCATCACACTATTTGTTGGATGTTTGCATGAATTTGAATACGGTGATCATGCGATTTTGGTGGTACTCTTATAATGTTTTATAATTGGCTCATTTTGAGTACGGTAATCATTATTCTATCAGGTATATGTAGGAGTCTTGTGTGGGTAACAAGCAGTTCATGTATTTGTCAGCTTTCTTTTAGCTGCGTTATAATTGTCCAACAAATTTTTTGTCTCATATCTTTTCGTACAACTTGTATACGAAAGGAGGGAGCCCTTGTGTAGTGGGTTGTTGTCCTTGTTTTTTAATTTTTACCCTAAATACAGGAAATATATTAGATTTGATTGAAGAAAATTAATTTTTCACATGCGACATAAAAGTGGGGATTTTTTTTTTCAAAAAAGCCATTAATAATGTATTTTGAAGTAATTCCCCATATTGTCTCCCCCCTTAAAAAAAAAACCCCACATACAAGGGATTAGAAAGATGATAGCAGGAGTTCTTTTCTTTTCTTTTAACCGATCCCAGATTATAATTACAGAAAAGGCCGCTTATTGTCTTAAAAAAAGAATTACGGGAACCCCGAGATTTTTTTTTTGGTTTTTTTGGGTGATAAGAAGGAAACGGGAGAATTGATCACAGAGAAAACGAAAAACAAATTCCGAAATTCCGTGATGACGTGGAAAATTGATTACCCTTTTGCTTTAGAAACATTGGGCCGATGGGCCCGGTCCCTAAGACCTCTTCGATTGGTCCTGGTAGTTTGAAGTGGAAAGCGGGACGACGTCGTGCTGCAATCTGGGCGCATCAATGTTCTCTAGAAACCGAAAAGCTCAGACACTTCCAAGCAGAGTAGAAGAGGGACGAGAAGAAGAAGAAGAGAGAGAAAGAATGGCGTGGTTGGTGTCAGTGAAATTGCAGCCATTTTCAGCTCCTCCTCGAGTTCTCCCTTCTCGATGGGTACCCTTCTTTCTCTCTCTATCTTTTTCGCTGTTTTATTGTCATGAAATTGGCACACGTCAGTAATGAATATCGTTTTTGCCGTTTTGTAGTTGTAATTCAATTTCGTTTGAAAAAATATATTGAACAACTTGTTATGTGCTGGTCTTGTCTGAGGTTGAGTTGAAGAAATTGTAATTCTCCATGGAAAATAGTTATCTATTGCGACTAAATTGTGAGTTGATTCTGATTATTTTTCAATCAAAACATGCCGCATTGGGGGTAGCCTAGTGGTAGGGTGCTTGATTTTCATAAGAGGGACTAAGGGTCGATTCTCCCTAGGTTTTGTGTGTGTGTAAATTTACCCAGCCAATGGAAAGAACATAAACCCAGCCAATGGAAAAAGGAATAGGTGAACTTCGACCACCCCAAACTTTTGGCCCAGGCAATACTCATATTGGATGCTTGATTTAATGGTATATAGGTGAAATTATGTAAAGAGAAGAATGCTGTTGTGGGGAAAATTATCATAGCTATCTTATACATTCCCCAAGAAGAAGCGTTCAACTTGGGCAAAAGGCCCGCATAACTCATGGAGGAGTCCCTTTTTTTTTTTTGTTTTTTGGAAGAGATTAAGGCTCCGTTTGGTCTTTAAAAAATTTGATAGAAAGAAAAGTTGAAGGAAAAAAAAGTATGGAGAAAGTAAGTTTTTTTCTCTTGTTTGAATTGAGGAAAAAATACAGGAATTTGGATGAGAAATTTGAATGTTGATGAATTACTTGAATCATGTTGATATCATCTTAGCAGTGCAAGGTTGGAGGAGGTTGGAAATTCTTTTGAATATTTTTCCCAAACTTTCCTCACAATTTTATGAGGAAAATTTTATCACTTGTTTCCAACAATTTTTTCACCAAATTTTCCTCCATATTTATTTCATTTGTGATTTTCTCTAAACCAAACACAAGAAAAAAGTTATTTTTCCAAATTTTTGTTCTTTCCACCAAAATTTTCAAAGTCTAAACAAAGCCTAAATGTCCTACCCCAGGGTTAGGCATGCTAATTTGGATTGGACTAAGCTATCCTGTTAATATAACCACGTATGATCAGCACGCTTCCTCGTATGTGTGTTATTCTGTCTCACACGTAAGCTATGGGGAAGTTGGTATCAAAGACTGGCACTGCCTATATGTATCTGGGTTCTATTCTTCAAACCAACATCGTACTTGCTCATGCAGGGGCATCTTGGCTGTGAACAAGCAAGTACTTGCCCTCTAATATCTATGCCTTGCTTGTGCTTCTAAATAAAGTTTAGTGGAGGATTAGAAGTATCAGGAAGCTAATTACTGAACACATGCGAACAAAAGGATTACATTTCATACTTAGTTGTTACTTGAGTCATTTTGGCACGATCTTCGCTACTCTTGCGGACTTCATAGTCACAAGTTCATAAATTTTGTAGCAAGCTACTCGATTATAACCTTGTGTGGAATTTGAATAAATGATCTTTTCCTGTCCATGTTACTTCCTTTTCCTTCTCTTTTGAGGGGTTCTCTTCTTTTCTTACTTTCATTCCTTCCGAGATACGATTTATTGCATTGACTGAATTGAAGTTATATAGGAGAGGAGAAGATAAGTTAGTAGATGCACCGATATGCATTAGCCAGTTGTTTGTGGTGCAACTTTCATGTCATTTCTTCAGCTTTAATGATTTACCTTGTTGGTTGATGCATAATACTTACTTCAGAAAGTTTAATGGCAACATATCTCTAGGAACCACATCCGAAAATGCCAGCTCAACATGTAGTTTCAAGTCTAAGGGCTAAAAGAGTAGGTAAGTTTCATTAATGTTCCATTATGTTTGGCCTTCAAATATCCTATGTTGTGATTTTTTGCAGTGACGTAAGGTTGGTTTTAGCAGGTAAGTTTCATTAATGTTCCATTATGTTTGGCCTTCAAATATCCTATGTTGTGATTTTTTGCCGTGACATAAGGTTGGTTCTTGGGGAAATATTGACATGGGTCTATATGGACTTCGTTGCACAAATCAAAATGTAATATTCTGTTTTAATTTGTTACTGATTGAGGGAGAATCAGGCTTTTGTACATAGAATAGGGAGAACATATTCCGTTACTATCTAAATGCTGCTGAATGTTTGTGCTGCATGCAATAATGCCACCTAAGATTCATGATTGATGCTTTAAGCATGTGATTTCACTGAAGGGGCTTTGGTATGAGATTGTTGTGTTACGGGGGACTTATCTCTTACATCACACGTCAGTTACAAATGCACTCTGTACTCTATATGAGAATTTCTACCTCAACTAGGAGTCTAGGAGCAGAATGAAGTTAAGGGAACCTAGTACGAGGGATGAACAGATTAAAACATTGCACTTGCAGTCTTGAGGATGTGTTTGACATACTCCTTCTATCCAACTTTTGATTTTGTGACCTTCAATTCTTGGGCCATCCTGTTTTGTTATCCATTTCATAACCACGGATTTTCCCACGCTGCTTCTGCCTTTTTTTTAATTTTTTTTTTCTTGGAGTGCAAATGAGGTGCAAAGACTGATGTAGGTAGGATTCGAACGTAGATATCTGGCAACGTCTAGAGACTTTACCAATTGAGACAACTAACACCCACATGCTGCTTATGCTGTGGAGTAGCAGAAAGCCAGTGCTTTTAAAATCTAGAGTCTGACTGAAGCAACCTTTCTGTAAAGTGTAAGATTGCATATGTTTGACCCTATCCATTCAGGATTTTGGGTTTCAGCATATTCTTCTCTGTTTGGACAATGTGGGTCGATGTCTATGTTCTATGCTGATTTTGGATCATCTCTCTGTAGCGGTCAACATTCTCTTGTCTGCCTGCAAGCAAACAATCACCCTGAGTCAAGATAGCTTCCTTGTCACTGTGCCTTCTAGGCAGTTGTTTGCTCCAGTTTCCAAGCTTGCTCATGTAAGCTGCTGTCCACGTACATTAACAGGCTACTGGATTGGACCTGATTCTGAGGATGGTTGGGGTTTTGCAGTAGCCTTCATCGATAAAATTCTTTGATTCTTTATTAGTGGTTAGCAATCGTTTGATCACTTTCCTATCCTTTTATCATTGACCACCGCTCAAGCTGGCATGGGAATGCATCAGACCATGTATCATCGACTGGATTTTGTTCATATATTGTCCATCCAAACTCAAGAGAGAACTTTTGATCCCCTGAGTTTGTGAACTAAAACGGCAGGCAGAGATCACAAATTAGAGAAGGGAGATCAGATTTGAATGCTTCTGCTCTCTGCTGTGTTTGAATCCCAAATTACATTGCGGATGGCTTCACTTTGAATATTCTTATCGAACAGAATGAGGCTTGTAATGGTTTTTCATTGAGCTATTGATGCGATCTACAGAAATAGATTGTAATCTGGGCGTAGACTTGAAATAGTGTGTAATTAATCTTTTCTTGTTACAATGGTCTCACCTCTATTTATGTTGTTTGTATATTTCTAACTTTGACCTTAGGTTCATTGATTTCAAATCATATTTCGATTTTTACCAGTAGTTACTGAGGCTCCTGTGTTATGAATTATTTTTCCATCTGAGTACAAAAATACTATAATGCATAGATTGTCACCTATATCACTCTACCCAATGGTGAAATACTATTGTATCTCTGTGATTGAGGGGGAATTTTATTTCTTAAATCCACTTTACAATAATTTTTAATTGGAACAGCTTATTTGAAACTTATTTAAGATACGTAGTTGTTTAGTGTGGTCCATTTAGCACCAATGATTCAACATAAAACTCCTATCTTGAAAACCTTATCCAAGATGAATCTACGTCTTGGACTCTTATAATATGCTTTCTTCTAATGTGCATTGTTTATTCCAACATATCTGTCGTAAAGATAATATGACAATTGATTGGATGACAAAATATGGTTGTCTTATGCGTTTTTCTATGGATGACAATTTTTGTTTTATCTTTTCCTTCGTATGGGGAATTTCTCTCTATCCTCATAGACAATAATTTAGGTAGAATTCTTGTGAGAAAGACTGTTAAAATTTCTTATACTTACATCCCGAAAAAAAAAGACAAAAGATAAAATATAATGAGGGTGCCATGTGTCAAGTAGCACCAAAATTTTTAATTTCACCATTGCCAATGAGCAACGAGTCAAAAGGAAAATGATGCTTCTTTGCCAAAGGAAGAAGAAAAAAATTTAAAATTGATGGCATAGCCAATCAAAAAGCGTATGGGCTATACGGTGAAGATTGATGTCTAGGCTAAGTCCACTATAATGGCTTCCTCTTGGGAGGGACAAAAAAAATTATTCTATGTATTCAACGCATAACCCCCCAAAGATCCACTCTTATAGGTTGTGTAGAGTGTGCTTAGTAATTGTAAAACTCACCAACAGACACTAACTTGAATATTCCACAATTGTTTCTCTCAAAATTATACTGCTCTCTTCAATAGAGAAAATATGCGATGAAAAAACTTTATTTTTTGTGAGTAAATAATAATTTGACTCTAATTAAATAAATAAAAAGGGAGTAATGTACCTATAATGATGTGCAATTATAAAATTTGTATTAGTAAAGGCGCATTCCACCAATTAGTGAGATCTTATGCTATGTATTTAAAATCGACTAGGAGATGTTGAAGATATTTGAGACACTCTTAAGAATAGATATACATTTTCCTTTGGTTATATCCTCTATTCTCCTCCATGCACTCCACAAAATGAAGTTCATACTTTATTACAATAATTTGATTCCACAAGGCTAGACATCTACGGTATATGTACCATATACTAGACCATTGTTCATATATCTATGTCAAAGTACTCTCATGATCGAACTGTTTCTAAATAGGTCATTTTACCTAAGAACACAACGCCGTTTTTCATGCTTTCTCATACCAAATCATTTTCGCTCTTTCTCCATGAAAAACCATGACATGACATTATGCCATGGATTCTCACAAAAACCAATAAAAACTTCGAATTTTTCACGAAAAGGATGAAGTTCTTCATATCTTTTGTTTTTTTTTTTGAAATAGTTTTTTTGGGAGGGGGGGGGGGGACAGCCAAAGAGATATTGCTAATCAATTATAAAGATCTTGGATGTGAAGAGCTTGGATGCAGGGAGTTTGGCAAATAATGGTCCCCAGTTTGAGAAACCATGTGAGATTAGTGTACTTAAAAACCCTAGTCTTGTGTACAGCACATATCTGATCTGGTTTTTCTTTATTTTAATATCTTATAATTAAATAAAGAATATTCAACTTGCTTGATTAGATGAATTCTTTTGGGGGGGGGGGGGTTGCTTCATTGGAGGCTTAGGGATGATGGGGAATCCTCTTTTGAGTTAATCTCTCTTTGTCAGCAAAGCAAAAGTCTCAGGATGCAGAAATCAAGGGGAGATGACAAAGGTACTTTGCCAAACTCCTCAATGGTGAAGTGATGGAGGATTCCCAAAGTAGGGAGAGGCATTTTGATCCGCGAGTGTGTGGTCACATCAATAAAGACGAGATTAAAGAGTCCTTAAAGAGGATAACCAATGGGAAGGCAAAGGGTCCATATCAGATACCAGTGGAAGTGTGAAAATGTTTGGGTGAAGAAGAACTAGAGTGACTAACGGAGCTTTTCAATGTTATTTTCAAGACCGCAAAAATGCCCAAGGAACGGAGGTCTAGTACAGTCGTTCCTCTGTACAAGAACAAAGGTGATATTTAAGATTGTAATAATTTTAGGGGTATAAAGTTGTTAAGTCACACTATGAAGTTATGGGAGAGGGTGATTGAGAGAAGGTTACGGAAGGATGTTTCGATTTTAGAGAACCAATCTGACTTTATGCCAGGCAGATCGATCATAGATGCGATTTGCCTCCTTAGAAAGCTCATGGGTTTGTACAAAGATAGAAATGTGGATCTTCATATGGTGTTCATTGACTTGGAAAAAGCATATAATAGAGTTCCACGTGAAGTGTTATGGAGATGTTTGAAAAAGAAATGAGTATCACCCGTGTATATTCGAATTATTAAGGGTATGTACGAGGGAGGTAGGATGAGTGTTAGGACACCAGGAGGGGTCACCAATGACTTCTTTGTTGGTATAGGCCTGCACCAGGGTTTCGCCTTAAGTCCTTTTCTTTTCACTCTACTTATGGATGAACTTACAAGAGGGATTCAAGATGAGTTACCTTGGTCTATGCTATTTGCAGATGACATTGTTCTTATTAACGTGACTAGACAGAGAGTTAATGTCAAGTTGGAGCGATGGAGGCATACACTGGAATCTAGAGGTTTCAAAGTGAATAGAACGAAAACGGAATACCTTCATTGCCGTTTCAGTGGAAGAGAGGATGCGGGGGGAGAAGTGACCCTGGAGGGGAGGTCGTTACCTAAGGTCAAAAAGTTTAAGTATTTAGGCTCCATCATTCAGCGGAATGAGGATATTGACGAAAATATTAACCACCGAATAAAAGTGGTCTGGCAAAAATGGAAGTATTCCTCAGGTGTGCTGTGTGATAAGAGGGTGCCCATTGGATTGAAAGGCAGAGTCTTTCGTATGGTAGTTAGACCGGCTGTTCTTTATGGATCGGAGTGTTGGCCGCTAAAAAAGACGCATGTTCAAAGGTTGATGGTGGTATCGACTCTAATTAAATAAGGGAGTAATGTACCTATAATGATGTGCAATTAAAAAATTTATATTATTAAAGGCGCATTCCACCAATTAGTGAGATCTTATGCTCTGTGTTTAAAATCGACTAGGAGACGTAGAAGATATTTGAGACAATCTTAAGAATAGATCTACATTTTCCTTTGGTTATATCCTCTATTCTCCTCCAAGCACTCCACAAAATGAAGTTCATACTTTATTAGAATAATTTGATTCCACAAGGCTAGACATCAACGGTATATGTACCATATACTATACCATTGTTCATATATCTATGTCAAAGTACTCTCATGATCGAACGGTTTCTAAATAGGTCATTTTACTTAAGAATACGACGCTGTTTTTCATGCTTTCTCATGCCAAATCATTTTCGCTCTTTCTCCACGAAAAACCATGACATTATGCCATGGATTCTCACAAAAACCAATAAAAACTTAGAATTTTTCACGAAAAGGATGAAGTTCTTCATGTCTTTTGTTTTTTTTTTGAAATAGTTTTTTTTTTTTTGGGGGGGGGGGGGGGCCCCCCACAGCCAAAGAGATATTGCTAATCAATTATAAAGATCTTGGATGTGAAGAGCTTGGATGCAGGGAGTTTGGCAAATAATGGTCCCCCAGTTTGAGAAACCATGCATGTGAGATTAGTGTACTTAAAAACCCTAGTCTTGTGCACAACACATATCTGATCTGGTTTTTCTTTATTTTAATCTCTTATAATTAAATAAAGAATATTCAACTTGCTTGATTAGATGAATTCTTTTGGGGGGGGGGGGGTTGCTTCATTGGAGGCTTAGGGATGATGGGGAAT
>JACYFF010031955.1:12746559-12760406 GCA_017589665.1 Selenicereus undatus
TATATATATATATATATATATATATATATATATATATATATATATAGCAGTCCGGTGCACAAGCATCCCGTGTTCATGCAGGGTCTGGGGAAGGGTCGCACCCCAAGGATCCGGGGAATGGTTGATGTAGAATTATTGTGGATATGAAGTTAACAAAATTTAAAAAAAAATAGTTGCAATGCCAAATCCAATTTAGACATACATGTAGTCCTATAAGAAAACTTCATGGCTCATGCATCCATCTTATACCGGCTTTTGCGGCTAATATTTTGATATAAGTAGAAACAAAAAGTGAATGTAGGTAAAATTTAAATTTAAATCTTAACATTAATTTTCACAGATTTTTTAAAGTGTATTTAACAACAAAGGTTGAAGGACTGTAGTGAGAGATATTTTGATCAAATCAAGAAACTAGTTGTCCAAAAATATTATCGTTCTGTAAACAAGGGTTTGTATTGGTGCTTTTAATATTATTTAACGTGCTAAGTAATATTTTTGAAAGTTGATTTTTTTTTTGGCATTTCAAATTAAGGGATATTTCTTTTTTCTTTTTTAAGTTACAAATACGTACCCTTCATTAATTTTATATATATATATATGAGAAATCATGTATCTATGTCCTTTTACGCTAATTTACAATAATCAAGTAAATCAACCAATTAATATCTAAATTTTTTCAATGCAATTCACTTGAATTGCTAAGCTAATTAACAAGTATATATATTAACAATTTAAATACATCAACTATCTACTACTAAGTCAATTATTATTAGATATTTTCAACAATTATCAATTACACCCACGGTGATTATTAATTAGAGGATATTATGCAGAAAATTATGAGGCGTCAAAAGTTGTAACGAGAGCTACGTTGCTTTAAAAATTGATATGAGTTTTATTGTTTAGTTTCTCAATTAGGGTTAGATCCCAATTATGACTTTAGGCTCTGTTCGACAAAATTAGCTGTTTCAATAGCGGATAGCGGTTTAGGTAGCGGATAGCTGTTTAGATAGTTGATAGTGTTTCTAATTAAACTGTTAGTGGATAGCTGTTTAAATGAGCGGTTGAAACTAATGTGTTCGGTAAGCTTAGCTGTTAGGCTAATTGATTAATGTAAATTGACATAAAACGATATAGATCATTTCCAAAGATAAAATTTTTAAAGATATTTTTTGGCTGAAAAATATGAAACGCTACTTTTAAATGTCAAACGTTATTACTATTAGCTTTTCAAAAGCGTTGTTTAAAACACTAAACGTTACTTGAAATGTTAGTCAAAACACTAATTCACTGAACACTAAAAATTAACTAATTAGTGTATTAATTTGATCAAAACACTAAACACTATCCAAAACGTTGTTGTCGAACACGGCCTTAGAAGCAGTTAGTGAACTCACTTTTAATTGAAAAAGAAAGTTAAAACTATTTTAAACGTAATTTTCCAAGATTGCTAACGCCTAATTGAAACGCTAATTGAATACTACTAAAAATGCTTGTTTTTTGGAAATTAAATATAGTACTAAAAATTGATATGACCTAATTTTTCCATTTAATTTCAAATGTGTAGATCAAGTCTAGCATACTTATAAATCTCTTAATAATTAAAAAAAAAACAAAGATATTTGCCCGATCAAGTAGATTCTCAATATTCTTATATATGGTCAAATCTCCGACAATAGATCAACACAAAATATGAACTTACATATATGCAATCTTCAAACCTGACATTTATCAATATTAGCTCGTTTAGGCGTAGATTATTGTCTTAGAATTGGTATAAATATATCAGTTGAAAGCTAAAGGGGACGGTTAGGTCCCGTGGGAAATCGCTAATATCATTCGAGATGTTCAAGTCTGGTTAAATAAGGATATTCAAGGCAAGTACAATCACATCTTTCGGGAGGCAAATATGGCAGCAGACTGGCTAGCCAAATTTGGGTAATCCATTAGCGGTGCGTTTACAACTGACTTATGTTTCTCACCTCACCTAGGTCAGATTATTGCGGATGATGTTGTTGGGCGTACTCTTGTGAGAAGAGACGCTTAATTTTTATCTCTCCTTTACCATTGTGAAAAAAAAAATATCAGTTGAAATTTCACTGGCAACACTGATCTACGTACTCCTTTCAAACCTAAAATTATTAATTGGGCATTTCAGAAATAATATAATTTGTGATAGCTTTGCCATTCATCTTTATCTCAAAAACTGGTAGAAATAGTATGGCAATTCACTTGTAACTAAACTAATCACAAGATGAATAGTAAGCAAGATGTTCTTGTATTAGCATCTACATGTCATGTGTTTATTGACTATTCTTACATATATGAACAACCAACAAGCAGAAAACTAAGGATCACTTGAAAACAAGTCCCCCAAAAAAAAAAAAAGAAGAAAAAAAAAAGAGTTGAAACTATGAATATGTTGGTTCAATGAAGGAGTTTGTGTTGACATGCATATAGGTTTACATTACCTCTCTTTGTTGTCTATGATTCTGAACTCCAAGGGCAAGTTTACACCTGAGGCTCCCAATCCTCTAAGAACTTCACCTCTCTTTTCAATACCACCATGACCATCTTCTCCTTCTCCTTCTCCTCCTTTGCCATGGCAAGATGGTGATGCTTTCTCTTTCTCGATTTCTCTGTACTTATGCAAGTATCGCATCATCAACTCCGCGTAGTTGTCAAACCCTAGAGAGCTGAGGGCCCAACAGATATCATCCCCATTGACTGTCTTCCGATTCTCCTTGTGACACTTATCAGATGCCTCTGCTGTGACAAAGCTTATGAATTCTGTCGTACATTCTTGCATTCTCTCTTTGGCCCCCTTGGAGATCTTGGCTGTCAGAGGGAGTGCTTGCTTCATTATTCTCCCCACATTCGCGATTGGCAACAAACGATCTCCTTCGTCCTCCATCCTGACTACGTAAGTAGTTGCTAGATAGATAGACAGATAGATATCTGTTTGACAATCGTTTCTCAAGATAGGTCTACCTCTTTATACTTAGGTCTGCCTCTTTATACATGTATGAGCTTTTCCTACTCGCTATGTAGATGTGTTTCTATGAATATATACCCATATTCCGTATAATACAATACAGTCACGATGCCCATGTCATGATAGTTGATAGTAGATTATTTATCAGTCCAAAACCCACTCAGATACAAATATTGCTATTTTATTGAACGCATAAGTTCCCTACCAAAAAAAAAATGTTTGAAAAGTGAAAGAGCTCAAAAAAAAAAAAAAAGAAGAAAAGAACCTATAAAAGTAGTTGTCAATAACATACCAGTCACCTTCCATTGAGAAGAAGAACATGACTGACTCTCAAATCTAAAGAAACTCGAAAGGCTTTCTTAAGCCCCAAATGATGCTCCATAGATTAACATAGAAATTAATATGATGCTTTGGAAGAGAAAACAGAGAAATGATCACCTTAAGGCAGTGTGAACATTGAAGTTAATTGGTTCAAGAAATGAAGAAGCATATTAAATTAGGGTTCCTATCTCTATCAACCCTAGTAAACATACATCTTCTTTACTAATAGAAAATTATAAATTAACTAAGGTCTTGTTCGGTAAAATTAGCTATTTTAGTAATGGTTAATTGTTTTACTAGCTGTTGGAGGGTACGAGCGATTAGATGTGATCCTTAGTGGTTGGCTGTTCAACTAGTGATTTAAAATAAATGCGTTTGGTAAATGTAATTGTTAAAGTAGCAGATTTATGTAAAAAGACTAATTAACTTGCAACCACTAGGTACGGGTTCTTAAAGCTACTTTCGTTAGCTTTTGAAAAACACTATATAAATCTCTAACCACTACCTCATCTACTACTTTACCAAACACTTTTAAGTAGTGGTCCATAACATTTGGACAACTACAAACCGCTAACCTCTACTTCAGCCTCTATTACCGAACACAACCCAAATCAACTTTTTAATTAGTTAACTTGCTAATATCAAAGCAAGTTCTGACAATTATATCGTAAAAATTCTTAATCCATCATTTTTACAGAAAAGCTTCCATGAATAGTCCAAGATTAGGGTTTATTATATTAAGCAAAGCACACAAATAAGTGGTTAACAATTGGGCAACCAAGCATGTTTAGTTATGCTTTAAACTAGACAAAATCAACCATACCTAAAAAGCACATAAGTGGGAAACCCTAGTGTTTGATTATATCACTGTTAGTGTTGATTAATTAACCCCTTTGAACAGTTATCTTTGTCACTCTATTTGGTAGCAAAAGGCATTTCTTTTCCCATTTTCAGGCTTCATCATATCAGTGCCATTTTCTGGGTCCCCCAATTAACCTATAGAAAATTAGCTTCTTAATTAATGATCACTACTAGTTAATCTGAGTTTCCCTAATCTTTTTGTGCAGCCAACGGTATATTAACGCGTGGCCTTTGCACCATCGCATACCTACTCTTAAACCAAATGAACTGATGTTTAATTAGTGCTAATCGTACTGATTAATTACTAGATGCTTCTAATCTGGTCAGATAAAAAAAACGCAATTTAGAAAAGGAGGCGGCGAATAAATTCGTTGGCTTTTATTCTTTCATGAGCACAAGATGAATTTGAGTTCTTGTGAGATTGAAAGTTTGAAACCCTTTGTTGCTCCACATATTTTCTATGCGTAATTATCGGTAATGTATATCATATACCTAGAAGTATGTGCTCATTCTTGTCATATATATATATTTCTCCAACGTGTATTTCTCATATAGACAATTTTTAATATGTGACGCTGATGTAGCTTGTAGGAGTTTGTACTCCTAGGAGTATGATATAGGTTTTGGTAATTATCAAGTTAACTATCATCAGTACTCTATTATTGGTGTGCATGCACCCAAAAAAATATTATTTGAAGAAAAAAAAAACTCTGTTGAAGAAAATGATGATGTGAGATATTTAGATCTTGTTTGACAAAATTAGCGATTTAGATAGTGAATAGTTGTTGAGGTAGTTGATAGTTGTTTATAAAGCGGATAATTGTTTTGATTCACCTGTTAGGGAATAGGTGTTCAGATGAATAGTTGAAGAAATGTGTTTGATAAATTTAGTTGTTAGTTTAGATTAATGTAAATTCCAAAGATAAAATTTTCAAAGGGTATTTTTTGACAAAAAAAATGAAGCGCTACTTTTGAATACCAAGAGCTAAACTTATTAGATTTTTCAGAAATGCTAAATGTTATTTGAAATGTTAGCCCAAACACTACGTTACCGAATGATAAAATTTGACTTATTAGCATCTTGATTTGGTCAAAACAATAAATGGTATTCCAAAGGGAGGAAATTACTCAAGGTATGTGAAGCCTAGCACTCATTTTGTTGAATCCCAAATTTACAATGCGCCAAAGCAATGTAAGTCTTTCAAAATAGGTACGGATGAGAATATCTTAGTACGTTTAATTAACTATCACGTTCCCCCTCCTCCCCCAAAATTAAAAACCCCTAGGTGGTAGTTGACATCAGAGGCTTCCTGGATAGCAAATGGACTGTCCACCTCAACTATGTGAAAGACCCGTCAATTTGGTGGCAGTTGACTAGAAAACAGCAAGAATTATAAGCGGACCACTTTAATCCCACTGCAAAATCTCCGAGCAGCCTTGGATTTGGATGAACACACTTATCAATTTGCTCAGAAAATCTTTAAGAGAGCCATTTCAGCACAGAAGAATTGTCGTGGAGTGTGAAGTTCAAAGTATATGTGGGATGATCAGGCAACTTCTGTTGCTTGCTAGTCGCTACCGCTGTTTAGTGTGCTTGTAGTTGTAGCGGGTAAGGAATGCTACATCTGAATCTTTCTAGATCCCGTGAAAAAGAGACCTACACTAAGAGTTGTCCATTGCACGGCTGCTTAGTGCTGATCTGAATTGGTGTTACCTGCATTTGCTGGCATCCACTTTTTTCATGGCTGGTTGAGTTCCATGGCTGGTGAAAGATGCTGGTTGGTTCTTTATATTTGAGTTCCGTGGCTGGCATCCACTTTGCATAGCTGAATGTGTTTTGTTTTGCTAGTCCTGAGCCAAATTATGCATAAATTACAATTGCACTTTTTAAGGCATGAGAACTCAGATCTATTTCAACCATTTTTTGAGTCGTTTTATATATAGAGGGATTAAGACATAATCACCTCATTCGGTGTACTTAAAAAAAAGGTGAGGTTGATGACGATGAATCAAGTACTTTTATCTTCTCTAATAGTCCGATGCTCACACTTCCTTGCTTCTCTTCCCAGTTCTCAAACACAGCCTAAAGTGCTCATAGCTAGACTAAAAGAAAGTGTCACTTAAATCAAATCTGGGAACACAAAGATAGGACAGATCATAATACCCTTCACCTCAACCTTGGGCTCAAACTCAAGCTGAAGTCTCTGGCTCAAATGAAGCCTGAGCTCAAGCTTCAGACCGCCATTCGTAGCAGTAGAATGCCCTGTCCTCAGCTCATGACTTCTGCTAAAAGTAAACCGGTTGTGGGATTCATTCAAGTGCACACAAATTGCAAAAGAGATCTAACAAAACTGATAACTAGTAGCAAGAAACAATAAGTCGCTTAGAAAACAATGACAAACTGATAACATTAGAAGAAAGAGGCAACAATGATACACAAAAATGCGTGTTTTTGTTATTAAGTGAGCGGCATTACATCGGATTATAATTCTCAATTTCCTACATTAAGAGGAAAGACAATCAAATGATAAGTTTACAAGGACCTAGGAGGTTTTTCTAACAACGCAGAAAGATAAACCTCATCTTGCGACTTGGGACTGACAACCCATTTATGCTTCTTATACCTGAACTGCAGAAACATGTACATATAATCATCTAAGTCTCTTCTGTTACAGAAGAACTTATCTATCCATAACAAGCCCCCAGGTCTCAAAACTCGATCCCAATCAAATAGCATGAAATCCAACAGTAGCAGATCGATCCAGCCGTCCAAGAGCGCTGTTGTGTGAATCAGGTCCATTGTGTTCTCAAAGAACGGGAGCCTCTGATTTGGCGTTACATACAGAGGAATCAGCCCTCGAAGTGCAATCATCTCATTAAAGGGCGCTCCTAAGTTCAAGGCGGTTGAAATAATGGTGACATTGTGTTCTCTCATCCTAGCAGCAAAGGTCCCTGTTCCCACACTGTAATCAAGTCCAATCCTTATCTCCCCCGGCTTGATGGCCAAAACATCACTGATCAGAAAATCGGCCGGAGAAAGAGAACTCCTATTGACCCATTTAAGGATCTCCTTTTCCACCTCAAAGCATCCACTGCACTTTGTGTAACCTCTATTAGGATTCTTACTTGATAAGCATTCAAAATTCCTACACTTGTAAAGGTTCCATCGAACATTTCTCGCATCAGGAATCTTCCAAAGTGACTCGTTGATGGGGTATGGCTTGAGGTACAGCTTTGATGCTCTTGTCAAGCAACGCCTTCTTGGCAAAGGATCACACCCATGAAGCATAAGCTTCTGAGCTATATTCCAATCATCTTTGCAATAAGATCCAACATCATAGTCCATGTAGGATTCCAATTCTTTTTTCATCAATACACAAGCATGGCCGATAGTATTGTATACCTTTTCTGTTCTAAAAATGTTCACTTTCCCATTCTTGTTCTCTTTCGGGGTGATGTACTTTCTGATCTCCTCAATCACAAAATCATTAATCAAAGGATCCTCCAAATACATGGAGTTTCCAATGCCTTCCCCTTTCGGTAGGCGAATTTGTCTGAGAGTGATGTGAGCTTCATATAGTGGCCTGATAACCTCTTCCTCCAAGTATCTCTTAAATTCTAGTCTTGATATATTGCTCTGAGCTAATTGACCTTTATCTTTCTCCATCTTTTGTACTTCAGATTCGAGCTTTTCCTGCAAACTTTCCATTTTTTGAAGTACTTCCCCAATACGATCCATCATTGCATTCACATCAAATCCATAGGAAACATCCTTACACCCATAAAAATGACGGCATATATCTTCACTACGAAGAAAAAATCCAGCAGAATATAGCCTAACCAGACTGGAGATAATCACAATGATGACAAGCCCTCCCAAGAACAACTGCAGCCAACCCATAATTCGGGTTAATCTGCATTTTGGGTGGCACAACCTTGCCATCCCCATTAATATACAAATCACTTCCTAGCTCTGGTTTTGCTTCCTAATTTCCTTAACAAATTAAGCAAAATTCATATGATTTTCTGAACCACAATAACTAGAAACTGACCTACACAAATAGACAAAGGGCTGAATATGATTCAACATCAGCCAAACTTGATAATTCAACCAAATTCAAATACTTTTTGCTGATTCCTGCTAATCAGAAAGCAATTCTATCGCTGATCCCCTAACGGATACCGGTTACGATGCAGAATCACTCAAATCAATCACAAAAC
Source organism: Selenicereus undatus (assembly GCA_017589665.1). Taxonomy (NCBI): domain Eukaryota; kingdom Viridiplantae; phylum Streptophyta; class Magnoliopsida; order Caryophyllales; family Cactaceae; genus Selenicereus; species Selenicereus undatus. The sequence goes on from JACYFF010031955.1 coordinate 12,754,958, forward strand.
TCAATACTGCAGTATGCTAATCACCCAAATTCCAAGGACTGTTCAGATACATCAACAGAAATAGGGAAGAACATGCATATTGAACAAATAACATGAAGAATAGCTCATAAGGGCAGAATCACATTTACCCATCTTAAAGCCCCCTCAGATAAATGCAGAGAACAATTTGAAAGCCCTTTCAGTGCCAGCCTGCAATATTTAGAATGCATAAACCATATTGTAAGAGGAATGCTGAAAGATGAGAACTTTGAGTGGGGTATTAAAGTCTAAAGGCCCACTTTGCTTAAACCCCACAAAACCCCATTTTACTAATATAAATCAATCCCAGAAAACCAATTGCTTGAAATTCCCTCAAGCGCGAGCCCTTTTAAGCTGGAAATTCTTCAACTCCAAGAATCAGTACCCATTAAAAATGGCTGAATTATACTAGGAAGACATGAAACCAAGCACAATGACCCTGAGAATCTACAAAACCCATGTGAAGGGATTCTTGAAAAAATCGATCAGCTAATCGGTCGGTTCATTTTATAACCCAGAAAGAGTGAAAAGTTAAGAACACCCAGTTGAAAGCAGCTCACTTGCGGAGAGATAAAGAGTGGATTAGGTAATTTCTGACCAAATTCGGATCGGCTTCAACTCTGAGCCGCAAATTGTCATTTCTTTTTTTCCATCTCATGTTGACCTTAAAATTGAAAAGTGGAAAAGGGAAGATTTCTTCGTCCAGTTGAATATTGCATTTTACGAGTTGTGGCTTTCAGGGAGATCTCTTCGTGTGTTAGGCGATTTACCATAGCCATGACCGCAGAAGATGAATAGATGATCCACTTTCAGCTGACCAAGCCCAAACAGCATGAGAACATTAAAACATTACCATTTTCCCAAAAATTCTATTGTACATACCTATGTACTTAATTATATATACACCTATATAAGAGGGTGTATATTATACTAAAATACATACGTTTATATCTAAAAAATTTTAGGATACGGTAAACACCCTCTTATATAGGTATGTATATAGCTAAGTACATGGGTATATACCATAAAATTACTACCATTTTCCTCTACACTCTGGAGTCTAGACCCCCCCCCCCCCCCCCCCCCCCAATAAAAAACATAGGAAAACTAAAAGGCCCTATTCCTTTCATTGGTAGATTCCAATTTATTAATTTCAATCAGTTTTAATTCACTTCAACCCACTTCGCCAACTTTAATAAAAAAATATCCACTTCAGTCAACGTCAACTAACTTCAACCAACTTCTGCCCTTCATATAAAATTTTTTTTACCCACTTCAATCAATTTCAACCTACTTCAACCAACTTTTACAAAAAACTATCAACTTCAAACTAGTTCTACCAATCTCAACCAATTTTACCAATTTTTTAACTCATATTTCCCAACGAAAGGAACATACGCTTAAGTATGGGTTATCCTTTTGGGAATGAATTAGTCAGTGGGAGATTCTGGTTAACTTATATGAAGAAGTTAGTATGGAAAAGGCAAGTTTCATGCCGGCTAGGGTTAATTTGTGAGTTTATCCGTGGGTTAATCTATTTAACTCTAAATTTGCTCAATTTATGGGTTTAATTTCGATTATATGTCAAAAATGTATAGATATTTCAGTTTATAACTATTGTTGAATTTTATATTATGTACGATTATTTTCAACACCCATCCTCGAAATTGTTGGATTTTTTAATTGAAGCAGGGTTTTTAAAATGTATGTATTGATATCTATTGTACATAGATAAAGCTCGTTCTTTCTGTTGACAAGGTTAACAAAATTTTATCCGACTCGATTACTTAAATTTATCCAATTCGTAAAAAGAGGGTAAGATTATAAATTTTTTGTTTGAATTTTAAACTCAAATACAAGATTTTTCCTACATCTATTGTCCATGCTCGAATTTAGGCCCTGTCCAACGTTGTAAAAAAATAAATAAAATTGACTTACGTTATCATAATTTTGTCCGAATTTTAGACATTTGATTTGTTCAATCTGAATTTGACTCGAATTCGGATATCCGTCACCTCACCCCTACTCATTGGGGAAATATTGCCAATGATTAGGACGAGTCGTGAAGGATTGTTATTTTCTCGGAGAGCAATGGTTGGCAAGGACATGGAATTATTGAAAATACTTATATATTTTTTTTTTTTTAAGAAGTAGGAATGAATAGGAAAAAATGGTAAAGATTGAAAAAGACTAGGAAAGATTGATAATGATGGATAGGGATTAGGTTGATTTGGAATGACCACTAACAGCTGATAGGGAATTATTTAAGAGAAATTGATAAACAATTATTTATCAATGAGAAGAAAAGGGCAAAAGGCCCATAAACATTTATATTTGTTAGAGTCAGATGAGTCGAACCACCACCTATTCAAGGACTGCTAGTTTTCTAAACTCCTCTCTATTGGGCTTCCCAACAACAATAAGTATAAAGCTGCCCGCATCCCATAATTATTATTCAAATTTCTGGATCATGGAAGCAAAAGAAAAGGTTGATAGGTATAGCGATCCTAGCTTAGAGCAGTGATATGCCTCTCTTGACATATCAAGAAAACTGTTATGTCATTCGATACTGATCACAAAAGCTTAGCCGCTAAAAAGGCTCCCACACTGGCGGCTTAGCAACGTTGATCGACAATTGAGGTTTGGATGGATCGTTCAGTACTGGTGTGTTCTTTGCAAGAGGGGAATAGCCTTCTGCCAGACATTTCACGGATAATTGATGAATGCCTTAGTTTAAAGGACGGTTTTCTATACTGTATTTTTAGAAAAGTGGATAGAGGATAAATCCAGATGGCATATAACCTAACAGTTCAGGTATGAAACGAATGTATGTAATTTAGAATCTGTTAATTAATTTGGACTGTTTCCAATTTTCCATATGATGAGATACGTCTGCCTACTGTGAATGAAGTTAACCCACCCTCCTTACCCTAAACAATAGCCTGCAACTAGATTTGGGCCTTATCTTGCAATTTGAAGGTTTGGGCTGAATGAACTAAGTATCTTATGGATCAGTTTCCAGGCCTCATTACTACTCTACCTGTTTTGGGCCTCGATATAATAAGTATGACTCATTTTGGGCCTGATTAAAATCTTGCAAATGAGAAAAAGGCCCATACATGTTCTTACTTTTCTCTTGTTTTATTTAGAGGATGTTTGGCAAATAGCTTTTTTGATCAAAATTAGCTGTTTGATCAAGTAAAAAAACTAATTTAAGTGTTTGATGAAAAGGTTTTTAGAAAAGCTTTTTGGGTCCAAAAAACTAATTTGAAAAAGGCTAATTCTATGAGCTTTTTGGATGAGTTTTTTCTGAAGAATTAGTCTTTTGTCTCATAACTTTATCAGAAACAGCTAATTTACCAAGCAGTTTTTCGACAAAAAGCTAATTCAAACAGCTAACTTAAAAAGCCAATAGGTAATGCAAAAAGCCAACAGCTGTTTGCCAAACAGGACCCTAGAAATTATATTTGCATCAATAAGAGTACACCGACTCAATGTAATTTGCTCATCTTAATCCTTATTCTTAAATCCCTCTATTTTCATCATGATATTCTCCATTAATTGCACCATATTTTGTTAGCATAAATTTGGCACCATTTTGTTGATGTATTTAGAATAATTGTTTTAAACATGCAATTACCTGAAGTCAATATAAATTTTGGGCAATAAGTAGTACAGTTATATATCACATGTTGACAGAATTTAAATTAAAAACTTTATTTAACGAGAACAAATATAAACTATAAAAACCAACCTCTCCTAGTCAATGATCATACGAATTTTTTGTTTACCAAAAATGCTTTAATTTAACGGATGGTTAATTGTGCAAAATTTGACTTTAGAATCCTTTATGAGCACATTAGCATAATTCGAGACCACGATTGTTACCACTAAATTTCAAACCCCTGTATTTTTAAATTTTTGGACTTTTAATAGGCTTATTACGACTTTTTTAGTTGATCGTCATGACTATATAAAAAAAAAGAGACAGCCCGATGCACAAGCATTTCGCGTTCGTGTAGAATCCGGGGAAGGGCCGCACCCAAGGGGTGAATTGCAGACAGCCTAACCTGATTTTGTCAATGGCTGATTTCACAACTACAACCTGTGACCTTTTGATCACACGGAGACAAATTTGCCGTTGATCGTCATGACTATGTAAAAGTAATATTCTTTGAAAAAAATCCCTTTTTATTAGGCTTTATTACAACTTAATTTATGATACCTGGCTTTTGCATGCAATTATGACTATGTGGGTGACAATTGACACAAATTTCGCACCAACATTTTACAAGATGGAGATAGATTAAAGTTCATTGAGGTGGATGGATAAAGCCTTCCTAGGAACTTGGTTTTTTTTTTTTTTTTTTTCACCCTGAATCCATGAATTTTTGTTTGTTATTTTCCTTTTAATAGGAGTAGCTGAGATTTTTTTTTTCCCACACCAATATTTTGAAAACTACAAACTATTAATTTCTACTTTAACCTTTATTACCGAACACAACTTTTAAATTGTTAGATATGTGTCAAAATTAACTATTAATTGTTAGTAACAGTTGGCAGTTAGCAACATTCTCGACTAACAACAGTTAATATTAAGAGTAGAAATGACTATTAACAGTGATTGGTGATTACTAAATAGTGAGGCTAACACAGTTTAAGTTTGTAATATGCTAATTAACTAAATATCAAGTTCTTATGAAAGATATACTTAAAAAAAAATAAAATCTATCATCAAATAATAATTTGCTCAATATAAGTTAGTACTATTGTGAATATCAAAACAGTAATAATATATAGGTAAAAATAATTAACTTTCTTTTAATATATATATAGGCAAAAAAGTAAGGGAAAAACTATCATCAAATAATAATTTGCTCAATATAAGTTAGTATTATGGTGAAATATATCTGATTCAAAGAAAGAATCACAAAAAAAAATATGTAGAAAAAAATATATGGTATTCTTCTATGATTCTATCTCATACTTATTGTCAAAAATGTCAATATTTCTTATTCCTAAATATTACCACATTTTGTTAAATTTCTAAATGATCGAATTTTTTGGTTGAAAAGTGTTTTCAAACAACAGTAACAAAACAACACATTTCAGTACGGGTCCTATTTTTATGGGGTCGGGAGAGATTCAGATGTTTTCAACCTTATATAATATAAAAACAGAAGCATTTAATGATTATTTCTTGTTTTGTTAAAATTTGACAATAAGTTTAACATAAAGGGAGCAGTTCATCTGAATATATTTAGTGGCAAAAATATTTTGCTTCATTTGTGGGGATACTAGTCGGAGATACTTTTACAAATTATCACTTGTCTCATTAACAACTTAAATTAAGCACATATTCAACATATATTCAACTTAAATTATCACTTCTCCTTTTTTTTCTTTCATGTATTTGAAATTATTAAAAAAA
>JACYFF010031955.1:12760416-12867534 GCA_017589665.1 Selenicereus undatus
CTTATTATTAGATTAAAATATAGATCTAATGCTCTTGACACAATTTTTTCTTTTTTCCACATAATTCCATTCACCCATTTTTAGAACATTTTTGAAAAATACTTTTTTTTTTCTTTAAAACAAAATGAAAGCCAAGGGTAGGGATGGGCGTGGGGTGGATTTGGTGGTGGATTGAGCTATACCCGCATTCATATCCATTTTTAAAAGTCATACCTATACCCATACTCATATCTATCAGGCTTTGGATGGTTGTATCCATACCTACACCTATAGGATTTTTTGGGTTTACGGATTTTATTCGGGTATATATAAAGTGCGCAATTCACCCATTTTTAGAACATTTTTGAAAAACACTCTTTTTTTTTTCTTTAAAACAAAAAGAAAGCCAAGGATAATGATGGGCATGGAGCGGGTTCTTGGCGGATTGAACTATACCCATACCCATACCCATACCCATTTTTAAAAGTCATACTCATACCCATACTCATATCTATCAGCTTTTGGATCGTTGCATCCATACCTATATCTATTGGGTTTTTCGGGTTTACGGATTTTATTCGGGTAATAATAGAGTGCGCAAAGTGTCGCTCATATTAAACTCATATTTGCATTCACGGTGTATTTGATTAGCAATTTCAAGCGATGCTACTAAAATTCATGTTGGATAAACTCACAGAAGTTAAAAATGTAAAAAAATTTAATTTTTCATTTCTACATGAATAAACACTATACACTTAGAATTTCATGCCAAATATTTATTTTTGAATTTTTACCGTATTTTGGTCGCCTTTTACTAGCAAATCGGGTACACAATCAGGTACGAATTTTAAGAATCCATACCTATACATATATTTATTTTTAAATGCAATACCCATACCCGCCCTATACCCATTTTTTTTACAAGTTTTCATACTCATATCCGTTATAAATGGGATGAGTTTAGGACGAGTTTTTCAAGTTTTGGTGCAACTCCCATCCTGAAGCGAAACCCATCGAATTGAAAACTTGGTTAGCTGCCGTAAATTATTATGTACCCTCATATACACATACTTTCACATCTAATCTATATATATTTTCTTAGAATGTATTTATTATATATTTTATTTTTAATATATAATTATACATTATATAGAAGTGCATACTTTTGAACGTATGATATATAGACTTTGAATAGCTACATATAAGTTATAACTCTATCCCCAAACTTTAATTGAAAGGTCTCAACAGTCCTAAAAGGACATTTGGTTGGCTACATATTATTGGCAAGGATGACTAGGTAACATCCATGGGCAATTTCGTCATTTACTATTCCTCCTCAAAGAAAAAGACCCATTTTTCTCTCTCTCTCTCTAAAAACTCGTAAAACACAAGACAATCTCTCTCCCTTTCTCTCTCCTCTGCCCTCTCTCTCTCTCTCACATACACACACACATATGCAAAGAGGAGGACGACTTTGGCTCCCCTTTGTTATTTCTTCTCGACTTCGAAATTTATGGAAGTCCCATCTCAAAAATACTCAGCATAAGCTTTGCTCACAACTTTGAGGCCTTCTTATCAGGTAAAGCCTGCCTCTCTTAGCTTATTATTCCTCGTTTTTGCTTTCTGGGTATTCACTCGTATCGTGTGTAGTTTGGTTTGATTGGTTTTGCCTGCAAGAAACCACGAATGATCAAATCAAGGCTAATCAAACACAAACCCAATATACCCATTTCTCCAAATTTGGTTCCTCACGTTTTTTTCGACGTTTTGAGCTTCTTTAATGATTAGTTATAGTCAATGCGAATGTGCCTCCCAACAGCTTTTGTGTATGTATTTTGTGCTCATGTATTCATTTTTGCTTGTTTTGGTTTTATTTTTGCGTAAATGTAAGTTACCCTTTCAACTATTTCTTGGGTGTTTTCCAGTTTTTTCCCTAAGAGTGTTTTCGTAGTAAAATAAAGCTTGGATCACGTGTTATTTCTGCATATTTTTGTTTCAACTTCTTTGGTTTTATGCTAGTATCCTTGGTGGGTATGTTTGAATTCTCGCTTTCTTTTTGCTGTGCTGCTTGAGTAGGTGTTTTTCATGAATCATCTCGTTTGTTGGTGAGTAAATTTATGCTTTGAACATGAGTTATTGTTTATTTTACGTGTTTGATAGGTTATTTTTCGAATTTGGATCTAAGATGTTGGCTTATTTGCTATGTGTTGGTAGTATCGAAGCTTTTCTGGGTTTTGCTGGAATTTTGCTTTCTGGGTTTCATTTGGGTGCTGTTGCTGCTGTGTTTTTTCCCATTAATTTGTGGTTATAGCAGGAAAAATCTCCACTGCGGGGGAGTTACTGAGAAAGGGGGTTGGCTAAGAGGAGGTGGAGGAGAGAGAAGGTTTGGGACCTCTCTTTTTGGGAATACCATTGACTTTAAGAACACGATTTGATTAGGGAAGAGAATGTGGCAACAATTAGGTTTTGCCTCCTGGAGAGTTTAGGGTTCAATCCCAAGATTCATTGGGGTTACTTGGGGTTCATGGTTTTCTTTATATATGGAGATATTTCTATTTGGGCATGATTGAACTCTATCTTCATGTATACCTTATGCTACCAGTTCCAGCAAGTTGAATCCAACAAATGCATACCCTTCTGATTCCACCCTATAGGAATATGTATTCATCAAAAGTAAGATCAGGCCATTTTTATCATTTTCGATTTAAATTACATCTGTGAATCGCTTAGTTGTGGCTTTGAAGTTGGCCTACTAATACAACCCTCATCACAAGAATTGGCTGAGACTGCAGATCCAAGGGTTGGATCCAGCTTTTATCGTGGTTTTCTTTTTGCATTTGGGTTTATCATGTATATCTGAGTGTGTATCTAAGGATGCAACGTGTACGCTAGGATAGGATGATTACATAGATTGGGAGCAGTTGAAAGGTCATGGAAATCGAGAAAAGGGTAAGAAAGACGAACTAAATTTTGACATGATTCGGAGTTGTTTAGTATTTACTAGCAGTCAATCAAGTTGGTCATGTTCCCAGTATTCTGCAACATCTTAGTGTTATTAATCGTAGAGTTTTTCATAGTCCTTTGATTTTGAAGTGGTTTAGGTTCTCCTTTCCTTAGAGTCATGATAGAGCTTCTCTGGAGATTACTTGGACCGTTAAGATTTCAAAAAATGTATTGTTTCCCCCTCAGACCTATGTCGTATTCTTGATAGGCTGTTTAGTGCCAGTGGCATCTTGCACAAAATCTCTCTTAGGCAGATCATGCTCCACTCTTCTTTGAAGTGCAGTCGGATGTAATGATGGATGTTCCTGTGCATTTTTGCAATTTCTTGATTTTTTTTTTGGGGGGGGGGGGGCCGCTTGGGGATAGATACTTTCAATTGACTGCTGCCATGAATGAGCAAGGATCGTTTCATGGTTAGTGAACCTTGGTAAATGAGGAAGGACCTCTACATGAAGTTGTTGGGTAAGCTGGATAGATTTGATGCACCCCTCTGTTTGCTAGAGTTTGGTTGTCATAGCACATCCCTGACGTCAGTATACTACTGATTGACGTTATTTTCTTCAGCACTTTGGCCTTAGACTTGCATGTTTTCCATTTTGTATGCTAAGAATTAAACTGACTTTACCTTATTTAATCTCAAAAGAGGTAATTTTGCCTTGGCTTTTCAGCTAGCAATTGTCGACATGTACATGCAACAGAAATTAGCACAACTGATGGGAGTTGAAAATCATTAGTCATTGAGCAGTTTGTACAAACATAATTTGTGGATTGTTCCCCCCAAATTGCTGCACTAAATTTCCAAAAACTGTCTTTTTGCAGGTAATTGTCAAGCTGCTGGTTTTGCACTTTTTGCCACACTCTTTCTGCCGACTTTTCAGCTTCCTTCTGCTGATGGACTCAAGTCACCTGGATCAAGAGGATGGAAGTTCACCTGAAACATTTTCTGATTCCTCTGTCTCGCCAGATTCTTCTGAGACAAGTGAGATATTTGGAGAGCCAGTGGTGCATCCTCGAGTAGGTGATGAATATCAGGTGGAAATACCTCCCATATTAGGCGAGTCTGAAGTTCTTCATCTGATGATAAATCCAGCTGATCCTGAAGGCGTCATTGACTCTTCTCATTGTTTTACAATGGGACTTTCTGTACCAGTGATGTGGGTATGCAATCAGGGAAACTTAATTAACGATCAGATGGTTGACTCTCTGAAAATACCGCTGAGATCCAAAAGCACAGCAATAAACTCAGAAAAGAAAGAACCCAACGGCCAAAGTGATGCCCCTAATCAGACATCTATGAGCAATGGGTACAGCCTAGTTCCTGGTTTGTCAACCGACTCTTGGAGTGACTTTGAAGTTGATTGTTTCCTTCTTGGGTTGTACATGTTTGGGAAGAATCTTCTTCTAGTTAAGAGATTCATGGATGGCAAAGAAATGGGACAAATACTGTCTTTTTACTATGGTCGATTTTATGGGTCTGCTGGATATTGTAGATGGTCAGAGTGTCGGAAGATGAGAAACCGAAAATGTGTACTTGGACACAGGTTTTTCACTGGATATCGGCAGCAGGAGTTATTTTCTCGTCTGCACCCTCGTCTTTCTGAGGAATCCAAAACTAAACTGCTGGAGGTACTTGACCACCTAACTTGCTGTTATGACACTTTTATGTTAGTGAATGTATGGAGATTTGTTTGTAAGTCATTATACAACTAGGGATTAGCAACATGTTTTGAGAACGCAAGCTTGGGGGAGGGGGGTGGGGAGCAGAACTCTTGAGAGGTTATTTGAGTGAAGGAATCGCAGAGTTATAGTTAAGTCCCAACCTATTACGTTCTGTTCTCTCATATACACTGTCTTCATTGATTAATCTAACCACTTTAATGTTTCTTTTATTTTCCAAGAATAAGGGTAAAACTAAAAACTAACAGCAAAGAACAGTCTCCTTCTTTGCCTTCAAAAAGCGTAATGGATTTGTACAAAAACTTACTGCATACATGTTGCTGTGAGCTGTGTTACCAGGCGGCCAGGGCATTTGCAGAGGGAAGGACTTCATTATATGACTATGTGTCCACACTTAAGGACTTGGTTGGCATTCAAGCTTTAGTAGAAGCTGTAGCAATCGGGAAGGGGAAGGAAGATCTCACAACTCTATTTCTAGACAGCTCAAAAAACAGTCAAATGTTCTCCAATCGCCCTGAAATACCTTCTGGCAAGGCCTGTTCTTCTTTGACGTGTGCTGAGATAGTCCAGTATCTAACAGGTGACTTCCGGCTTAGCAAAGCTCGATCCAATGATCTCTTCTGGGAAGCAGTTTGGCCCCGCTTGTTAGCGAGAGGATGGCACTCCGAGCAGCCAAGGGGGGATGGTTACACAGGCTCCAAGAATTGTTTGGTTTTCCTCATGCCGGGGATCAAGAAGTTCTCTCGGAGGAAGCTTGCCAAAGGAGAACACTACTTTGATTCTGTTAGTGATGTTTTGGCAAAAGTGGCTAGTGAACCTGAGCTTCTTGTGCTGGAGGCTGATGAAACTAGGCCCACCAGTTCCAAAGGAGAAAATGGGTGGGCTGTTGAAGTAAATTCAGATGATGATGATGATGATGATCAAGACTCTTCTGATCATGAACGCCATTGTTACCTCAAGCCCCGTGTTTCTGCTGGGCTATCTAATCTTATGAAGTTTACTGTTGTAGACACTAGTTTGGCTAATGAAGATAATCCATATAGAGTAAGAGAACTGAGGAGTTTACCTCTTGAAGCTAAAAGACTGCCCACCTTACCCTGTTTTTTGAGAAAAACTGAAACAAGTATGGAGGAGGCCAAAGCTGATGTTCTGCCAAATGGTGTTCATAATTCAACCTTTTCTGATCATGTTAGTGGAAGTCAAAGAATACAGGGCAATGACTTGGATCCTCCAAAACTGCTAGTTGATGTCAGTCTACCCACTGACCACAAATCAAGAGCCATAAAACATCAGTTCAGCCGCCGTGTAAAACCTGGCCTGTCAAATTGCCCAGGTCAAGTTATGAAGCGGCGGAGATTAGCTTCTTGTGGTGAGGCCGAGGTGACTTGTGTCTTGAGCTTACCAGCTGGTAAGAATGCTGCTTTCAGAGGTATGAGCAAGACTGTCATGCCTCCAAAAATGAGCCTGGCTCAAGTGAAAGTATTACAGACTGACTCTTCAATTTCTGGCATTCCAACTGAGAATGTTCTTGGGAAAAGTTTGGTTATGGATGCAGTTGATTCTCATCTAAAAGAAAATAAGCCTGAAGCTCCTAAGGCTATTGATTTGAACTTGCCCCAGGTTCCAACCGAAGTGCTTGACAATGATGGAAAAGCAAAGGGGGAAGAGAGGGAAAATGCCGCCAACCAACATTTTTTTGATGCCGAGAAACCAAAGATAAAAGTGGAAGAAGAGGAAAGTAGCACCAGCCCACATTTTGATCCTTATTTTGGTGCTTATGTAAGTAAGAAAGAAGAAGCGGGTCCTACAGCTGTGGCACCCCCAAGTAGGGATGGAGGGCTTGATCAGCAGCCTAGAAGGCAAAGCACTAGGAGCCGTCCACTAACAACTAAGGCGCTTGAGGCTCTTGAAATAGGGTTCCTACACCCTGTAAGGCATACTAGGAAGAGGTCTTCATCTGCCAACATGCAAGACCAAAAGTCAAAGCGTGCCCGTCAACCACGCAGTAAGAGCACCATGTTATCAAGTGTTGCCGGTTTTGAAGAGAGGCCAGGAGATGATATAACTTGTAATGGCAAGAATGACGCCCCGGGAAATCCTCATATTGAAGAAGCATCTTGCAAACTAATAGGGCTTTCACAACCTTCATGTACGTCAGAAGCACCTTAAAGACGAGCAGTTGACCTACCCCAAGTGTGCGCTTGTGAGTACCTGACATTTGTGATATCAACCCCCAAAACCCACCTTTGTGGTAGTGTTATTGGGGCTGTCAGAAATCGGTAAGGAATGCTAAGCTTAAAAGTGCCATTTTGGGTCTCACCCCGAGACCATTGCGAAGCTTGAGCTGGTTGGTGTCGCACATTTGCTGATACTGTATATACATAGCATACATAGCTAGAAAGAAAGGTTATCAAGTTGAAATTACATGCAGGCGAAGCGGCAGACTGCAAGTTTCAACGCCAAAACTGTGAGCTGTGTATTGAAATAGGAGGAAGGCAAGAGGATGGAACGAAGTTGGTTCGTATCTGCAACTGAAAAGTGCTCGGTTTTTTTTTTTTAAATATAAAGTAGTTGAAGAGTGTATTAATTTAGTTGAGAATTTTGCATTTGTTGTTTCCATGTTGGCGGTGGGAGGATTCTGTCTAGATATAATTGACCAAAGTTCCCTTGATGTTGTTGCTAGAGTGTTTTTTTTTTTCCCGGTGCAGGAGACGCAGCTGTGTTGAATTAATCAAGGATGATTATTGCATTTCATAATCTTTGTTTAAAAAACAAATTACAGTAAACGTATATGTTACTACTTTCGGTCGCCCACAAAAAGAAGTCAATCTTACAAATATAACATGAGATTATCTCATCTGAGAACTAACGATATTTCGAATTATACAAGATATTCACGTAAAAACTTTTCATCTTGCATTGTTTTGAAACCTACATTTCATGATGTTAGCCTCTATTTTCAAAATCTTGAAATACACCTTATTGGGAAAAAAAAATCTACTATTGTTACTGATGAAATTATATCAATGCCCAAAAAATCACGCCTATATATGCAACCTCCATCTAGTTAAATACTTGGTTTTCTGTCTTCTCTTTTTCCATTACTACATCCAAATGAATTTCAAACACAAATATAATATCAACTAGAGGAGGAAATCATCTTTTTTTTAAAGGGTTTGAGGAATCTCAGACACAAATAGGATAGCCTATGATCGTGCCCCTTGACAACCTTTATGCTTGGAGGGTAGATTATGGGAGTTTGATGCATGTGCCGGAGAGTATCCTATCCCGAGCATCAAAAGACATGAACAATTTTATGGGTTCCAATATAATATAATACCCTTCCCTCTTTCTTTGATTAAAAAAATAAAAATAGAGTTGAGTTCCTATTAACTTATGAGGGGTAGGAATTTTAATTACGAATCTCAAAATGTGAACCTGAATTCCTGTTCAAAAGAAAAAAGTGTTAAATCATTTGCAGTGACTTGTGTGTGTTAGTACAAATACTCATGCTTGGTAGTGTGCATGGTTGTTGTTCTAGAGGAAGAACAGTCTTAGGTGAAAGTTGCACTTGCACCAACTAGAAAAGGGATAAGATATGTGCAAGGGGTAGTGGGGTATGGCTCAAAAAAAAAACGAAAGATTAGGAAAACTAATTTTGTAGGTAAATTCTACAACGAAATTTGCCTATTCTTGCCAAGTTGAAGAAGGCAAAGCCAAAAAGGCAGTGGAATCAAAGAAGTCGAACTGTTCATGTAGCTTTCTGTTGTCCATTTTGAAATTTGCCTGTTCTTGCACTTTGTTGCCTCATAATGAACGAATAATTAACAACTTGGCATTAAAATTTAAAATCTCAGGGCAGGTAATAATACCTTCAAACTCTTAATTTTCGTCAAATATGCCATTGAAATTTTGTTTTTGTCATCTATGTCATTGCAAAATAATATTTTGGTCAAAAATACCACACAATCTCTTTTTGGCGACTATAATAAATATTTTTATTTCAAAATATGAATAATAAGAATTCTAAATGAGAATTGCCCTCTCAGACCTAAACATGCCTTCTCCTCCCCTGTCACGCCTCCCTTCTCACATGTCACAACCTCTCTGCAAATTTCATCATGCATCATCAACATCATCTTTATAAGCACCCCAACATTCAATATTATCAATATCTACCATAATCTTTCACCAACAACAATTCTCAATTCCTTTCAAACGAAAACCGACCTACTTCACAAGCCATCGCCACCATTCACTCCTTTCTTTCAATCGGACGACTCGATTGAACTGAAATTAATCGAGTATAAAGGTAGAGGTTATAGCATGTTAACAATGGGTATGAGTGGCACATTTGATCAAAATAAGTTTCTTTAACGGCACAGTTGACAAAAGAAAAAGTTCAATGCCATATTTGACAAAAGTTGAAAGTTTGATGGTATTAATGTATTATAGTTCAATAACTCTAATAAAATTAGGTTAATTATATTTTGAAATATTTTTATCTTTCACTAAACATTTTTTTAGTGATTTTGTGGTGGCTTGTGAATACAAAATGAACCTATGAATGGGATCACGATGTTTTATTTTCTGTGTATATATCATAAAGTTGGGGGTTCTTTTATGTGAAATTTTTGCTTTTAGTGGTCAAAATTGAGGGTTTAATAGATTTTTACGTCTCATTTAGATCTAAAGAAAAGGTTTTTTCCTCCTATTTTATGATAGAATTTTTTAAGAAAATATCATATAGTACATTATTTTCATTGATCTTTTAGCATGAAATGTTGTCATTGTTTGTTTAATGAAAATCATATTAAGACTTTTTAAAAAAAAAAAATCATTCTCTAAAGAGGAAAAGTTTTATGAGATGGAGAGAATATTTAATTTTTTTTTTCAGTACGTAGTCATTATTAATCCACTTATATTCCCACAAACAATTTTTGCAAACCTTAAAAGTCTCCTCATGAAGGGCAGGGGCTGATGCCATCATCTTTTTTAGATGTGGTCCTAAAATATTTTCACAAAACTATTTTTTTTTTGGGTCTCTTGGAACCAGCCTCTCTACGGGTAGGAATGCCGGTAGAGGTAAGGTTGCTTACAACTGGATCTCCCCAGACCCCGTAAAAGTGGGACCCACACTGGGAGTTGTTGTTGTTGTTGTATTTGTTATCAAGCGTTGAACATGGGCAATTAGTTTTTGTTTTGCAGGCCAGCCTCGTGTGATTATTAGTCCTACAGAATTTACTTGGCTCTTAGGTCACTAATAATGGACACCTCAGTAAATCCTTAGTTCTTTTTTTCGCATAATTAACCATATCTCAACAACGCTCAAAATCAAAGGAGAGCAATTTGTTAATCCACCAAAAAAGTGCCACATTCTATACGAGTTTATCTATTTCATGCGTTGTGTGTGCGTAAGTGAATGAGACACAAAGATCATTGTAGGTAAAATTTAATTCTAGATGTCTCTTAAAAATTTTACGCGTTCCTAAAAAACATATATTGGGTACTTAATAAAATTGTTCCAAGCTCATTTCAGGTAGTCTAGTGGTAGAATAACTGGTTTTCAAAAGAAGATCAAAACTTGATTTTTCATAGAGCGTGTATGTGCATAAAATTTATCCATATAAAAAAATATATTCTAAAATAGAAAATTTTATCTCTGGTTAATCAACTATAACATGTAGGGAGGGGGGGTGGGATCGTCAAAAAGGTCCCCGGCATAGGAAAGATAACTTCCAACAGCATCCCAATCTTGAAAGCGTCCAATCCAAAGTCCAAGCGAATGAGAGCCGCTCGAATTTGAGAATGTTATCTCCTACTACGAGCAACAAGCAATATCCATATCATTTTATAAACAGGAACCGCCTGAGTACCTGAACTTTTCTCTGAGCTTCATGGACAAAAAACATTCCAATATTACAATAACATATTTGACAATAACCACCACAATGCGTTCATTGTAGAGAACAGATTTAAGGGGCGTTACAACATAAAGGAAGAACAACAATGGCATTACAACACCATTGCTACTGCCTTAAGTCAAGATCAGCCCACCTACCGCGAATATATCTTGTGCAATCTTCAGGTGATAAGAAAGGGAATGGAACCCAATTTGTAAGATCACCTGCTGAGCAATTTGCACCACGAGCATCAACGTTCCAAAGGCGGCTTTTCCTTGGCGTTGGGTCGGCCGCTATGGTAGCCATTGGTGCCAACTTTGCTGGGATCACTAGCTTCCTCCTAGGACTCTCGCCCGAGACAGGGAGAAGTCTCAAGCTCGATGTGGTTTATCCAATTGGAGGGTACGTTCGCTGCATTCAACCAGATGAAGGATTCGGTTAGTAAGCCCACTTCTCTGTGACGTATAAATGCAATTTAGTTAAGGACCATGTTTTGGTGAGGGATGTTCCGAAGTGGTTAGGATGAATTGATTGAATATTGTCATAAGATTGGCCTGATGAGTTGGGAGTAGTTGTCATTTCAGGTTTGGATCATTTTAGGGTAATATGACAGTTTCTGTGATCAGCTTGCCAAACAGCTGCAACCAATGTGAATAAGGCAAATTCAGGTTCAATCAGTTTGCGTCAGTTCAAAGTTGAAGTTCCCGTACATGGGGTCTAGTTTTCAGTTCTCAGGTCAGGTAGCTGGGTATGGGTCAGTTTTGTCAGGTCTATTTCAATCAACCTTGTCCTTTGACCCCCCCCCCCCCCTCCTTCCTACATCTGCTAAAAATCTGTTGCATGCTTTCTGCACGAAAACAGAGTTCATGTACCCCGAAACATGGGTTGCAGACCAGACAATATTTTATCGAGCAGTGGCAAAAGCAGAATTAGAGAGATCACTTGATCCCCCTCCTCTCAGTTCTGGAACCCGGCGAAAAAGAAATGTGAATGAACCAGTTATCGCCTTTGGCCCCCCAGGCTCGACTGGTGAGCTCAATGTTAGCGTGATTGTCTCACCAGTCCCACTTGATTTCAGGTAATCAAAGTTGCATCAGATTGACAGATAGCACCAAAATGCAATCCTGAAAGTTGAAACCAACATTACGTTCTCAAAGCATTGTCAAGCTACAATGGCAACACAAATAATAAGGTGCAAGAAATGACTAAAATATATTCAAACAATAATGTGGGAAAACTGACAATAATGCTTAACATGTCTTCAAAGATCAGATTTGTTTCATACGGAGGCGGCTAGGTGATAACTTCTAGATATCATTTTCTTTAACCTGCAAAAAAATGCCTTCCAGGATCAACTAGAACAAATAAGATATCACTAAACTGGAGGGGAAAGAAGAAAACCAACAGAAAAAAACACTGCACAATTTTTTGATTCAGAAGAATTTGTTCAGTTCAGGAAACCTAAGATACTAGGCATTTCAAACATCAACAGCAGTACTTGATTGCATATAATGCATATAACTTCAAGCAGTAGAGTTTCGGATGTTGGACCTATCCAACCTAACTTCTTCAAACATATAAATGTCAAAGGAGTCTGCCACTTGCACTCCTAAGAGACGCTTTGCTTTTGAATCGAACCTTTCTTGCAGGATTGAAGCATTTGGGGGGCCACAGGAGGTAGGAGAAGCTGTGATTAGCAGTATTACAGGATCTAGTCGCCGTCCAGATGTGAGGGCTATGTTGCTAAGAACAAACCTTCGGGGGGACTCGGTGAGGAAAGTTAATTATTATGAGCTAGAATTCAGGGTTGAAAGCCCC
Source organism: Selenicereus undatus (assembly GCA_017589665.1). Lineage (NCBI taxonomy): Eukaryota > Viridiplantae > Streptophyta > Magnoliopsida > Caryophyllales > Cactaceae > Selenicereus > Selenicereus undatus. The sequence goes on from JACYFF010031955.1 coordinate 12,772,797, forward strand.
ACCTTTCAGCGTCACAATGTGGCTGTGTGTTGTGCCCAAAACGGAAAGTTATACACACTCAATGCCCAAGCTCCAGAGCCAATGTGGAATGATGTGAAACAAGACTTCTACAAGATTGCCACTTCTTTCAGTCTCACTTCATGATACGTGCAAGACACTGCAATTTTCCCTCACTTAGGAGACGAAACCTCCCTCCCCCCCCCCCCCTCCTCGTGCCCAAAAAAGAAACATGGAGCTGGAAATGCAATGTTTCAGAAAGGATGCAAAAAGGAATGGCGTCGGAAAATAGAGAATGGAACAGGAAAAGAACTGAAATTACCCTACACATGAAAGTACAATGGATTGTACACAGAAATCATCCTAGACTCCTCACTCAATCAACTCTCTTCTTGTTCTCGGAAACTATTGCAGTTACACTATACTTCCAATCATGCACATGAAACCGCAAGCAAGGCCACTTGTTTGTGCCGAATCAAGAAGAATACAGGTTGGTTGAAGGATCCCATATTCACTAACCTCCACCATTGGAAACTTCGCACCATGATCATCCAGAAGATATCAAGTCTTCTCAGCTAAGGCCTATTCTTTTCGTTGGGAAATTGCAGGTGTGGGATGGTTGAGAGTAAGAGTGAGAAAGGGGGAAGGAGTAGGTGAGAGTGAGAAAAGAGGGAATGAGTGATATTTTTTTTAAGTATGGGAAGGGGAAAGGAGTGGGATGAAAGTGGGAAGGCGTGGCAAGGAATTGAATGAAGTAGGAGAGTTGATGTGACTTACATATTTTGTTTTTTTAAATGTAATATTTTATTTGTGATAGTAATTACCTATGGCAAAAAAAAAAATTTAGCCTGAAAAAAAAATCTTTTTTTGCTGACACTGGTACAAAATATTGTTTTGTCATAGTTGTTACCCCCAAAAAATTGTAATTTTCGTTATTCGTAAAATAAAATATGGATATATTTTTTTTCATATATTAATCAAATACAAACAATGAAAAAAATACACATACACATATGTTAAGGCCCTATTCTTTTCGTTGGTAAATTCAAATTTATAAACCCCAATCCACTTCAACCTATATCAACCACTTCACGAACTTCAATAAAAAAATATCAACTTCAACCAACTTCAACCATGTTCAACTCACTTCAGCTCATTTTAACCAACTTCAACCCATTTTTTACTATTTTAACCAACTTCTACCCATTATACAAAAAAAAAATAAAAATTCAATCAACTTCAATCCACTTCAACATACTTCATCCAACTCCAACTCACTTCAATAAAAAAATACCTATTTCAACCTACTTCAGCCCACTTCAATAAAAAAACACTCACACTCACTTCAACTTACTTTAACCCACTTCTATTAATCTCAGCCAACTTCACCCATTTACCGACTCATATTTCCCAACGAAAAGAACATGCCCTCAATACACAAAAAACAATCATCTGTAATTTGTGTGAAGAACTTTCAATATTTTGTTATTAATGCACACGGGAAAAAATATCCGCTCAAAATGCATGTATAATACATCTGCACTTCCTGTCACGAATTACAAACAATGCAAAAAAAATTGCACATTTCTTCATTATGCCAAAAAAAAATGCAAATTTGACACCAAATTACGATAAACGAAAAATAAATCTGTTACACATACAACAACAATCATCCACGCTTTAATGACCTATAACAAATATTTTGTAACCAACGCAAAAAAAAAAAATTGAGCATCTCTTCCATATATAGAATCAAATTCAAAATATCTACCAGTCACAAAAACCTAACATTCGCTTAACAAAGGAAAAAAAAAATTATTTCTTCAATATATATAACAAAAATTACATCATCTACAATTTCTAACACGACTAACAAATATTTTCATAACATCCGAAAAATCAATAAAAACTTTTCATAACTATTATCAGACTATTCATACACACAATTACATAAATTATAAAAGTTTTCAAAATATGAAAAATAATATTTATATGTAAGAGTGGGAAGGAGTGGGTGAAAAGTGAGTGAGAGTGGGAAAGAGTAGTATTTTTTTTAAAGTGTGAGAAGATGTGAAAAAGGGGGTGAAAGAGTGGTGGGAATGGGAAGAAATGAGTTGGATCCATTAAACTACGAAAAGAGCAAGGTTTAAGTTTGCAAACTAATCTAAGTTATGAGGAGGTAAGTTAAATACTAGACGGCAAAGTAGTCCTAATCCAAAGGAACATGTTTGTCATTGCTGTTGATGAACCAAATTCCAAACAACGGGCATGTACAAGAACCATGATTACATAATTTAAGTTCGCTAACAAGACAGAGCCATAAGAATACAAAGGGAATAAGCATTTTGTTCGTAGTTTTTTTCTTGATATGACTTCCCTTGTACATGGAATTGTCCTAATGATCATCAGGTCATGGAAAAAGCCGCTTAAGAACGTATCATTTGAATTATAATCTACCCGTTTAATGTTCATGGACATGTTAAAAGCTTAATTAGTTATATAGGGGAATCCAGTATGATAGAGTTATAACTTGCAAGGCATAAAAACAACCACCGCTCAGTATAAACCCTACTAGTACAAGGTGTTAGGAATTCCCGATATAAGTAGCCATCTAGTCATCAGTTGTTTCGGAAGGATGTGCAAGAACTTGAAAACAGCAGTTGAAAAGTTTTGAACGTTGACAAATGAAGGCACTAAGCAAGCTACAACATTATTTGATCTCCAAATGTGTTAATCTCACTATTATTTGGATACGAAATTCGAGTGTCCTTATGTCCCTTACTATTGTTATGGTTGAATCAAACAGCATCCTACAGTCTACATTCCTATCCTAATCTTGTCTCGTTGACTAAAAATCAAAGTTTAAGTATATGATCTAATAAACAACGAAAAGGAGAAAAATCACAAAATTGACCTAACCAAAGTTTTACGCGTAACTACTACAACTTCGCCTCAAACTTTAAAGATTCCACAATGACTAACCCTAGCTATGAATTTGACGTAAAAGGTGGTAAATCAAACCCAAATCTCGTCATATTGGACGCAATGATCAAGTAACAACGGAAAAGATGAAACAAGCAAGGAGAATAGATATGAAGTAGTACCTTTCAGACTCGGGTTCTGGTCGAATTCGATGGTTTCCGGCGACAAGGTGCAACCCCCATAAGGCATACGATATCTTCCATATGCAAGCAAGCTAGGAAAGAGTGGGAGGGGGGATGGGGGGGGGGAGAGGAGGGAAGCGGCAGCGGTAGACGCTTATTCGGCGGTGGAGAGGTCAGGAAGAGAGGGAAGCCAAAGAGTGGTGGTTAAACTTGCCATTGTTAATCCCGCCTTTTACGTTGGGTTTGATTTCCCGACTATTTGAAACAAACGTGCCATTGCATTAGTGTACAAGGATACCAAATTTACCAAGGCTGAGAAACATTATAACAATCCCTGACATTGGGTTGTATGTAGGGTCGCCGAAAGTTAACCTGACATATTTACTAATCCGAACTGAATACGAAATTAAGTAATAAGGGTGTGCAAAATCAATTAACCGGAGCTTCAGAACCATTTTGTCGGTTCAAAAGAATTCTGAACCGTGGTTGAACTGAAAATTTCGATTAGCCGCTTTTCAATTCGGCCAAAACCCGATCCGAAAAAGTTGGTTAACAGTTTTTTTGGTAACCGATTTTTCGGTTCGGTTACCAGTTAACCATTTACAAATAATAAAAAAGTATACCTTCTTGCCTAAATTTTTCATTTTTTTTATGTTTAAATTTTTTTAATAAAAATTCAACTATGGTTAACATTTATAAATAATAAAAAAGGATACTTTCTTACTCATATATTTTTATTTTTTATGTATAATTTTTTAAAAAACAAAATTATTTTCGGTTCAGTTAACTGCTGATTAACCGAATTTTCAAAGTGTCTGAACCGTTACTGAATTGAAAACCAAAATTTTTTTCAGTACGGTTAACCGCACTAATTTTCTTGAAAAAGTTGTTCAGCTAACCGATTTTTTGGTTCAGTTTTCGATTTCGAGTTTTTTTTTTTCACACCAAACTTTCAACTCGTTTAATAACATGAGTTGACATGTTTAACTAGTTTAGTTAATTGAGTTAGGTTCATGGTGAAAATTTTGACGCAAAAAAAATAGTCATTTAATATGTTTAATTAAACGGATTGAATAAATTGACCCGTTTACCCAAGCGCCATGTATTTTTGGGAAAATTGTGAAAACGTGAGGCTTGATCAACTCGATCTTTGTTTTAGGATTGTGGTTATTGTGGATTATGGACAATGGCTATTTTATGATGATATATTGGACTTAATGAATTGATGTAGAGTGCTCGATAATTATATTTTAGTCAAAATATTAAGTGGGTAAATGAGTAACCAGATAACATAAATTTGACCAACTTATATTAAATGGGTTAATAGATAAATTTAAGGTTTATCTGCTTTAAAAAAAATAAAAAACACAGTACAAGTAAAGGTTTTCAATCTGTTTAATAAGCTAGTAACGTTCAGGTCGACGATTTTTTTAACTTGTTTAAGTTCGACATAGACACAAATTCAACTTGATCCGAATTGTTTTAGAGTCTTAGTTGTACGATGAGAAAAACAAAAAAAAAAAAATTGAACGAGCGTAGAGATTTAATATCTGATATGACTTCATCATCGACAAACAACCATTAAATTTATATTTGTAACTTTTTGTTGTAACGAAACAATTTTACCAACTTGCGCATGATTACCATAAACCAACATTCAGTAATGCATTACAATGACGTTCAACCCTTCTGGTGAATAATTTTTGGGAATGTAATATACACTAGTATTACAATTGTAGCAGTGTAGCAACAACAATGATTTTGAGGGTGGATCTCGCTTTTGGAGGTATGAGATGGTCAAATGTACATAGTCTTACATCTGCAAACATCATTTCCCATAGAGAGAGCCAAATATAAACCAATATTACAAAAATCAAAAGTTTTTCCAAGCAATAATCATAATCGCTTGAAAAAATTTCAAAACATTCAAACATGCTCGTCCATATAAAGGTTAGTGACTCTAGGTACCCGCCCCAAAACTGGGAACTAAAATCAGAACATGTCAATTTGATTGATTTCTTTTGGGAATCAGAATCGAAATCACCAGAATTTTGGCACTAGGACAATGTTTACTAGTTTGAGTACATAGCAAACCACACGTTTCCCATTGGTATTTATTTTATTGTAAATAAAAAAAAAAACAATCACAACTGAAGAAGGCTCACTTTAACGCACACAAAGTATAAAACCCCATTTTACAGCTAACACCTACAAATTAAGGTAGCAAATTACATTTAGTGAGTTAATATGGTGCTATGCAAATAACATTTGGTAGATAGAAGCAAAAATAATAAATTAATGTAACAAATTATAAATTATGACTTGAAAACATGCATAATAAACATAAGTTTAGTAGGAGGAGAAATACTATTTATTTATTTATTTATTTTTGCCTGGGTTTAATGAAGATTTGAGTGGAGCATTTTATTATATAAAAAATTAGTGGAAGAATCATGTCTATACATTAGATTCAGACATTTTGCTTTATTTTTTTTATAACTGATTCATGGATTTCATTTTAATAACCGAAATCAAAGTCCGATTTCCTTAATATTAGAACTTGAACACATTTAACCCCTACCTACACAACAACAACACCTCCCAGTCTGGGTCCATTGAGAGATTCAGATGTAGACAACCTTACCTCTATTGGTATCCTTACCCGTAGGGAAGCTGATTCAAAGAGACTCACAAAAACACGATTTTGAGAAAACAATTTATGGAAAAAGGATTTTGGAAAAACATTTAATGGGGAAATGGAGAACACAACAGCCATAAATGAGTAAAATGCATAAGCAAAGCAATAAGTCGTAGCTAAGGAACAAAGGAACAATAAAGCAGAGGAGGAAAATATACCTTAATAACAAGAGCTAAGCACACGTCGTCTCTTCTTAGATGAAAGAACTTCCTGCGGACAAACACAACTGCCAAAGCTACCCTATTGCAGCTGAAAGACTGACTACGAGACCACCTCTTTGCGATCTAAGATCTAATCCTATCCCGCCAACGTCTTCTATCCTGAGCCACGCCCTCCGACAATCATACAACTCTCAAGTCCTCTCTAATCACCTCGTCCAAACTCTTATTTTGTCGACCCCCCGTCTTTTGCCTTCGAGGATGTTAATGTTCTCACATCTCCTTACTGGAGCATCCACGCTCCTTCTTTTCATATGACAAAACCATCGGAGTCTTGATTCTTTCATCTTATTTTCGATGGGGGGCACTTTAACTAAGTCTCTGAAAATCTCATTCTTAATTTTGTCTATTATTGTATAACCACACATCCATCTAATTATCATCATCTCTGCTACCATCAACATTTGAACCTGAGTCTTTTTTAGAAGCTAACACTCCGATCCATACATTGCCGCCGTTCTAACTACCGTAGAATAAACTTTGCTTTTTAATCATACAGACATCCTCTTATCTATTGTGACCTACTTGCTACTTGTTTCAATCTACTAACTGCTAATTTAATTCAATATACTCTAATCTATTGTGACCTAGCTGACCAACTACCGGCCATCCAAAATTAGGGACGACAATGTGGTGGGGAATCCCTGCCCCTGTCGAGGCCTTGCCCCGCATTGGGGATAAATCCATGTCCCCGATGGGACAGGGATGGGGACAAAGATAAGGATAAAAATAAATTCCCGAGCGGGGATGGGGACTGAAACAGGGCAAAAATTTACCTTGTCCACGTCCCTGCTTCCCCGCTCAAGGAAATATCTCCGATCCCATTCCCGTTTCCTTGTCCTTGATTGGGGAAAAATCTCCATCACTATTCTTGTGTATTAATTTAAAATTATATATGAGCCATTTATTTGTGAGCATAATACTAAGGTTATATCAGTAAATTAAGTTGAGAAAACCATAAATTGTATGAACTTTTTTGTATAATTTGTGCATTGTCAGACTTATGCTTTGTGAACTTGTTAAACTTTAATTTTATGTTAGATTGTAAATTTTAATGAAATTTATTAGACTTATGTTGCATGGAATCTATAAAAGTTTATTGTACAATGAATTGGATTAGGGTTTAGGGATGGCAAATTAGACATTCATTTAAAACTTATAATATAACTATCACAAATGAGAGAAAAAAATAGTTAGGAAAAATTCCCATTGAAAATTAGATCACCACTGGAGATGGAGATGAGATTTTTTTTTCCCTGCAATAAAAAAGAGGACGGAAACGAGGGCCGAAAATCCTACTGGGACGGAGAAGGGGAGTATGCCCTGTTCCCAACCTGCCCCGTGCCAATTTGCCATCCCTATCCAAAATGCTCAAAATTGAACAAGCCCTCGATGGCTTCAATGTCAAATGCTGTTAGACACAGAAGGGGGGGGGGGGGGCGCCAATAAAAAAGAGAGCCCGACTTCGGAAGACTATTTCCGGGGTTTGTTAAAAAACAAACAGAACTTCTCTCCCTCTGTCTCTGATTCCCTGTCTCTCATTTCGCTTCCTCCCGCTCACTCAGGCATCTCTCGTTTCTGCGATCTGCGAGCTTTGTCAATGGCGATGGCGAGGGTAAGCTCTGGCCTCGCTTACCCGGAGCGCTTCTACGCCGCCGCATCATATGCCGGTTTCAGCGGATCTCCTGATTCCCCCGCCTCCAAGGGCGTCAGCTCCAAGTTCAAAAACGATGTCTCCTTGTTGCTCTACGCCCTCTACCAACAGGTCATCCTCAAATTCACCTATTAGCCTTTTCTATTACCAAAATTCAGCTTAAATTCTTCTTGCATTCGACTGGATCAAGTGCATTTAGATTTGGTTTGATCCAAATGTGCACTCATTGTTACTGAGACCGTTGGAATTTATATGATGTGATTAGTCAATGTATGGATCTGTTTACGGGCATTTGAAATTCAACCCTGTTAATTTAGAGCTTTTGATTTTTTGTTGGGTGCGTAGATAAATGAGTTTTAGGGGTTTTTTTTTTTTGTGGATCCAAATTTTAGTACAGTATTCTAGGATAATTCCACTCTTGTTTATTGGATTCTGGTTTGATTGCTGATCACCATTATCAGGTTAGTGAGGTGAGTTGTATGCATGTAGCATATCGTTAGATTTGGAAGCAGGAATCAGTTCTAGTTGTAAAGACGCTGACTGTCTGGGTCACTGTTACACTACATCTAGGACTAGAAGTAGAGGGCAATATGGTATAGATAATTTGATTTGATGGGTTGCATTTAAAGATAAAGATTTACCCAATAGAGACTTTCTCAATGTTGTCAAAAGTAGATATGATCATTATAGACTGAATCTGTTGGCTGAACCATTGAATTATGATATATGTATGATAAATGTATGCAACAGCAGCAGGTTGCTAGCTTGGATGTTTTGGCATATTGCGTTTGAGGGATCAGTAAGTTTTAATTTTGTTTGCTGTTGGCTGTAGGCCACCGTAGGGCCATGTAATGTTGCCAAACCAAGTGCATGGAGCCCTGTTGAGCAAAGCAAATGGCAAAGGTTTGTCATTGTTTTTTTAACTTCTTGCCATTTGATGTTTTATGTCATCCTTTAGGGAGATGTTTGCATGTAATATAGGAATCCATGTAAGGGCAAGGGGTTCGCCTGAGAGAGTGCTTTTGCTTTTATCTTTTTAGCTACACATGCATTTGGTATTTTTCTAATATGTTTGCCTGGAAGTCATGACTTGCTTGTGTTTTCCTAGGGAGTTATGAACATATGATTCTTATTTTTAATTGCAACCCAAATTTCTTGCCTCATAAACAAACGCCTTCTTTTGTGTCTCTAGTAACATTCATGAACCTACCCGTTAAGTGTATGTGTATGACTCTTGGCCAAAGCTGTGTATGTGCCCACTTGTCATTTAACGTAGATGCTTTGTGATGATATATTAGGACTATGTAATGCATTTGAAGAACAAAGTTTTTTACTATTCAAGATCCTGGTCATGTGAATTCACTAGAGGCTTATAATAAATGTTAGGCTGACTTTGCATTGCGCCCACTTTTTATGTAACATAGATGCTCGTCATTTGAGAATCTAACAGTTTGTGTATGGCCAACTTGTCATTTAACATGGTTGCTTTGTGATGGTGATGTAGGATGCTCTAAGAGCAATTCTTACACTGAAGAACTCACACTCCAACAAGAGAACACTCACAAATATTTCTCAATGTTTAATTCAATTCATTCAAGTCTATCGTCCTAATGCATAACAAAGGAGTTTAAATAGCGAATAAACCTAAAACATTAAGGAAACAAATAGATACCCTAATCAAAGAGATATTATTCACTAGCTAGAAAGATGAACGAAAAGATAATATTCTTAAAAGACAGCTCGGTGAAAATAAATATTTCACATATGCAAATATCAAGATATACCTATATCTTCTTATTCCTTCTTTGTTTTTATCTTGCATCATCCTCCACTAGTTGGAAAAAACTCGTCCATGAGTTGTATACAAGGTTAGAATGAAGAAAACCAAGCAAGAAACCAACTTCACTTCGCTCTGCAAATGGAAAAACTGTAGTGCTTCTGTGTTTTCCAAGAAAAGTAATAATGCAATCAACGGGTGTAACTTCTTGGCAACTAGAAGTTCGTTAGGGATAAATAAATTGACATGCTGATTGTCTAGTCTTGACATCTGCACATGTTTGGTTTTTTGGAAACCAAAATGAAAAATGGCCAGAATTAGGCAATGGCTTGTTTCAGATGTGGCCTTTTGACATTCCTCATATGTGGAAACAATTCAGCACGTTCCACAAATTCTATTGGATAATGGTCACTTTGAACTTCTTTAACTTTCTTCTTCTTGTTGTGCATGATTTCATCTAGCGGGATCCGAGATGCATGTGTCCTATACTCTTTTACTCATAACCTAAGCAGTAGATGAGGGACTACCCATACCTTGACTCCGAGACAGTATGGAAATAAGAAACTCCAGCAAGAGGTCATCCGCTTCATCAAGAATATCAACCAGGATAAACTCTATACATGCAAGCAATAGAGGAGAATGATCATCTTTAATTGATGCTACAAGATGGTGGAAAATGTCCAAGACAAGAACATCACATTCAAGATCTAATAGCACCACATAAGACTTAACTGCAGACAGGGATTTAAGTATGCGACATCTCTTATAGTATGATTTGTCACCGCTATTAGGTAGGTCTTAAAAGGATGAAAAAATGACTCGAAAGGCTTTCTTCATCAGCTCATGTTCAAAGGGGGGAATTTGGTGTCGTAATACGAATGAGCTCAGGGGGACATGCAGCAAAAGAAATCTGGACATCAAGATCTGCTTGATTTGTAAGCATTTCCGAGCTCAAAACTCCCTTTACAGGCACTAGCACATTTTGTATGGATTTTGAAAGGTTCTGGTACACTTGAGACAAAAGACTTTCAACTTTATCTAATAACCCGATAAGATTTTTGGAAGATGATGGGAGAGTCTGTAATTGAGTATCAACTTTTAAAAGTTGACTTGGAAGTTCTCGCTCCAATAGGGAGGCAGACTTGAGCGTTACCATGGCAACAAATCAACAAAGTGAACCTGAAAATCTGAACATTCCTTGACGAGGACAGATTTGGGCAGCAAATGTCAAATAGCCGGACAAACAGTAGGACTCCTCCACTAATAATGCTTGACAGGAACAATGGCAGCACAACACAGGGATAGGAACAGGGGATTGAACAGTAGCAGCGAAAACTCCAAGAACGGCGACTTGGAGACGACCTACGAGGGTGGTTCGGCAAGAGGAGGGGCCGGCGGTGGCGGGACGACATGGCCAAGAGGGTTTCAGCCTAATGACCGAAGGCACAGAAGCCTTCAATTTGCAAGCAAAAGTACGATCATGAATTAGGTTTTTGCACTGGCACTCAATCGAAGGTCGAAATTGAAGCTTTTTCTTGCACTTGTTGGATGGGGTTTGGAACGAAATTGGAAGGGTAGTGGAGGGACTAAGTCAATTTGGGATGATCATGATGGGTCTAGGTTGAATTGGGGAAAATTCGTAAGTTAGGGTTAGGATTTGACAGTTTGGGTGAACAATCAATTAAAGCAAGTTTTCATGCAATACACCTCAATTGATTTGGGGCTTTTGGGCGGAATTTAGTGGGCAATTGAGGGGGAGGTTCAATTTTGGTGGATTTTGATGGGTGAAGGTGAATTTGAGGAGCTAGGGTTGCGAAATTGGGGATTTCGCAAATTAGGGTATGAAAAATTGGGGTTTTAGGGTTCCGGTGAACAACCGGAAGTGGTGAAGGTATGGTGGTCGTCGGACGGAGGTGTTGACCGAGGGTTGGTGGTCAGTGGTGGTGGCCACCCCTCTTGGGTGGCGGATTCGACGGTTGGCAGATGCTGGTTAGGGTTTCTGTGTTTGGACAGGTTCTTTTTTCTGGGGGGGGGGCTTGGGAAGTAAAGAAAAAAGATTGCAGTGGTTAAGATTGAATGACTCTAATACCAAATTTGATGTAGGACGCTCTAAGAGCAATTCTTATCCCAAAGAACTCTCAGGTTTCAGTAAACATATCTTCTTAGTGGCAATAAGAAGCTTTGAATGATGGAAAGTGTGGATGGTTCTGGCTGTGTGATAGATCAACCTCTCTTCCTTTGCCTCCCTGCATCTGGAAAAGGCAAATCATGAACTCATTTGTAGGCAGGGCTACATCATGTTTCATGAGGATGGTTTGGGAAGTTCTGGTTTCGGAAGTTCTGGAGTTTGTTCAGTACTATTTGTTGTTCCAAATGAAGACTGGCTTTCTATTCAATTGCAAATTTTGTTTCTTGGAGGATTTTTGAATACATTTTTGCTTTATCACTGCTACAATTTATGGCTTTATCCCCCCCCCCCTTTAACCAGTGGTAATTGGGATCTATGGGTCCTTATATAGTAATATTGTTGGTTCTCATCCTTTGTTCACCTTATCTACCGTGTGCCAACTGAAAATCAAGGCCTAGCCAGAGATGAAGTTTATCTCATGAAATCTTTCTGCTTGTGTAGTTCCTTGCTGTTCATCATGTGATGGTCAAGTCATTAGGCCATTAGTTCATCTCTATGTGCAACTACTATTTTTATGAACTTGTTTGTTATTTTCTTGGACAATTATGTAGTTGTGAATTTGGCTAATTATCTTCCATTTTACATTTTTGGTGATGTGGAAACATGTAATCTGGCATATGGTTTTTTTTTTTTTTTTGTTTTTTTTGAAAGGATGCATCAATTGGTCATGCTAGAAGTTCGCTTATCACTTATTTTTAGCAAGCTTTGTTTAGTTCCCTGTTTTTGGTTGCTTGAACTTTGATATCTCCTTATTCTCTGTGACATTGAAAAGTTCTTTCGTGCTGGAAGATCCCAGCTTTTAGGGTCCATTTGGGAGGGGAGTAAGTTAGAGGAGTAAGAGTAAATAAGAGTAAGGAGGAGTAAGAGTAAGGGAGAGTAAATAAGAGTAAGTTGCTTGCTCTTGTTTGGGAGTTTATGGAGAGTAAGGACTAACCTTTGTTTGGAAGAATAGAAGAGTAAATAAGAATAAATGAAAGAATTGACAGATATGCCCTCACTAAATAGATTAAAGTATATTATATTTAGATTTGTAGGGGTAAATATGTAAACTACTCATTCCTTACCCCTCCTTACTCCTCCTTACACTCCATTTTGGAGAGTAAGAAAATAGAGGGTTGCGGGGAGTAAGAGTTACTCTTCCTAACTCCTCCTTATCCTCATTTTCTTACTTCCAAACATGGGTAAAGGTGAGTACTCACTCTCCCTTACTCCTCCTTAGTCCTCCCTACTCCCCATCCAAACATACCCTTAAGGTTGCAGTCTATTTTTGATGAGTAATTTTCAGTCAATAGTTTGCCTACATTCTGAGTTTTAATAGTTCTGCGGAGTCACAATTGGCACCTGGCGTTGTGGCCAGTATATCACTTATAGTTCTCTTGAAAATCATATTTTTCACTGAGCTGTACCTGTATTCATATGTTCTTCTGATCTTTCGGTCTTCTTGTTTTTGCTTATCCAGTTGGAACGGTCTTGGAAACATGGCGTCTACAGAAGCCATGCGATTATTTGTGAAGATCCTAGAGGTGAGCAAGGTGTTCATTATGGTTTCCAGTTCTTATAGAGAGCTCTGGTGTGTCTTTCTTATGTGTTGTTGGAAAATAGGAAGAAGACCCAGGATGGTATTCAAGAGCTGACGTCAACTCCGAGCCAGTTGTTGATGTCCAAATGCATGTGAGTTTCCTATGCATATATAATTTCTTGTTGACATGTGACTTATATTATCATAATGACGCTTATCTTATTGCTAGTTTTGATATAATTTGGGTGTTTATTAGCAATTGAAATGCCCCCCCCCCCCCCCCGGTTGGGGGGGGGTACAAAGGAAAGAATACCATGGTTTGGAAAAGGCTTCAGGGGGTGGTGTTTGTGGCAAATGGAGGTCAATAAAATGTTATCTACTTTCATTGACAAGTTATGTAGGAATCAAAACATCTTGGGGAGCAAGATTTTCATTATTTGTTTGGTTGGTGGAAGTTTAGATGTAATGCAATTATAGGGTAAGGTTGTATACATATTAATCACCTTGCTTTAAAAAGCATTTGTTGTGGTTTGGTCTTAGTGAATTGTAATTTGTGGACTAGAGCTTCCTAAGCTATTACAAATTTCCCAGAAACAAAGAAAGTAGCTTACTATATTATCAGTATGCAGTGGCTAAAGAAGTCACTCTTTTGACCAATTTTTTTACTGTTGGATTATGGTGAACTACAGCGAAATGGCTTACTAAACCAAGGATTCAGAATGCGGTTTTGGTCGCGGTAAGGAAAAATTGCTCTAATGCGGCAATCGTGTGCCATATTGTGGCTAAAGCAGGCTTCTGCAAACTCAAAAACCTTTCTGATGCGGCCATTTCGTCGCGAAATGGCCACGTTTTGATTCCATGCACTAAACTAGCCTCTGCTTTTTTTTTTGTTGAGGGGTGGTAAGCAATTTTTAGTTTTAAATCTAAGGTTGGATGGAAACAACTTCTCTATGATAGTTACGATAAACATCATGCAGCTGACATTCCAACCACTTTACATCAGCAGTGCTAGGTTTCATTGGTTTGGGTTGGGCTGCGATGTACTAAAGCAAAATTTCTCATTAAACCACCTCTCTTCCTTTGTTGTTGAGTGTCTCATCTGAGATGCAATTCATAATACCTCTCCATTATGCGATTTTAGGGTAAGAATGCAGATATTTGACCCCTCAACCTCTCCTGTGCAGTGGGCACTAGTGCTTATATATGTACATATGCACACACACACACACACGTGTACTTGATAGTTATATATTGATTGTTGTTATGTAATTACAGCATAAACAGAAAAGTGGGGTTGGGGGGGGGGGGGGGAACAGATGCTATCTTTAGTTCTTATTAAAAAGGAGTCTTGTCTATTGGTTATTGGCATCTGTTGGAGTTATCACCATTGAGCATGCTATTGGTGTCTCTCTGATACCTCATTTAACACAGGGTTGCTGATTTAGTGCTAATTTTGTGTGGTTTGGTTGTGTTCTCCAAAGATTGCTATGTTTCTATTGATTTTGGTGATCTCCATCTAGTGGCTTCTTGATGTTTTAGATTTACCTCCGTGACACGGTATTGGCTCAACAACATGAGACAGCTGAGATGACTACACTTTAGAGCTAGTTTTCAGTTTGTCTGTATATGAATAATTATTGTGATGAAATATTCTCTCTGAATCTTATTTCTTTCATGCCATTTCCCCTCTATGTATTAGCATAATTCAAAGGTTGAAGCAGTCATTGAGAATGGGAATGCTATTCCAGAGACGAAGATGGTTTCTACTGAGAATGGGACCATTGTTGAAACTCATGATAAAGACGTTGTCTCTGAAGGAAACGAGTCAATCAGTATCTATGACCACTGGGTTGCTCTGCCAATAGTGGGTCAAAAGCCTAAACCACGATATGAGGTATTGTGCTACAATGACGTCAGTTATATTTCATGTTCTCCACCTTTTATTCCAAGTGTAGGAGAGGGTTAAGTGTTTTATTAAATGAGCAGCATATTTATTCTATTCCTAGTCTTTTACAAATGTTGATTTGAAAATTTGCAGCATGGAGCAGCGGTTATAGGGGACAAGATGTATGTTTATGGTGGAAACCACAATGGTCGTTATCTTAGTGATCTTCAGGTACATTGTATATTGTATTCTTCATCGCCAAACAGTTAAATTTGATTCAATTTTTTTTTTTTTTTTTTGCATAGCTTATTAGAGAGCCATTCAGATCACATCGGGTCACTTGCACGTGACTTTTTATGTCTTCAAATGTATGTAGCCAAGTGAAACTTCAGCTTTTTGTTAACTTGGTATATATTGCAGGTTTTAGATTTGAAAACATGGACTTGGTCCAGAGTGGAGGTTAAGGCTGGGGTTCAGACAGAGGAATCAGAATCTTCTGTTCCACCTATTCCATGTGCGGGTCATGCATTGGTCTGTGCTAGAGCTATTTATGGTATAGAGTGCTAATTACCTGTACTACAGAGTCAATTACATCAATCCCTATTGGCTTTTGCAGATCCCATGGGGAAACAAGCTTCTGTCAGTTGCTGGACATACAAAAGATCCATCTGAGACAATCCAAGGTATGGATCATGCAAAATATTTTGGGTGGAAATACTACCCTAGAATTTTATTTGTTAAATGGGACTATTGAATTTGGTTTTGGTTATGCTTCCTTTACTCTTCTTTCTGGATTATTTTCCTCATCTTAGATTTTTTTTTGGGGTGGAGGGGGGGGGGGGGTTGTGGTCGGGGGTGTAAGGGGGATTGGATCTATCCAGCTTGAACTTTTGGAAATACCTCCGCTACACGAAGATGAGAGAGAGAAGCGAAGACAGCTGATTCATGTTAGACATCGGACCACAAAGCAAATTTGCCACCCCACTCTGTAAAATGCTCGGCGGATGAGAGACAGGAGCATTCCTTTTTGTGGATTAGTTTCTCAATGTTGATCAGAGAATGTTGTGTTGACGTGGGTTTATCTATTGGTTGTTGGATGGGATATCAGGGAAGAAAAATGACTAGTTGAACTAAGAATGCTGGAGTATGTGGAAACTGCTGGATTTCCTATGATGTTTTTATTTATCGATTTTGTGTAGCTTAGTTAGTGAAATTGTATAATGTAGATTTGTAGGCAAATGTCTTTTGTGATCTTGTCATTCACTAATGAGGAAGCTAGTAATTTGATAAGGCATGGCAATCACAACATACATCATCAGAAAAAAAAGTTCCATAAAGCCCCATAAACATGAGACTGTAGAGGCTAAAACAAGAGCCTAATGCCCTAATGTTAAAAGGGGTACATTCTTCCATGGCACTGCTTCTTGAAAATTTTGTCATTATTCTCTGAGCTTAGCATCTAGAACATCACAAAGGTAGCACTACATCAAAGAATCTTCTCTTTTTTATGCTTCCTGGATCCAGTAATTCGAGAAACTCCGCGACATCTTGGTTGTATTTATGTTGACATCAATCTATCCCACATTGGATGCAATGTTGCAATGCACAGACATAATTGTCTTTCTAAAATATTTGGCGTGCAATTGAGCCAGTTTAATTTGTGATTTATCTTTCTTATTGCTACCATTGGCCTATAACTGAGCTTCATCCTAGTAAAAATCTTTTACTTGATTTCGCACTTTCTGATTTCAAAGTGAACACATTGGAAAAGAATTTGCTTTTTGATTTTCCATAAATGATTGTAGAAAGAAATACAAGAGAAGGCAACAAAAGAAACCTGCAAGCAAGCTATACCAACCTTTGCTATTGAAAAATGTATCCATCATATTCCCAAGTCAGCATGTTTGATTAAGATGCTATGAAGGGCTCAGGTATTGGAGTGGAGGCCTTTGTGCCCCAGATATTTTTGTAACATTTGGCTGGATTCCTTCCAAATATCATCTTTTTGGGATAAAATTGGCATCAAGTTGGTGGATCCAATGGAAAAGAGCCAATCTGGGCCATTGAATGTATTGTGTGTTTCCATGAATGGGAATTCTAGTCGGCATGCAGGGCTGGACAGGGCCAAGTGTGGGGTTAAGAATGGCCAACTTGAGGCAATGAACTGTGGAGTGGTTTGAGGTTCTTGTTCTGAGGGGATTTTAACCCCAGTTTTGCGATTATGTTTTTCTTGTTTCTGTTAAATTTTCCTTCTTAAAAGAAGGGAAGGATTGATAGTAGTTAGCTGGAGCAGGCCACATTTTCCTATTCTTAAATCCTGAAGTTTCTCTCGGCTGTGTTACTTTATTGTATAGCCTTCAGAACTTATATTCTTGGGTTCATATATTCTTGGATTAGACATGAACTGAGTTATTTCATTCTTAACAGTGAGGCAGTTTGATCTTCAAACATCTACTTGGTCTATCTTGAAGACATATGGGAAGCCACCGGTATATATCTGCCTCTTATTATTTTATGCTTTATGCTGGAAATGCTAGTTAATAAAGGCTGCAAGTACCATGATTGTGTGAAATAGGCTAGAAATGAAATGATTGTGTCTGCATTGTACTACACTTCTATCATCAGGCATTTTTGGAGTAGGAGGCTGTGGCCAAATCAGTTGCTTTCTTCAATCAGTAGATATGCACCCAATACCAATGGTCCTTAATTGCCTATGAAATAACATTCCAAAGTTGTCTGTGCCGATGTGGCATTGGTGGTCTATGGCAAAACTTACGAATGCATTACTAGAAAGGAACAATCATCTTACAGATTGCTTCCTGTAACCATTTCCATGGTGAGTTGCATCTTGGTAATTCAGTTCCCTTATCCTTTAAAATGGAAAGAGCGGACGATATCTGCAAAATACTTTTTTATCTTTAGATTCATACGTAAATGTTCAATTTGGAATGAACTAGGATGATCAGCCAGTTGAAAGGGGATGTGTCTGTTCTTCATTGTGCTTAATATTCTGAAATTACTTGTGGTATTTTTCCTTGTTTCTGACTAAGACCATTTATGCCTTGCAGGTGTCACGCGGGGGTCATTCTGTCACCCTTGTGGGGTCAAACTTGATTATTTTTGGAGGTCAAAATGCCAACAGAACTCTCTTAAATGATTTGCACCTGCTTGACTTGGAAACCATGACGTGGGATGAATTTGATGCAGTGTGAGTGCTTTGTATTCTCCTTATTCTGGTATTTTGTTTTAAGGTGACATCATGATGAGATATGCAGTGTATAAAATTATAGTGGATTTTGGTTGGAAACATCATAGATCCTTGATCATTTATTGTTTCATTTCATCTATTAATATTTGATTGATCCTGCATGTATTGTCTTCCATGTGCAATACGTTTGACACGTTTGGCTGTTTTACAACCTTAATACTCAAATCACCTTTATATAATTGTAGGGGGGTGCCTCCTTCTCCGAGGTCTGATCATGCTGCTGCAGTACATGCAGAACGTTACCTTCTCATTTTCGGTGGTGGCTCTCATGCTACTTGCTTCAATGACTTGCATGTCCTTGATTTACAAGCTGTAAGACTGCACCTTTTTTTGCCTTCAACTGGTGTAATGTATTTTGTGTGGCTGTGTCTACATCTATTCTTTCTTGATCTTGTAGATGGAATGGTCAAGGCCCACCCAGCAAGGTGATATACCATCTGCACGTGCTGGACATGCAGGTGTGACAATTGGAGAAAATTGGTTCATTGTCGGAGGCGGCGATAATAGGGGTGGTATGTATTTGCTGAACTTGTGTCATTTGGACTTCTCTTGTGGGAAGAAAATATGCATTTCCAATTATGCGTTGCACTGAAACTTGAAAGCTGTTTGTAAGAGCGATGAATGACCCTATTTATAATTATTGATGTGTATCCTCTGAATTCTGAGGTAGACTACTCAACTGACTAAAGAAAAGCTGTATATTAATTCGTGTACAGGGTGATTCTTTGTATCCTAATAACTATAAATATAATTATACCATGGTGTTGACTGTCAAGGCCAACAAAGCTGTAGTTATTTTCAAAGTTGCAAACTTTCATAAATTATTTACATGTATAAAAAAATTTTCTGTTGAGTTTCATTTATATGCACATTCCTATTTGGGTCACTTTGGGTAAATAACTAACCTGTGAGAACAGTGACTAGGTGATGATGAAAAAGCTATTTTCAATGAATACTGTGACATGTTTGTAGATTTGTATACTGGTTACTTCTGCATATTCACTGAATTAAACTATTGAACTGAATGTTGTGTGAATAAGAGCTCTGGATTAATTGTTCTACTCTTTGATTCTTCACATTATGAATATTCAATATGCCAGCTAGTTCAGAAACTGTAATATCTTGTAGCAACAACATATGATGGTAGGCGGTGCAGAATAAATTTAGTTTTGTTTGTGACTTCTATGATTGGATAATCTTTGGGTCAAGTGGCATGTCTAACATGGCAATGTCAAAATAGCCAGGGTGGAATACCGCCCTCTTTCCTGTTGAATCTTGACATTGGGTGATCCAACTGTCCCCTGCTGTCTGCCTTTACTTTCCTTGATTTCTTTTCTCTATGAACTTTGCAACCCACTGCTCTTTCCCACCCCTTGATAACAACTATTCCTTAAGCTGTAGTTGCTATACTTCTACAGGTGCCTCTGAAACTGTCGTTCTGAATATGTCTACGCTTGTTTGGTCAGTTGTGATTTCTGTCCAAGGACGTGTTGCCCTTGCTAGCGAGGTAACTTACTCTACACTGGTTCTAATGATGGCCTCTCTTAAAATGTGAATGAGAATCGCAACTCAAATTGAATAAAAGTCTTCTGTCTGCCATGTTGTTCATACCGTACAAAGGATCATACTGTTCCCTCTCTGCTTTTCTGTTTTAGGGATGGCATGGTGCTCTTTTTCACCAGCACTGTAAGCTCTATGCTTTTATTTTTCCTTTTGCTGTCGGATTAGTGAGTTGCATAATCTTTCCCCTTGCAAATTGAGTGAGACATTCCCACTAACTTCTTTAGGGGCAACTTTTTAAAGGATCTTGGGGTGACTAAGAATTCAATTTAGAGTGACATTTTCAATTTAGAGGCAACCATGCATTTGAGGGCTGTTTCAGTGAAAGACATCTCTATATGAATTATTAGTTCCGTACTTATTAAAAGTCGGCCTTGTCTCACAATGTCTTTTATGTGTGCTCTCATACAAGACTATTTACTGGGTTTGGCTTAGTCTGTGCATCCTTGCTATAAAACACAATGCTTTATGTGGTGGTTGTTTTCATTCTATTTGTGTGACCTGCTGAGTAATTTGTGCTTTCCATTGAAAGGCTTCTGACACTGTTGTTGGATAAATAAGTTCCAATAAGATGAAGCATATTTTGCTTGAAAACAAAGAAAAAAAAAATCTTCTTTTGCTCGGATGCCTTGTAACTTGTGTGTCGGAAATTATTTCATATTTTTTTACATTTTTCAGGGATTAAGCTTGGTTGTTGGCTCATATAATGCTGAAGACGTCCTGGTGGCTTTTGGAGGCTATAATGGTCGCTACAACAATGAGGTCAGGTTCCCCCTCCCAGCACCGCCCACTTATTGCTTTTCCAATATAATAAATGTCTACCTTTGTGTGCTTGTCATGATATTGTGTGTTGCTGTCAGATTCATGTCCTCAAACCCAGCCACAAATCTACTCTGCACTCGAAGATGATAGAAACACCTGTTCCTGATAGTGTCTCTGCTGTACATAATATGACAAATGGCACAAGAGATTTGGAATCTGAGACTGATGCAGGACAGGATGGAAGAATTAGAGAAATTGTTGTGGACAATGTTGATGTGGAGGTAAATTTAGTTGCTCCAATCTATTGGCTATTCAAAACCCTCATTTGGCCTTCATTTTCAAGCAAGTGAATAATCCCAAAAGGCTATTAGAGAAATTTCATAAGTAAATTTGATCTGTATCAATTCACCATAACATCCTCTCTGATTATTCTGTCTCTAAATTCGCTTCTTTTCATATAATTTGGAATTCATAATTCCAAAGTTACCGTACACTATTCTATTCTTAGCATGCCTTTATTCGGCTGTCTTTGCAGCAAATCAAGAGTGAGCTAAGTGGAGGCCGCATCATAGCAACTCTTAAAAAAGAAAAGGAAGAGTTGGACTCTGAACTAAACAAGGAAAAGTCGCAGAATCAGCAGTTGAAGCAAGAGTTAGCAGAAGCTGAAAATCGAAATGCAGATCTTTACAAGGTCTTGTCTGCAGAGGATCTTTCATGCTGTCTTTTCCTTTATACTATGTTTTCTGATACTGTCATAGATAGTTGTTCATGCAGAGGGGTGAGCATAATGCAAAAGCTATGGGAATGAGGTTACTATCTCATAGATAATAAAATACTACTAATGATATGAGTGGGGTCTGTATGCATGTGTTTTACTTTAGCCATTTCTTCCCTGGCAAGTGTGAGGTACCATTCAGCAGTTATGATTCTTTGGTAGCAAGATAAGCTGGTGTATTGATACTCCCAAGTGCCGTGGTAAATAAGGCTTGTGAAACTATCCGGTCCACTTATATCTGTACATGAGTTATCTCTATACATGGTAAAGGTCTTCATAACTTGCAAATGAGTTGTACTTATTTGCTGCCATTCCCAAATGTCTACAGTTTCTTATACTTTCCAAAGTACATGCTGGTAAGTCACATTGTTTTTAAGTCCACTGCAAGACAGATTCAGCTGAGTAAATTAAGAGAATGCCTGGCACAGGACATAGCATAGTTGATGGCAACTAATCATAGCCAAAGATCTAGTGGTTGGGGTGGGGTTTGCATATTCATTGGTTGTGTATAGCCTGTGTAGGAATTATGCAAGCAAAGAACTAAAGCAAAGGCCTTATGAGTTATGAGGAGTGGAGTGGATCATCTTCTTTGATGCATTTTTTAAAGTGAAAATGTTGGATTTTTTCTTAATTTATGATGACAGATACAATCCATGAACGTTTTCTAAAGGGAATAATATTGGTGTACCTATCAATCCGGCATCCAACTTTTGGCTGGCTCTGTGTTCTTTTTGAGATCCAATTTAAGTTGTGTTGATAATTACATCAGACATGATTTTTGAATTTTGGATGTGAAATTTTGTCTTGCAGGAACTCCAGTCTGTACGTGGCCAGCTTGCAGCTGAGCAGTCTAGATGTTTTAAGCTAGAGGTAAGTGCTGCAAAACTCTAGGATTATTTTTTTGGCCCCTTTTTTTGGGGTTGGGTGGGGGGGGGGGGGGGGCGCAGTTCCAGACTGGGGCTTATTTGACCGTGGAAGTTTAGAATGACAGCACACTGAACTAGTTTGTCTATTGGTTTTATATGGGTTAAAATGCTTCTGCTGTTCTACTTGAGTCCGGCTGTAAAATTGTGGCGAAGAAAGCCAAAATCAAGGCTTAGAAATTTGGACCCTCTATCCATCGTTAGAAACAGGATAACCTTCAAAAGAACTTGTTAGGGTCCTTAGGGAGTTTAGCCAACTATAGCATAAGATTAACGATTGGTCCCTTCTCTCATTCGCATGCCAAGCTTGAGCTTGAGCCTGCTCAACCTTAGCTTTTGGGGTTTTGCACTGAAGTACGTCGCTAGTCATCATGAGTCAGCTCATTGTCACTCCTAACTGCAGAAGCATCAAATTTTAGGCGTTTTCTTGCAAGACAATGGGGGGGTTTTTTTTTGGATTGGTGGTCAGCGGTTGCAAGACAATGGAAGTATTGGATCTTTTGATGTCTGGTATCTTAGGTCCCTACGGATCATGACACGAGCATAATTAATGAGGACTCCTGAGATGAGTGATCTGGCGTCTATAATAGTTTTCTGCAGTTCAATGTGGGGGCAAGCTTTCATGCTTCCAACTCCCCCCCTGGCAACCCCCCCCCCCCCCCCCCCCAAAAACCCCAAAAAACAAGCCTCATGCAAGTCTGCAGTGTGTGCTCAGTTTAGTTTGTAATAGGAATTTAACGCTTGCTGTTGATGTTCGAGCTCTCACCCATGGCATTTGTTTTCGTTTGCGCACTTGTGTGTGTTGGGCTTTATGGCCCAAAATCTCGAGTTCTGGCACGGGATGACCATGCTGCATGAGCACGGGCGTGCTGCGTCGAAGAAGACCGAAGAACGGAGCGGACAGCAAATCGGCACGGGGTGCCCGTGCCATGAGGCACGGTCGTGCCACGAGGCACGGTCGTGCCACATGGCACGGCACGCCCGTGCCAGGGCGCCGCCTTGAGATTGCGGCTAGGGTTCGCGTTGATGTCGGTTTTTGGAAGGTGGCGGTTAGGGTTGTCAAAGGGGAAATCCTACCCCACAGACCCTATATAAAGGGGGTCGAGGACCTTGTTTAAAACACAACAACAAAAGGAATAGAAAACACATTGAGAGAGTAAGGTTATTTGAGAGAGAATACAATTGAGAGTATTGTAATTCTGCTCTTGATCACTGAAGTGATTGTGGTGTAATACTCTTCTCATAGTGAAATTTGTCGGTGTGCTGTCGCCGTCCGTGGTTTTTTCCCACATTGGGTTTCCACGTAAAAAATTCTCTGTGTCCTTT
Organism: Selenicereus undatus; assembly: GCA_017589665.1. Classification (NCBI taxonomy): domain Eukaryota; kingdom Viridiplantae; phylum Streptophyta; class Magnoliopsida; order Caryophyllales; family Cactaceae; genus Selenicereus; species Selenicereus undatus. Next base: position 12,796,451 of record JACYFF010031955.1, read on the forward strand.
ATTATTTTCATTGTTGTGTTGTGTTCTTGGTTGAATTCTGCTTGCATTGTCACATCCTATTATCCTGATTTAATTCCTAACAAGTGGTATCAGAGCAAGGTTATAGGATGTCTTCAATCATGAAGGTGGACATACAGAAATTCGACGGGGAGATTAGCTTTAATTTCTGGAAGGTGCAGATGAGGGCGGTCCTCATTCAGCACGGGCTGTGGAAGGTCTTGCAGGGGCTTCACGTCAAACCCGTAGGCACAACGGATGAAAAGTGGGCTGAGGAGCAGCAGAAGAGGCGTGGAAAGTTGACAGAAGAGGAATGGGAGGAACTGGAACTGAAGGCAGTTTCAGCTATACAACTATGCCTGGCACCTCACGTGCTCCGCGAGGTTCTTGATAAGGTAACTGCTGTTGACCTCTGGGCTAGGCTAGAAGAACTGTATATGACAAAGAGTCTAGCCAATAAGATCAGGCTAAAAGAAAGGTTGTACACCTGTCGTATGGCTGAAGGTACGCCTGTCCAGAAACATCTGATTGATTTCAATTCAATTTTAGTTGATTTGGAAAGTCTGAATGTAAAAATTGACGATGAGGATAAAGCCATCTTGCTAGTTGTCTCACTACCCCCTTCATACAAACACTTTAAAGAAATCATGTTGTATAGTAACACGGATACTATATCATTTGAGGATGTCAAGGCTAATCTTTTTTCAAAAGAAAAATTTGACCATGACATTCATGCTGACCAGGGTGAAGGACTGGTTGTTAGGGGTAGGACAACTGAGAAGAAGGGGAACGGTAATAGAAAGAAGAGTCGTTCTAAATCAAGGAATCCTCATGCTAATAAAACCTGCCACTTCTGCAAAAAATTGGGTCACATAAAGGCTAATTGTTGGAAGTTAAAGAACAAGAATGATGAAAAGGGGAATACTGCTACTGCTGACTGTGTGGTAGAGTCTGAGTCAGATGAGGATGTTCTTCTTGCCACTTCATTAGCTACCACTTCTGGGAAAGGGGTGGATGACAATTGGGTTTTGGATTCTGGTTGCACATTCCATATGTGTCCTCATAAGGACTGGTTTGTTACTTATGAGTCTATGGATTCTGGGGTGGTACTTATGGGCAACGATGCTGAATGCAAAGTTGCAGGGATAGGTACAGTTCAGATTAAAACCCATGATGGCACTATTAGAACGCTGTCTAAAGTGCGTCATATTCCTGACATGACTCGTTGCTTGATTTCCCTGGGTACTTTTGAGTCTAATGGATGCAGAATCGTCATGGAGAATGGTGTCCTAAAGGTGGCTAAAGGAGCCATGGTGATGATGAAGGGACTGAGGCAGGGCAGTCTCTACATCTTGCAGGGAGCCACAGTTAAAGGAGTAGCTGCTGTAGCTACAGCAGATGAAACAAAGCTATGACACATGAGGCTGGGCCATGTGAGTGAGAAAGGGATGATCATTCTAGGTAAGAAAGGTTGTCTTGGTAAAATTAGTACGGGTAAGTTGGACTTTTGTGATCACTGTGTATTTGGGAAACAGAAAAGGGTAAGTTTCTCAAAGGCTAGTCACCGTACTCAGGGGGTCCTGGACTATATTCATTCTGATTTGTGGGGTCCCTCTAAGGTACCTTCGATGGGAGGTAAGCGTTACATGTTAACTTTTGTTGACGATTTCTCACGGAAAGTTTGGGTGTATTTCTTGAGACAGAAGAACGAGACATTCTCTATGTTCAGGAAATTCAAGGCTCTGGTTGAGAACCAGACTGGCAGAAAGATCAAGAAACTCAGGACTGATAATGGCCTGGAGTTTGTTGAATCTGAGTTTGAAGAGTTCTGCGCAGCAAACGGCATAGCCAGGCACAAAACCTTGGTCAGAAAACCACAACAGAACGGGGTCGCAGAACGAATCAACAGGACGTTGTTAGAGAAAGTACGGTGTTTGCTTTCAACTGTCGGGCTTTAGGATCGCAAAGCTCTGTGGGCTGAGGCTATGTCTACAGCCTGCTATCTGGTGAACCGATCACCACACTCCTCCATCGAGTTTCAGATTCCAGAAGAAGTATGGTCAGGTAATCCTGTTGACTACTCTAATCTCAGGGTATTCGGGTGTCCTGTATATGCTCATGTAAATGAGGGGAAACTAGCACCTAGAGCTGTTAAATGTATGTTTTTGGGGTATGCTAGTGAATCTAAGGGGTACCGCATGTGGTGTCCTGATTCTAAGAAAGTAATACAAAGTAGGGATGTTACTTTCAATGAGTCTGAGATATTATCTTCTGGAAAGAATGCTGTTGTCCCTTCTACTGGTGTAGGTACTCAGCAAGACACCAGCATAGAGGTGGAGGTGGAGACTACTACAGTTCAAGGTGGAGCTGTTGAGGAGACAATAAGGGAAGCCCAGGTCACTGAGCCTGGGGCTATCAGTACCAATCAACCTCAGGAGGAGGTTGATCACTCTATAGCACGTGATAGTCCTCGCAGGGAGATCAGGAGACCGGCCCGGTACAACGATGATGAAGGGCTGATAGCATATGCACTTTCAGTCGCAGAGGAAGTGCCAGAAGGTACTGAACCTTCAAACTATAATGAAGCCATCACCTGCCCAAGTTCAACCAACTGGCTTCTGGCTATGCAAGAAGAAATGGAAAGTCTGCAAAGAAACGGGACTTGGGAGTTATGTAACCTGCCTAAAGGTCGACGAGCTTTAACTGCCAAATGGATATACAAGAAGAAGAAGGGCATTCCTGGGGTAGAGGATGCAAGGTGGAAAGCAAGGTTGGTTGTACGAGGTTGCAATCAACGGGAATGTATAGACTACAATGAGGTTTTTTCTCCTGTAGTTAGACACACCTCTATATGATTACTGTTATCCATTGTGACATTGTTTAATTTGGAGTTGGAGCAGCTTGACGTAAAAACAGCCTTCCTACATGGTGAGCTGGAAGAAGAGATTTATATGAGGCAACCTGAAGGGTTTGCCGTTCCTGATAAGGAACACATGGTATGTAAGTTGAAGAAGTCCTTGTATGGACTCAAGCAGGCTCCTAGGCAGTGGTATAAACGTTTTGACACGTTTATGATTGATAAAGGCTACATACGTAGCAGATATGATAATTGTGTATATTTTAAACAATATGGTGATGGGTCCTTTATATATCTACTACTGTATGTTGATGATATGCTAATTGCATCTAAAGATAAAAACCTGATTAGCATGCTAAAATCTCAACTCAGTAAGGAGTTCGAGATGAAAGACTTGGGTGCAGCAAAAAGGATACTGGGCATGGAGATCCACAGGGATTGAAGGGGGGAAAAATTATACTTGTCTCAGGAAAGATACCTTGAGAAGGTATTGAGTAAATTCAATATGAGGGACTGCAAGGCAGTGTCAACCCCTCTTGCTGCACATTTTAGATTGTCTGCGGAATGTTGCCCGCAAACAGAAGATGACATTAATAGAATGTCCAATGTACCATACTCTAGTGTTGTAGGGAGTTTAATGTATGCCATGGTTTGCACTAGACCAGACTTATCACATGCTGTGAGTGTGGTAAGTAGATATATGCATAACCCTGGGAAGGATCATTGGGAGGCTGTGAAATGGATCCTACGGTATATGAAGGGAACTGTGGGGAAAGGGCTGGTATTTGATAAAAACAAGGCTGCTACTTCTGATGTAGTAGGGTATGTTGACTCTGATTATGCAGGTGATTTGGATAAGAGGAGGTCCATATCTGGGTACATTTTCACCATGTGTGGGGGCGCTATCTCCTGGAAAGCGTGTTTACAATCTATCGCAGCTCTGTCTACAACAGAAGCTGAGTATATTGCTGCCACTGAATGAGTGAAGGAGGCTACCTGGCTAGGCTAAGAGGACTGGCAATAGAGCTTGAAATACCACAATCTATTACTGTGGTACACTCCGATAGTCAACAAAGAATGATGCCTACCACTCGAAGACCAAACATATCAGTGTCAAATATCATTATGTGCGAGACACGGTTGCTGCAGGAGAAATAATGGTGAAGAAAGTTCACACCTCAGAGAATCCTGCTGACATGCTTACCAAGCCACTACCTATAGCTAAGTTCGAGCATTGCTTGGATTTAGTGGGAGTTCACAGTCATTGAAAGCCCTGCGGGGCATAGCCCCATAGGGGGCATCACCCTTTGGGGTGTGACGACGACGACGGTAATTGGAGACTGAAGATTTTGGTACAAGGTGGAGATTGTTGGGCTTTATGGTCCAAAATCTCGAGTTCTGTCACGGGGTGACCATGCTGCATGAGCACGGGCGTGCTGCGTCGAAGAAGACCCTATATAAAGGGGGTCGAGGATTGCGGCTAGGGTTCGCGTTGATGTCGGTTTTTGGAAGGTGGCGGCTAGAGTTGTCAAGGGGGAAATCCTACCCCACAGACCCTATATAAAGGGGGTCGAGGACCTTGTTTAAAACACAACAACAAAAGGAATAGAAAACACATTGAGAGAGTAAGGTTATTTGAGAGAGAATACAATTGAGAGTATTGTAATTCTGCTCTTGATCACTGAAGTGATTGTGGTGTAATACTCTTCTCATAGTGAAATTTATCGGTGTGCTGTCGCCGTCCGTGGTTTTTTCCCACATTGGATTTCCACGTAAAAAATTCTCTGTGTCCTTTATTATTTTCATTGTTGTGTTGTGTTCTTGGTTGAATTCTGCTTGCATTGTCACATCCTATTATCCTGATTTAATTCCTAACAGTGTGTATACATAAACACCACCACTACTGCCACCCAGTTTAGGTCCCGTGTTGGCAGGGTTTGGATCCCAATTTAGGCACAGTATCTAGAATAGTCAACAGCTGATTGGTGATTGCATTCTCAGGTTGATGTTGCCGAGTTACGGCAGAAGCTGCAAACAATGGAGACACTAGAAAAAGAACTAGAGCTTCTACGCAGGCAAAAGGCTGCCTCTGAACAAGCCGCCCTCAATGCAAAGCAGAGGCAGAGTTCTGGGGGCGTCTGGGGCTGGCTTGCCGGTTCCCCTTCTGGAAAGGAAGAGGATGCCTGAGAAGTCACCCAAGTAGCGGTTTTGTTGCAAGCCTTGATTTCATTTTTGTGACAGTTTCTTTTTGCTTTGTATACCAATGATTATTTTGTTGTGGGAAGGATAATAGTTGTTTTTTTTCCCCCCTTTTTTTTTGGTGGGGTCTAGCCTGACGTGTACGATGAGGGTTTTTGAGAATAGTAGCTTCTGTATATCTAGATGTCTAGACGCTTCTGGTGCCTAGAGCAGTGCTTGTAGTGCTACAGAGTCTTTCAACTTTGTTTTATTTTTATTTGTAAACCAGGTGTAAAGACCACAACATAAGGAGACTGCAAAAAGATATACGAAATTCTTTGTTCATGTTAAATCGCTTGTATACAGCTAAATGTTCAAATCTGAGGATTTTAGTCAGAGGCGAAGCCATCAAGCCAAAGCATGTGTCCAAGGGGCTGTGAACTAGACTGAATAATTGGCTGTCATAATGTTAAAATTTTAGTCCATTTTACCCAATTTTACCCAATTTCTATCATCGTACAACTTCTGTGCAAACGGCGGAGAGGGGGGTTGTGGCCGCCGTTGGTCCACTCAACGCTTCACCCATGATTGAGTGTCTATACGTGTGCGCTATTGAAGAAGAGGGATCGTATTATGTAGTTACTGGTTTTGTAGCTACATTTGTTGTTACCTAAAGTACATAAACGTATGATCTTTCAATTCAAAATATGATGTTTTATTTGATCACAATGGTACCAATAAACTAGCCCAGTGTTCCGTTACGTTGTTTATATAATGGATGTTTTACATTGCTAAGAGCTGAAGATACTGTAAATACATTTATTTAGCTATGTATTCTTTCTCCGGTCTTTAATAACAATATCGTAATATTTGGTTGAATGTAATCAACCTTGTAATATAAACAAGTGTGTAATTGTGTTTTCATTATCTTGTTTGGTTATATGAAGTATTACAAGCAAAAACCTGCCTCGTAAATATGATTATCACAAACTATGTAATCAAAATTTTTGATTACATTACATTGCATCCAATCAAACGGCTATGCTTGGATCATTAGATGTATTATTTCCAATCTATGCACAACATAAAATATAAAACCATTGCAGATTTACTAACTATTGACGTTTTCTTCTCATTTAGGCAAAATATAGTACTTCTAATCGGTAAATTAATAACCAAAAAATAATTAGTAAACTAATAACCAAATGAGGCGTCAAACATAGAGTATTAGTGGCTTCGCAAAAACTAATGTATTAAGTAGTAGGATGCAAGATTTCAAATTTTAAATCAAAGTTGCCATCTAAAGTTTAATTCTGTACCAATCAATGACAATGTTCCCATTAAATAGATCAAATGTTTTTTTCATTTCTTCATTAAATTTAAATTATAAAAGTGATATGAAAAGTTCCTTCTTTATCAACACACAGTAAAAAGTGTAAGTCATATGATGTCTTGAACAACTTATTTGTCCAAATTAACATCTTAATTATTTGTCGTCATCGAAATTACGAGTTGGTTCAATCTTTCTATTGATAAGCTATCAAAATCATGTCTAAAGATATAGATCCACCATGAGATATAACTTATTTAGTTGTCTTTTATTAAAATCATCTTCAAATGAATTATTAGTTAGTTGGAAACTAAAAAAACAAAAAACAAATCTTAAAATGAGTTATTATTAACTTTCCTGAAAAGGATTATTAGTCATCTCAATACCTTTAGAATTTCATTTCAAGAAGCTTGTCTCACGCTTATTATAAGATCCCCATATGACAATATTAATATTAGGGCTAAGCAAAAAAACCAGGTACCCGGACCCAGACCCGGAACCGGTTTGGACCCGGCGGGTCCGGATCCGGACCCGGTCCAACCGGGATCGGGACCGGTTCCAAAATTCAGGATCCGGTGGCAACCGGTTCCAGGTCTGGTTCCTGAAAGTTTGGAACCGGTAGCGGTCCCGGTACCCGGTTACCCGGTCTAATTACCCAATGATCTTTTGCATGCATAGTTATTAGTTAATGTTGGAGCCTTTTTCTTGCTTTTTTGTGATGTTTGCTTAGAAATAGAAGTACTAACGTCTTTAGTGCTTAGTAGTTGTTGGGTTGGTGGTGTACTTAATGGCTTAAATTATGATAAAAGTTAATTTTAAAAAAAATTAAAAAGTCAAAAAAGGGCACTGGGTACCCGGTTACGGAACCGATCCCGACCGGTTCTGGGACCGGGTCCAGAAATTTTGGAACCGGTTCAACCGGGACCGGGACCGGTTCCAAAATTATTGGACTCGGTCCAACCGGGACCGGGACCGGTTCCAAAAAATTGGACCAGGTACCCGGTCTTGCTCACCCCTAATTAATATGGAATTAGGAGTGCATTTGAGTTAAGCCGAGCCCAAACTTGCTGAACTCGAAACTCAGCTCGTGAGCTCGTATTCAGGATCAAGTTTGACTCATGGTTTGTTGAACTTAGTAATGAGCCTAGGTTTGGCTCATCCAAGACTCGCTTGACTCAAGCCTAATTTCTTGACTATTTTAAGACTTTGTCGATTTGAGCCTTCAACTCGACTTATTTAAAGTTCATATAAGGGTTTGGTTTTAAAATTTAGAGACAAACCTCATGTCTTAATGTTGAGGCAAGTACAAAAGGATTGGTGAATATACCTAATTCTTTTCAGCCATAGAACAATCACACTTGTCGTCATCATTGATATATAGTTGATGATTTACTAACATCAATGACTAATAAGGATAGAAGTGCAAGCTTACGTAAGCGGTGCAGTTACTGCCTTTATATGAGCACATGAACAAATGAAAAGTATAAATTGTAAAGAGGCGAGGGAAGAGAAAGGACATGTAAGTTGGATTAGGAGATAAAAGTATACTACATCGTCGTGACAATGTGAATTTAAACAATAAATTTTAATTAAAATAATTATCCTTACACACAAAGTTTAATTATTCAAATCCTAATATTCGTTTGATAAGAAGAGTCATGGAAGCTCATTGGACCCATTAACTCATTTTGTTTAGACTCAACTTATTTGGGTATGACAAGCTCATATACCCAAATTTACAAATGGGTGTTTGTTATTAGCATATTGAACATGCACATATCCAACTTATTTAAACATATTTTAACATGCTTTAACGTGCTCCAATTATCTGTCAAAAATGCTCTCAATCTACTTGAAAATGTTCCGAAACAAACATTGAATTAATTTGAAATTAAAAATAAAAAGGGAAACGTGTTGGTTTTCATGGGTGTCGGTTTCGTGCAAATGAAATAGGAATGACAGACAGCGCCAATGCCTCTTAACTACAAAATACAAAACAAACGAACAAACCCGGGGTTTTATTAATTAGTGCCAAAAAAACTTCTCTCTCTCTCTCTCTAAAAGTCCGTTTCGTCTCTCTCATCACTCCTCAGGCATCTCGTTGCTCCGATCTTCGAGCTCTGATAATGGCGATGGCGAGGGTAAGCTCTGGCCTCGCTTACCCAGAGCGCTTCTACGCCGCCGCATCCTACGCCGGTTTCGGCGGATCTTCTGATTCTCCCGCCTCCCAGTCCCAGGCTATCACTTCCAAGTTCCAAAACGACGTCGCTTTGTTGCTCTATGCCCTCTATCAACAGGTCGTGGGTCTCTTCCTTGTTCTTAATTGCGGAAATTCAGTTCAATTTTGCTTGCATTTTGGTGAATCAAGCAGATTGATTCGTTTTTGTATTTTAAATCCCAATGTGCCCTCATTCTCAAAGATGGCGTTGGAGTTTGCTTGATGTGATGGGTTCATAGTGCGATCTGATGTCGGTGTTTGATATTCGAGCCTGTTAATTTGATGATGTTGAAATTTTTGTGTCGAGATCAATGGAGGTTTTAGAATTTTCCGAGGATCCAAGTTGTAGGGCAATAATATTTGGCATTTTCATGGTTTTTTGATTGGATTCTGGTTTGATCGTGAATCACCATCGACCCTGTGCTGTGGGGTGTTTTAGATGTATATAGCCTTATCTTGAGATTTGCAGATGGACTAAAGACATCGACTATTTGGCCCTTAAGAACACAACGACTAAGGATGCAGAGAGAAATTTTAATGTTTAATTGGGTGGATTTTAGTTCAAAGTTAAATTGAACCAATATAGACTCCTTCAATGTTGTCAAAAATAGATACGGTCATTATGGATTGGATATGTAGGTTGACCTGCTAAATTATGATAATTTCTTGATAAATGTTTGCAACAGCAGCAAGTCGCTAATTAGCTGGGGTTTATTGACATATAGCATGTAGGGATCAATCTAGACTTAATATTGTTTGGTATTTGGCTGTAGGCCACCGTAGGACCATGTAATGTTCCCAAACCAAGTGCATGGAGTCCTGTTGAGCAAAGCAAATGGCAAAGGTTTGTCCAGATCCATCCTCTAATTTATTTTCTGCATGTTATATGATGCTTTGTGTTGTCTTTTTGAAATGCATTTTTCTCTTATCAGGAGCCTGTCTTAGGGGAAGATGTTTATCCATGCCAGTCCTTCTGTTTCTAGGTGTTCAGCTATACATGGGTTTTGGTTATATGATATGTTTACTTGTAACTCATGTTCTAGATATTTTTTTCTAGGGAGTTATAAATGTGTGATTGTCATTATTTATTACGATATAGCTCCTTTGCCTGAGAGAATGAGACCTACTTCCTATTGTGGAGTCCCTTAAGTGTTTGTGTGTAACTCTTGACTAAAGCTGTGTATGCTTCTGCTTGTCATGTAACTTAGTTGCTTTCCAATGGATATAGTAGAAGGATAAATGTAAAGTGTTTGATGTTTGTAGGGCGAAATCTTTGGGAATTATAGAGTTTATTTCAATGCAACGTGTGGCTTTTCTTGTCCTCTGTATTCACAGGATTTACTGTGCATTTGGCTTAATTTAAATGCTTGACTGAAATTTGTGCTTTTGCTTTCCTGTGATGATTAACAGCAAAAAACTTCAAGTTTCATATTTATTGATTATGACTTCTGTTAAATAAGTATTATAGAGAGGCCGGATGGAGGGAAGCAGATTAACTTAATTTCTAGCATTTGCAAATCAATCCCTGATATAGACAATATGCAATAGCAATTCGATAAGACATTGGGAAAAAGATTATGAAACTGCTTCGGGTATGTGGGGTGCAAGGGGAGAAAATGATGGTTGCTTATGTATCTGGAATGTTGATTATGAAGGATAGAAGTACCCAACGAGGATGGTTCAGAGTGTATTTCGTGTATTAAAATGCCGAGAATTGGAGTGCTCGAAGTTGAGTAAGATACATTTTAGAAATGCTCGAAGTATTACTATTGACATCTTGGAAATGTTCCTCATATTTGTAATTGAAACTTTTCGCTTTACTTATCATTTATAATACAATGGACAGCTGTTTAGATAATATTGGCATGATATTGCGGTGGCTAAGCATTGCCTTTACTGATTGCGAAAACCTTTCTCAAGGAGCAAGTTATGTCCTCAATAGTTACAGCCTCAAAGACGTCAATAAAGTTACAAGTGGCTCTCAGGTTCTTGTGAAGATATCCTTTTAGTGACAATAAGAAGCTCTGAATGGTGGGTCAAACTGTGGATACTTCTGGATGTGTGGTAGATCATTCTCTCATCCTCTGTCTCCGTCCATCTTAAGATGGAAACTCACGAGCTGATTTTTAGGGAGGTCCACTTCATATTTCATAAGGAAATGGTTTGTGAAATCCTGGATTTTGTTGACAAGTGGTTGCTGTTCCACTTGACGAATTATGAGCCATATGATAAAGGCTTTTGATTCAATTGCTAGTCTTGTTTCCTAGAGTATACCTGAATGCATTGTTTCTTGATCAGTAACACAGTGTATGGTGGTATTAAATTTTATCGGTGGTAATTTGGGAACCTACCGGTATCATATAGTAATGTTGTCATGTTTCATGCCTTATGCAAGCTGTGGTAATTTAAAATTAAGACAGAGCTGGAGGTAAAGTTAATCTTATGAAGCCTTTTACTTGTGCATTCCCTGTTGTTCATTCTGTAGACGTAGGTTATAAGTTGTTCTCTATGTGCTACTATTATTCTTATGAAGTTGGCTGGATATTTTCTTGAACGACTGAGCAAATTTGGCCTTTACACTGTTTAGTCTCAGTGACTGGAAAACTTGTAATCCATCATATAGATTGTGTGGGAGCTTATATGAATTGATCATTCTAGAAGTTAGCTTATCATTCATGGCTAGGAAATCTTGGAAAGCTGCAAGGTTTGGTTCCTTTTGCTTTGAATCGGCATTGACATTGAGAAGTTGCTTGCCCGCTGGAGCATTTTAATTTTTGAGGATATATGTACTCTATTTTGATGAGCCTTTTGTCTTGGCCAATAGATTTCTTTTAGTTCTATTAAGGATCATATTTTTCACTGAGCTGTACTCACATGTTATTCTGATGCTTTGGTTTTCACTAATCCAGTTGGAATGGGCTTGGAAACATGGCATCTACAGAAGCCATGCGCTTATTTGTGAAGATACTAGAAGTAAGCAATGTCTTTGTTATAGTTTCTGATTTGTACAGAGCTTTGGTGCATCTGTTTGACGTGTTCTGTTGATAAATAGGAAGAAGACCCAGCATGGTATTCTAGAGTCGACATTGTTTCAGAGCCAGTTGTTGATGTCCAAATGAGTGTGAGTTTTCTGCGCATATATAATTTCTTATTGACATGTGACTTACCTTATCGATTTGATGCATACGTTACATTATGATCTTTCTTCTGCATTACACCCTTCTTCTTGTAGATCAGGAAAGATGAAGAAGAAACAGACAAATGATAATTAATGCTAGCTTCTTATATAGTATAAACAACGAAGTGTGACCTCCTTTCTTTTCTTGTCTTTTCTTTTTTGGGGGGGGGGGGTGGTGAAGGAAAGAATGTTATGGTTGGAAAAAGAGTCAGATGGTGGTTTCGATTGCAAATGGCACTCACTAAAGTGACATCAGGCTCCTTTTATAGCCAAGTTCTGTAGGAAGCAGTACATCTTAGGGTGCAGGACTATTTCTGTCTCTGTCTCTCTCTCTCTCTCTCTTCTTTTTTTGTTTGTTTTTGGGTCGGAGGGAGCTAGACTTTTAATATTTTTTTTTTGGTTAATGGAAGAGCTAGGGTCTAATAGAAGGGACCAAGTCACCAAGGTAAGGTTGCGTACTTTTGGATATCCTTGATCGAAAGAGGACTCCAAGGTTAGAAGAGCTAGGTTTTTTATTTTTAATTTTTTGGTTTAATTTTTTCGTTTGATTGTTGACAAACTATGATTATGAAGTAAAGCTTCTTTAGCTATTGAAAATTCTGTAAAACCAGGAAATTAGCTTGCTTATCGCTTTTTAGTTGTTGAAGTTGTCACTTTTTAGTAACTACTTCACAGTCTGGTAATCTGGTTATGAAGCAAAATGAGTCACTCTTATCTAGGGTGGTAGGCAATCCATTTTTTAAAATCTAAAATCAAAGGGAGACAACCTCTTTGCAATAGTAGGGATAAGCTGCCATTGGTTTGGGTTGAGCTGCAGTGGACTGAGGTGATGTGTCTCACTAGACTGTCCTCTACATTTTTGTTGAGTATATAAACGAAGGTCCTATCGTAATAGCTCATCATCAAATTGTAGGGGCAAGGCTGTAAATACTTGACCCCCCCCCTGGTCCCTTAAACCCTGTCCCATGAGGGTGTTAGTGGTTGACATATTGAATATTTTATATTATTAGAAACTCATAGCATAAACACAAGAGGAGGGGAAGGAAAGAAATAAGCAAAAGTCTTCTTCAGTTCTTATTAAAACGGAGTCTTCTCTGTGGTTTATTTTGGTATCTATTAGGGTTGTGCCTGCTGAGCATCGTGGTGGTGTAATGTTGGCTTGCTGATGTGGTGCTAACGTGTATAGTTTGGTTTTTGGTTTTTGTGTTCTCAGAAAGTTGCTATCTCTCTATTGATTTTCTGGTCTCTGGCTAGTTGTTTCTTGATCTTCACTTCGTTTAATCTACCTATTTGATTGCTAATGGCTCAACAAACAAGATGAAAGAGTTGAAATGACTACTTTTTAGAACTGATCTTCAGGTTGTCCGAATGTTGATAGTTATTGTCATATGACATTCCTTCTCAGAATCTTATTTCTTTCATTCCCCTGCCTCCTACTTATCAGCATAATTCAAAGGCTGAGGCCGCCAATGAGAACGACAATGCTATTCCGGAGACAAAAACAGTTTCTATTGAGAATGGAACCATTGTGGAAACTCAGGATAAGGATGTTGTCTCTGAAGGAAATGGATCAATTAGTGTCTATGACCAATGGGTTCCGCTGCCAATAAGGGGTCAACGACCAAAGCCACGTTATGAGGTACTGTACTGTTGCTATGTCCTTTACCAGCTACATTGCATGTGCTCCATTTTTATTCAAGTGGAAGAGGAGGTCAAGTATTCTTGTAAATGGGGCGCCCCTTTATTTATCTTCTTAGTCTTCTTATAAATGTTGGTTGCTGCAGCACGGAGCAGCTGTTGTAGGGGACAAGATGTATGTGTACGGTGGAAATCATAATGGTCGCTATCTTAGTGATCTACAGGTATATTTTATTTTGTGTTCACTGACAAACAGTTTTGTTCAGTTCAATTTGCTTGCACAGCTTGTTGATTTGGGGAATCATCTAGATTAATATTGGTGGCAATGACTTTTACTGTCACTTGACTGTATATCCTTCAATTTGTGTGGCCAATGAAATTTATGAGTTCTTGTCAACTTTATACATACTGCAGGCTTTAGATTTGAGAAGATGGACTTGGTCCAGAGTTGAGGTTAAGGCAGGGGTTGAGACAGATGAGTCAAAATCTTCTGTTCCACCTATTCCATGTGCGGGTCATGTGTTGGTCTGTACTGGAGCTATTTACTGTATAAAGTGAGTTCTAATAACCTTCATTTCAAAATCTATTAACTGATCCGTATTGGTTTTTGCAGATCCCATGGGGTAACAAGCTTTTCTCGGTTGCTGGACATACAAAAGATCCCTCTGAGACTATGCAAGGTATGGACCAGGTGAAGCATTTTATGCAGATCCATCTGACACCATCCAAGTGGAGCAGATGGTGATCGTTGTGTTTGCCGTCTGGACGTCACTGAGTTGCGTCTGCTTATATATATTTTTTGAAATGTCGTTGAGAGCCTTTCTATGGGACAACTTACCTTCATTTGTTTTGGCCTCTAATTAAATAATTCACTTATCCAAAAAAAGAGATGGCGAGCAGGTTATTAGTTTTCACTCCCATAGAGTGATGTGAGGTGGCAGCTACTCCGAAAGTGGTTGTAGTTGTCACTACTCACTACTTGAGTATTACAATGCAGACATGTGAACATTGATAAAATCCAGCACTGAAGCATGGGAAGTGCATGAAGAGAGGTGGAAACATGCAGAAGAGCATGTTTGATGAAGTGGCCTAGAGGTTGGTCCAACCCTAGATTCAAAATGTGGCCGTTCTGCAACGAAAAGGCCACATTGGAAAGGTTTGAGTTGGGCTAACAGCATTTTCACTTTTTAGCTGGCGACAACCGTGATATGGAACGCAATTGCCGCATCATAGCAATTTGGTTATACCATGGCCGAAACTTCGTTTTGAATCCTTCCAACATACAGACAGTATTCTTCCAAATATGGTTTTCATTTTTTTTCGTTTTGGTGGGCAAAATAGATTTGAAGCTAGTGTATTTAATGGGAAGAGAACTAAATCTGAGCATGGAATCTATTTCATGATTAAGAATTGCAGTCAGAATGCAAAGCTAGACCGGGACAAGTGTAAAGGCCAACTTAATAGGCGATGAATTCTGTACTTGTCTTAGGTTCTGCTGAAGAAATCTCATCGTCTCTCCTGTATTGTTATTTTGTTCTTTTTTTTTTGGTGGTAAATTTTTATTCTTAAATAAGTTAAGTCGATTCATATGTTTCATTAGAGTAGGCCATATCTTGCTTTCTACATAAATTGGGAAATTCCTCTTGCTTGCTTTACTTTTTGTTGTAGCCTTTGGGTTTTGATTGTTCATATATTCTTGGATTATATACCAATTGAGTTTATTCAATCTTGACAGTGAGGCAGTTTGATCTGCAAACATCTACTTGGTCCATCTTGAAGACATATGGGAAGCCACCGGTATATATCTACGTCTTATTCTTTCATGCTTTATGATACTAGAGTGGCTGGCTAACACAAATTCGGTAAGGACCATAGTTGTATGAAGTAGGCCCTAAATGAAATGCTAGTGTCGACCACTGAGTTTGCTGCCTTATGGAACTGCTTCTTGTTGTCAGGCGTTTTCGAAGTAGGGGGCTTTGAACATATCAAGGACTTTCAGTTGGTAGTTATGCATGCAATATGAATGGTCCTTCATTGCTTGGACAGTAACATTTCATGATTGTTTGTGGCGCTATGGTGAATGGCAATCTATGATACCCGGACTCTCCATTTCGCCCGCCCGTACCCTTGTGGGATACGACAATCTGCAGATAGGACATGGGATTCTTGTCGGACCCGTATCCAAACTTTAAAACAGCAAGGGTGAAAGTAATTAGGAAGATGTGGTTTTTTTTCTTTCTTTGATCAATATTATTTTAATGGATCTTTAATGTTCAACCATTTGGCAAGTTGACAACCTTGTGACTGTTGAAATATTCTAATTAAGATTAACTTGAAATTACAACTTCCATATGTAAAATTATGAGTTCTCATATTCGTGTCCAACTTTTGGATGGTGTCCTTGGGTCCTAAAGTTAGAGCTTTGATGAGTCGGACACTCGGATCCGTACCCGTGTCCGACACCCCATACCCAAGTCCATGTAACATAGACGGCAATGATGGTTTGTAGTAGAACTTACAAGGCATTATTATTATCATTTTTTTAAAGAGTGGAGCTTAGCAAGCATTATGACTGGAAAGCGGCGTTCATTTTGCTTTCTGTAGCCATTTCCTTGGTGAGCCACAGAGTCACCTCTAGCTGATTTAGTTTCCTCATTCCTTTCACATGCTGAAGTGGATGTTCGCAACAAAAGACATTTTATCTCTATATGCATGTATAGCTGCGAAACTTGGAATTCCATAGAATCCATATGACCTGTTATGCTTAGTATTTTGAAATTGCTTGTAGCATTTTTCCTTGTTGCTGCTTAAGACTATTTATGCCTTGTAGGTATCACGAGGGGGGCATTCTGTTACCATTGTAGGCTCGAGCTTAGTTATTTTTGGAGGTGAAAATGCCAACAGAACTCTGTTAAATGATCTGCACCTTCTTGACTTGGAAACCATGACCTGGGATGAATTTGATGCTGTGTAAGTGCTTATCAGATTCACTGAGCAAGCTTATTCTACTTTTTTGCTGGTTCATTGTTTATATTAAAAGTCGTGGATGAGATTTGTAGTATATAAGATTGTAATGAATTTTAAGGAGATCATAAATAAATTCGGAGTCATTAATAGTCCCATCTAATGGATGATTAGTCCTACTTGTATTAGTCTTCAAAGCGCAATATGTTTATACACAGGTATGACCATATGAGGATGAAACTTTGGCTTCTCAACTTCGGCTGTTTTTTATGAGCTCAATATTTGTTCATCCTTTGTCATTGTAGGGGAGTGCCTCCTTCTCCAAGGTCCGATCATGCTGCTGCAGTACATGCAGAACGTTACCTTCTCATTTTTGGTGGTGGTTCTCATGCTGTGTGCTTTAATGACCTGCATGTGCTTGATTTACAAGCTGTAAGACTTCGCTATTTTACCTTTGACTGATGCATTTTTTTGTGTTGTGTGATTGGCCTGCCTCTATATGTATATTCTCTTTTGATCTTGTAGATGGAATGGTCAAGACCCACCCAGCAGGGTGAGACACCATCTCCCCGCGCTGGACATGCAGGTGTGACGATTGGAGAAAATTGGTTCATTGTCGGAGGTGGCGATAATAGGAGTGGTATGTATTCATGGGCTTTTGTTATTTGGATTTTTGTGTGAGCAGAAAAAATATGCATTTCCAGTGATCTGTTACACTGAAATTTTGAAGCCGTTTGTAAGAGCAATGAATAAAGGTGCAGCTCACTTATATTTGTTTTATTGTCTGTAGTATACTTTTGGGCTGATCTAATGAAAGTCATTACACTGGCTGGTCTTGAGCCCTACAAAATTATATTTGAGAGTTGTGAAGTTTCATCCATTTTTTACTCATGAACACAAATTTTGAGTTTGCTCCCTTAGATTAGAATCCTTTTTGGGTCACCTTGAGCGTGTAACTGCTCATACCCTGTGAACATTGACTAGTCAGTTTACTTGTGATGATGAATACCATGACATATTCATTTGTAATGACTCGGCGTACTAATTGATTCGCATATTCACTGGATTGTGTGAAGTATGACATGAGATCTGTATTAATTGTTTTACTGATAGGAAGGAGGTCAAACACTTATGAGCTATCAAATTTTAGCCTTTTGCTTTTATTTCTGTAATGGATGATGAGATGATCTATGGTTCATGTTGCATGCTTAACTTTTTGTACCCTATGAACACTGTGACAAATGATCGTTTTGTGTAGGTGAGACACACAATTACAATGTCAAATAGCCAAGGTGGAATATGTATATCCATGTCTTTCTTGTTTAATCCAAGCATCGTGTTATCTCGCTGTCCTCTGCGGTCTGCCTTTACTTTTTTGATTTCACTGCTCCATTCAATTTAGAGCCAGCTGCTCCTTGGCATTCCTGAATGACAACTATTTTTTTTTTTTAATGTAATGGTTGCTATACATTTTGCAGGTGCCTCTGAGACTGTTGTTCTCAATATGTCCACGCTTGTTTGGTCTGTGGTCACCTCTGTCGAAGGACGTGTTTCCCTTGCTAGCGAGGTAATGTCCTTTGCACTGGTCCTATCGATTGGCTTTCTTCAAAAAAAGCTGAGGCATATAGTTTTGCGGAAAAGCCTGTGTTTGTTCTTGTACCTTGTGGGTAGGGAATTATGTCATATTTTCTTCTATTTTACAGGGCTTAAGTTTGGTTGTTGGCTCTTATAATGGGGAAGATGTGCTGGTGTCTTTCGGAGGATATAATGGTCACTACAACAACGAGGTAAGCTCCCTTCATCCCCTCAACAGCCTAGTATTTTATTTGAGGATGATGAATACTTACTATTTCTGTGCTTTTGTGATACTATGCATTGCTGCCAGATTCATATCCTCAAACCCAGCAACAAATCTACTCTGCAGTCAAAGATGATAGAAACACCTGTACCTGAAAGTGTACCTGCTGTGGACCATTCAACAAATGGCACTAGGGATTTGGAATCTGAACTTGATGCAGGACAGAGTGGAAGAATTAGAGAAATTGTTGTGGACAATGTTGACAAGGGGGTAATCTTAGTTGCTTCTTTCTGTTGACTTGCAATACCCATTTTTTGGGCTTCGATTTCAAGAAAATGATGAGTTGCAAAAACTATTAGCTGAAATGTCATTAGTAAATTTGATCTGTGTCAAGTCACCATAACATCACCTACCCCTTTCGTATATAAATTCCTTGCTTTCCAATTCCACATACGTTTTAAGTTTGTAATTCAAAGTTAATATACTCTATTATGAGTGTTCTGTGCTTAGCGTGCCTTTATTCTGCTGTCTATGCAGACAATCAGAAGTGAGCCAAGTGGAGACCGCCTTATAGCAACTCTTAAAAAAGAAAAGGAAGAGCTGGACTCAGAACTAAATAAGGAAAGGTTGCAGAATCAGCAGTTGAAGAAAGAACTAGCAGAAGCTGAAACCCGAAACACGGATTTGTACCAGGTGATTGTTTGTAAAAGATTGAATGTTTTCTTCTGTTTTCTGTCTTGCCTTTCCCTTTAGACTCTGTTTTTGAAAAAGGTTGCAGATAGTTGCTCATTTAGAGCGGTAACATGATGGAAAAGTAATGGTATAAGCTTATTCTCTGATGAAGAATATACTCCTAATAATAGCATGAATTAGGCTTGTATACATGCACGCCATTTGCGGCGATGGATCCAAGACAAGTCTAAGGTACTAAGAGGATGCTCTCTTTCTTGTTTAGGAGGATAAGCTAGTGTACTGACACGCTCAAGTGTCTTGATGATTGAAGCTTGTGAAACTATCTGGTCTACTTTCTATCCATAGGGGAAATATGTAGAAACTTGTAAATGAGATATAGGCTTTCTTTTCGAAAAATCTACACTTCCTAAAGTACTTGCTGGTGTGTCACATCGTTTTGAAGTCCCTGTTGAATGTATTCAGACAAGTAGATTAAGAGAGAGCTTTGGAACAGGACGTAATGCAATTAATAGCAACTGGCTATGGGCTATAGCTAATTGCCTGTTGCTTTGATTCCATCACCTTCGATTTTAAATTCCCTCCCTCTTTTTTCAACTCCGCTTTTTGGTGGTTTTTTTTTTCCTTTTTTTGGTTGGAGGGGGGGGGGGGGTACAATTTTCATTGACTGCATGTTTGACCTGCCTCCTTTGTTAAGCTAACAAGGCACCATCTGTGACCTAGGTAGGAATTCTGTATGTAAAGAATTAAAGGAAAGGCCTTAAGAGGAGAGTTTTAATTTTATTCCTCGATGGATATTGTAATGAATGTGAATTCTGTTGCATTTTGGCTTGGTTGTTTCAAGGAATAATCTAATACATCCATCAATCTGCGTTCCATTGGCTGGTTCTGTGTTTCGTTTTAGATCCATATGCATGTGCATTGGCTATTACATCATACATGGATTGTGAATTTTGCGTGCGAAATTCTGTCTTACAGGAACTCCAGTCAGTGCGTGGTCAGCTTGCGGCAGAGCAGTCTAGATGTTTTAAGCTTGAGGTGCGTGTTTCCAGACTTTATGACCCTCCCCCCCCCCCCCCCCCCAAAATCTTGAAGCTGTGCCGGACTGGGGCTATTTACATTGCACCAGGTCTGTAGAAGTCTAGAATGATTGAACACCGAACCACATTCTCAATTGGTTTTTATATGGGTGAAAAATTTCCGCTGTTCTACACAAGTGATGCTGTAAAAGTGCGGAGAAGCTCACCAGTCAAAATCAATTTAAGACAGGATTTCTTGGCCTCTCTTGATGTCAAGTTATCACATTTTTGTCGATAGTGACACTAAGTTATTTTTCTTTTCCATAGCAGCAATGTTTTTCAATTTTGGTTCATAGTGACACTAGAGGACCTAATTACCTCTTTAGCCAATTATACTCAAATCTTTTTTTTTCCCCTTTTTTTGGGTTATAAATGTTACAAAGCTAAATGGGAAAGGGAAAAAAATGCAAAAAAGTTACTAAAACTCATATTTATCCATCGTCTTTACACATCCCACTCTTTTATTCCTTGTGAAAGAACGTCAAGTTTTAAGTGATGACATAAAAATGAAAGATTTTCTTCATGTTATGTATATTATAAGCAAAAAAAGTCGTGCACATTATTAAAAAAAAGTCGTGTACATTATTAATGTACTTTTTCCTGCCCCCGTTATATACTATTAATATATTTACATTTTTTAAGGATGCTCGCTATGCATCCAACCCCATTCTATATTATGGATATATACTTTATACTTTTTCCTTATCAAAGTCGTCTACATTAAAACAAGCCTTGCGCTGTTGCACAGCTCAAAAAATAGGTATAACTGGCTACTTATTTAGGTAGTTTTTTTAGTGTCACTTCGAACTCAAATTAGAAACTATAGTACTACTATGGAAAGGAAAAATAACTAAACGCCACTATGGAAAAAAAAGGTGATAACTTAATGCCACAAAATGTCAAGAACTCTTTAAGACAGTTTGAATGTTTCAGCCGTTTTAGAAACAGAAGAAAATTTTGTTATGACTCATGAAGTTTACCCTTGATATGTGGGGAGTAATCATGGCATACGAGTAGCTTTTGCCTATCAGCCTATGTCAGATGTAAAATTTTGCCTTGTGAAAAGAGATGACAATTGTGCTTTCAGCTGATTGACATCTAAAGCACCCAATAGAACCCAATGAGCTTGAATGTATGGCTAACAGATATTAATCAGGAACGGGATCTGGGTTATCTATGAACTACTTTTTTTTAAAAAAAAAATGAGCATTTTATGATATAGATGTCATAACTAGAAGTTCTGGTTATTCAATGCTTCCTTTATTAGGTGATGAACTACTTTTTTTTTAATTTTTATAATGAGCATTTTATGATATAGATGTCATAACTAGAAGTTCTGGTTATTCAATGCTTCCTTTATCAGGTGATTGTCGTAATTCATTTCTAAATGTTAGAGCACCTCCTTGCCCCGCCTCGATACGAGCGCCGAGCCACTCGTTAGCTCTGCAGCGATGTGAGCCCGCAAACGGCTCGCAGGCCGGCTCGTGGCCTTTTTCTCTTGCTTTTTTGTTTTTTTTTTTTTAAATTTTAATTGGTTTTTTCTTTTTTTTTTGATATTAAAAGGAAGGTTGTGTGTTGTAAAGTGGGTCCATGAGTATTATTTTTTTTGGTGAGCCAAAGTGGTAAGTCTTGCATTGGAGATAGAGATAATTGTGAGCCGAAAAGTTGGCTCACAGGCTGATGTAGCTGAGGTAGGCCCCCACTGGTTCGCCAAAAAACTGGTTCACCATTGGAATGCTCTTAAGAACTTATGCTAAAGGGTTTTTGGAATATAATAATTCAAACTTTAGGGGGTCTGGAAAGCAATAATCCAAACTTAAGAAATTCTTACCAGTGAGCTGAACTTTTAGTGTATTTATTTATAGTGTTTCACCACCGAGTCGGACTCGTCGGAAATATGACATAGCGGTGGTGGAATCAGACGTGTAATATTAGAGCAATAAAAAAAAGAAAAAGCCTTAACACATCAGCTACCTTCCTTTCCAGTTCTCTCTCCTCCCCTTAGACATATGTCTATATATATATATATATATATATTTACACAATTAAAAAAAATCGCAAGGGTTGGGGGGTCGTGCAGCAGCAGCGAATGGGGCTTTCTCTCTCCTCTCTCTCTTTCTCCGCACCCCAACTCCTCCATAGAGCGACACTGGCTGACTGCCGCCGACTGGAGAGCCGACATCTACTGTCGCCGGTCGACACCGCTCTGTCCCTCTCGACCTCTCTCAATCTCAGCCCTATATCTCTCTCGCTTTCTCTCTCTTGCGAGCGGCACCCCATACGCTGGCGACCACTTCTAGTGGGCGGCGTGTGCAAAAATTTGGGCGGCAACATAATTGCTCACCGGCCAAGGGGTTGCCAGATCTGGGATTTTCAGGGTGGGGGCTTGAGTGGTGCAAATTTATTTTTTGGGGGGGGGGTTATGCTTTGGGAAGATTAAAAAGTTAGAAATTATTAATTATAATTACATTATAAATGAATTTCATACTTTGAAATGGTGATTTTTATTTTTCTTAATTTTCATAGAGAAAGAAAGGGGAAAAAGGAGGCATTAAAGCATTGCAGATCTCTTTAAAAAATTCTAAAAAGTGTCTTTTTCTTTATTTTTTAAAATGTTGTAATAATATATGTGGACTCAGTCACCGCTACATCATCCCTCCGGTGAGTCGAACTCGGTGGTGGTATATTGAAAATAAATACATTAAGAGTGCAACTCGCTGGCAAGGATTTCTTAAGTTCGGATTATCACCTTCCAGACCCCCCCCCCCAAAGTTTGGATTATTAAATTCCAAAAACCCATGCTAATATTGTCATTTCTTGCTTCCTTTGTTAAGCAGAATTTGTGGTCATCACTGCCTCATAATGAACAAAATGTGCACGGATAAATAGACTTGGACTTTCAAATGGACAAGCCTTTAGAAGAAGCAACGGTGGAGGGTGGGGAAGGACAGTTGTAGATTCATCTTAAGGGTGATTGAATGATATAAAGGGTGATGGATTTTCCTTCTCAAAAAAAAAAAGCAAATAAAATGTTTTGTATGAGTGTGGATGCAATTTTTGTTGGATGAATAGATATGCAGCGAATATAGAAGAGGGGTGATTTATTGATAAAATAGGTCCTGAACAGTATTGATCGGTCCGGTTTAGTGTTTGAGATTGGAGCAGAGGTTAGGCCTTCACATGAGTTTACCCCCCTTGACGAGCCTTGTGTGCTTAGCGAGTCGAGCTACTTTAACCCGGGTTTGGCTCATTCATATGGCAAGCTCGAGCCCGAGCTTACTGGAGCTTTTCTCTAGTCTTGAGCTTTACTTGGAATTAGCTTGTGAGCCCTTGTGAGTTTGCTCAACTCATTTCCACTCCTAAGCAGGAACATCCGAGTACATGTGCATGACTTGTAAAGAGTTTTCCCACTAGAAAATGCTTGTGGTGTGCCTTCTTGACGTATACCTTTGGTCGGTTGATCCCTCTGGATCTTGACACATGATCATAATTAACAAGGACTCCCTTCATCCATGTCTGAAGCTAAAATCAGCTTTACAAGGAGCCATCTTTGTGCTACTGTATGGGTAAAGTTGCACAACATCCCCCCTCCTCCCCCCCCCCCCCCAAAAAAATCCTGTGCCTGCAGGGGCTGGAGTATGCGTTTGGTTTACCTTGGCATTAAAGCCTTCAATTCGTATTAATGCTCTGAAGTCTGACATTTGTTTTTTGCACACTAACGCATATACATTTCAAAGTCATAAGATGCATGATACATAGAAAAGTCAATTGCTTATCAGTGATTGAATTCTCAGGTTGATGTTGCTGAATTACGGCAGAAGCTACAAACAATGGAGACATTAGAAAAGGAGCTCGAGCTCCTACGCAGGCAAAAGGCTGCCTCCGAACAAGCCGCTCTGAATGCAAAGCAGAGGCAAGGTTCTGGTGGCGTATGGGGTTGGCTTGCTGGGAACCCTTCTCCAAAGGAAGATGATGCCTGAGAAGTCACAGAAGTAGCAGTTTTGTTGCTAGTCCTGTTCAGCATTGATCCCATTTTTCTGACCGAGCTCCCTTTTTTGCTCTCTTCTCTCTTTTACCAATGATTATTTTGTTGTGGAAAGAATAATAGTTATTGAATTTTTTGCACCAGTCTGGGAATTTACGACATGAGGAATTTTGAGAATGCGAGCTTTTGTATACTTTGTGATGTAGTTTTCTTCTGGTGCTAAATGGTTGTACTAGTACAGTGTTCTTCGACCTTTGTTCTATATAGTTTGTAAAGCTGGTGTAAAGACTGGAAAAAGGCATACAGCATTCTTTGTGCATGTTAAGAGCCCCCATATGCAGCGAAAGTCTTTCAATGTTGAGATTTTACGAGTTGGACTAACTGATGTTTTAGTCATTACTTCGAGAAAGATTGACTTTTCTCTATTTTGTGCAATGTTTTGTCCCCTCTTCTGTTCTAAAACACCGTTCTAATCTGAAGCTGTGTTCTGACATCTCATACCAAAGAGTCGCAGATAAGAGGCAGGTCAAATTGTGCGTAAAAGATCTTAAAAATTTCGGGACTTTTCAGTTGTGATAGATGGGCATGGCAAAGATGAAATGGAAATTTTCATATAAGTTCCCCTATGCAAAAAAAAAATAAAAAAAAAATAAAAAATCAAATGAGTTTGATGTCTTACAAGTAAACAACAGCTAGTTGTGCTCGAAACCCAAAAAAAAAAAAGAACTTGTATAATTGTTAGCCATTCAGTTCAATTTTATAATTGTAGGGTATAAATGATTAACTCTGAACTTAATTCTTTTTTCTTGAAATAGACTAAGACAAACTAGATTCAAAATTATGGATTTGGCTACTTGAATTTTCTAATTTGTTTTTTTTGGGGGGTATTAAATTTTGACATAAATTTGCCTCTTTTTTTTACACTACTCATGGTCACAAAGAAGTATCTTGTTCTTTTCTTTTCTTTTTTTCCCAATCAGTAGTTGGGCAAAACTCGAAATACAAAAATAAAAGTATAATGACAGTTTCTAAAAACTACTAAAGTTTGTCACTAAACTATAGCATTTGCAAGCAAAACAGATGCCAACGATGCAATACTCGCCCTAAGCTTATACTAAAAGATACTCTTGATTAGCATAGACTCTGAGCTTACTTTCTTTTCTCCATCTCCTTTCTCAAGCTCCTAGTGATTCTTCTAATGGCAGGTATCTTCACCTATAACAGTCACTCCAATTTTCTTACCAAGCTCAATCGCTTCTTTAGCAATTTCAGTTGGAGTAGGTGAATCTTACAAAACATTGGACAGTGACTCTTCATGAGCATTGACCATCTTCTTTCTTTGGCTTTTAGATTGATCCATATTGTCTTGTATGTCCAACTTATTAGGAGCAACCAAAATATTCAAGGAAGCATCTAGTTGTTATTTTTTTCATTTTGAAAAAGTTATGATCTATCTTATATCTTTTATGAACTAACAATAACTTGACTTTGATAAAATCTATAGCCAATGACCACCCCAAAAAAAAAAAAAAAAAATCCACCCCAAATCTCCTGCCATAATAAATAAATAACCATGAAATGTATAGATAAATCAATTAAAAGGGCAGGGGGGAAGAAAATTTCGATTAAAATTGAAGGCCCTCTCAGTGTTGATTGATAGTCCTCGCATTTCTCTCTCGTGCCTCCTGTCCTTACCCCCTCATTTCGTCGTGACTGGTGAGCTCCTCTCCCTCTTCTTCCACCATATCGAAGCTTCAATTCACTCAGATTAAGCAGCTTCAAGCCCGTCTTCACTGCTTTTCTCTCTTCTCTTTGAGCTCCATACACCCTCTTTCCTACCTTGCTTCTCTCACATCACTTGGGTATTTGTACATATCACATTGTTTGAGGTGCGTTTTGCATTTTCTCTCTGTCTCTCTCTTTCGTTGATTTGTTTGTGTTCTTTTGAGGTGTCATTCGTCAAATGGTGTCAGTCATGAACAATGATTTTGATTCGGAAAGGACCCCTGTGGCGGATGAGCCTAGGGTTTCGAATGATGGTGATGGTGATGGTGATTCGAGGGAGGATGTGGTTGGTGATTTGAATGTGACGGAGGAAACTAAAGTTAGGGTTTCTACTAGGGATGACATGGGTGATGGTCAGAAGAGTGAAATGGATGGAACTAGGGTTTCGCCTGGACCTGGGCAAGATGTGGATGACGCTAGGGTTTTGGACTTGGATTCTGATAATTATGTTAATGGGGAAGATACAGCCGGGGTTTCTTCGGGAAATTATGGTGTCCATGGTGATAGAGAAATGGAACTAGGGGTTCAGGATGAGAAGTCTAGGGATGCTCAAAACCCAGGCGTTGACAGCAGTGATGACCGAACAATAGGGGCGGATCCTTTGGGTTCACCTGGTGCTAGTAATTCTGATGCTACAGCTGATGATGCAATGAGTCAGAAGGCTGTTCATAGTCTTGAAGGCTCGGTAGTGGATGCTGTAAATGGTGACTTTAGGTTGGAGAGGCGTAGCAATTTGCGGGCTTTGGCGGGTAATGATGCTGGTGCTGGCAGTTTGGATGATGTTGTAGCAGCTGGGTCGTCGAAGATTTTGGGTTCTGGGTTTGAAATGGGTGATATGGTGTGGGGCAAGGTGAAGTCTCACCCATGGTGGCCAGGTCATATATATAATGAAGCTTTTGCTACTTCCTCAGTTCGGCGTTCTAGGAGAGATGGGCATGTCTTGGTGGCATTTTTCGGGGACAGTAGTTATGGGTGGTTTGATCCCACGGAGCTCATTCCGTATGAACCTCATTATGCTGAGAAATCACAGCAGACAAATTCGAGGAATTTCATGAATGCTGTGGAAGAATCTGTTGATGAGGCCAGTAGGAGGAGTGCTCTTGGTTTAAGTTGCCGATGCAGGAACCCATATAATTTCCGGGCAGCAAATGTGCCAGGGTACATGGTTGTTGATGTTGTTGATTATGAACCTGGTGCCATTTATTCAGTCATCCAGATTCAGAACGCAAGGGAGAGTTTTAGGCCTGTTGAGACTCTTTCATTTATTAAGCAATTGGCAGCAGCACCAAGGATTGGTGAAAGTAAGAGCCTTGATTTTATAAAACACAAAGCTATCACCCTTGCCTATCGTAGATCCGTATTTGAAGAGTTTGATGAGACATATGCTCAAGCCTTTGGACAGCAACCAGTTCGACATTCACAGTCACCCACAGTGCCGGTAGAGCCCTCTCGAGGTATAAATTTGTCGTTTGTGCTATGTTTTATTTACTAGTTTCTCTTTCCATACTTTAATCATTAGTCTGACTCTTCCCTTATACTCACAAATTTGGGAATCCATAATTTGCTCAAAAAGAGGGGGGGGGGGAGGCGATCCATATTTGACTGTACCAAAGGTTTTGACTTCCGAAGAAGGTAGAATCTAATTCATGTATCCGTCAGTAAATCTGTAAATTGTGTACCGTCAAAATTGGGATAGTCACAAGAGTACGATTCATATCCAGTGTGGTACATAGGTATGTTCAAGGCTGTCTAACATCTTATTCTTGTTATGATTAGGGCTGTTTACTGGATTGGCATAAAGCTTCAGTTGCTCTTTTGATTGTTTGAATTGTTTGAAATTTTAATTGCTCCCTGATGTAGATTGTTCATATCATTTTGGATGAGGAATGTTATTCAGGACAATTGTATTCATTAGAACGATGCATGAATTATTTAGATGTAGAGCCTCACGAGGCCTTATAAGAAATTTCTTTGTCGCTTAATTCATTCCTGGTTTGCTTAAATCTTTGGTTGTTTTTGTTTGAGAAATTTGAGAACAGGTTTTTTGAAGTAAATGCTTATTACGTTATTGTGCTTCTTTCTGCTGATGGTATCTTGTTTTATTGCTACACTGTATGAACTCACTGGATGAACAAGTTTTCACATTTTATCTGGATGATTGCTGTTGCTTTGACTGCTGAATTTCTGTTTGCCTCCTGTTTTGAAGGCAACTCTAATTGATTTGGTATACATAGACCCAAAAAAAGTGAGCTGTCTCCAAGTAATTGAGTCAGATGACTTGAAATTGAAGTATCTCCAAGTGATTATGAAGCTGGATATATGTGTGCAATTTTTTCACCCAACCAATGTGGATGTTAAATTTATATTTCAATATTCATTTCTGGATTCTTGTATGATTGGGGTAAATATAAACCTTTGTATTTTCGGATGAGATCTTCTTATGTTAAGTTGTTGCATCCTCTTTATCAAGGCTCTTCACAATTGCAGGAAAAAGAGAGGCCGTCCAACCAGAACTTATGTGACTTGGGGCAATTGTTTTTGTAATTATTATTGCTAGCCTTGACTGTTTCTGGTTGCTTGTTCTTCATGGTGGTACCCATTTGTATTCTAACATTATTATTTGTTACCTTTTTCAAAAAGACATGAAGCTTACTTTGCCTTGCATTTGATAGGATTGTTACTATGGCACGTAGATAAAATCTTTCTTCACAGAGTGGAGAATATGAGTGAATAGTTTAGATTGTCATGTATTTTATCATTTGTCTTCTTGTATTCAACCTCTCTACGGGCAAGAATGTCGGTAGAGATAAGACTGCCTATATCTGGATCTCCCCAAACCCCGCGAAAGCAGGACCCACACTGGGGGGTGTTGTTGTTGTATCGCTCTCTTATGAAGACATGAATCCCTTGTTTTGGGAGGGGGGGGGGAATGAAAAGAAGGGGACGATGTACTTGGCATCTCTCTCTCTCTTAAGTACAATCGCTTTGCCATATAAGGAAAAACCTTCAAAGAAAGATGGCATGAAGAATTGAAAGCTATGTGAAATTGTTAAGGTTGGCATCTATTTTGGAATGGCCTGTAGTGAGAACAAGTGTTACTCAGTTTCAGGTAAGTGCAACATAGATGCCGAAGTGGTAGGCAATGCCTTTTTTGGGGGGAGGGGGGGTGTGGGGTTGGGTGGGTGTGTTTTTGCGTATATCCATCTGTTTGTAAGATTTTCCAATACTGACACGGGATTGTGAAGAAATAGAATTTGCAATTCATGTGGACCCCAGAATTTAACCTCTTTGTAAGAGTCTTACCTACTTGAAAATCTAGACAGCAGAAGAGATGAGCTATGATGCTTGAGCAATGAGAAGGTTACGGTGATGAAATTAGTGACAATTTTAGTACATTTATTTACTTGTTCATTTATTTTTTGGCTGTGTGGAGGGGTTTCTCTGAAGCCAGTAGTACTACTGAACTTGAGGGTGCAGGTATGAGGGGTGCCATTTTTTTTTGGTTAGGTTGCAGTGGCAGTGATGGTAGTTTTGCTTGTAGAAAAAACTTTGACAAGGAGAATATCCCCCCCCCCCCCCCCCCCCCCCCAAAAGAGGGAAGATTCAATTTATGCAGCGTAAGATTCAATGTATAGGCTACAGCACAAGATAACATATGGTGCATTGTTTTCGATACATCTTTAATGGATTTCTCTGTTTATACTTTTGATGTGTTTCGGCTTTTGTCCTATCCGAGGCTCAGCCTGTTTATGTGCTTTCTTGTTGATTGTGAATTTTCAATGGTGGTGCCATTGTGTAGCGTCATATGTTTTCTTGTGAAATTTATTAATACCATAGTTTACTTGGACTGGACATTCATGCAATAGTATATTAGTATTGGTTGTGTGATTGTATCATGTAAGAGTATTAGTTCTCTGGAGGCAGTGTTGTCCATGCAATTGTGACTCACAAGATGTAGAAACGTAAGTGAGTGTCAGATTGTGCTCTTATACATTTGTCCGAGCTTGTTAACTTGGTGCTGATTTTGTTCAGCTCCCTTGAGTGGCCCTTTGGTCATTGCGGAGGCTCTTGGTGGCCGGAAGAGCTCCAATAAAGCTACAAAACCCAAGGAGCTATCCAAGAAAGATAGATACCTTTTTAAGCGCAGAGATGAAGGTGGCAACCTAAGAACAAGTCAAACTATTCAAGCTCGTGGAAGTTACTTGTCGTCTTCAGCTAATGATGATGGGACATCTGATTCAGCAGCAGCCAGTTATGTATTCCAAAAGAGGGATCCAGCTGTCTCTGTGAAGGATGAGTTTGGCGTTGCTCCCTTGAGAGACCCAGTGGCAGCTTCTCCTCGTGCTGTGACCACAAAAGATATTCCTACTACAGGCAAGGAATCTTGTTATTTAAATCTGTCTTGATGAAGAACAGGGGTAATACTGAGGATGTGAAACTGAAAACAACATCTTCTGTTTCCACAGGTCTTGATGTGATGATTAGTCCTGGTGTTTCTGCGAAGAGGCACTCCCTTGGTGTGACTAGTGGCCCACAACAATCAGAGTCAGGTTTAGTGATGTCTGCTGTTGGAAGTGATATGCATGGTCAAGTTCTAGACAGTCGCTTTGGTAACGTTAGTTCTGGTGATGGTGGCCATCTTGGATTGGGTGGTGGCCCGGTGAAGAAGAAGAAAAAGGCTAAGCGCTCTGCAGCAGAGCTGAACTCTGAGAAACCCGACACTCCAGACAAGAAGATGAAGAAACTTAAAAAAACAGAAGGGGAGCGAACTGCAGTGCATCTGGAGACACCTTCGTCTGGTTCAGGTGGGTTGAGCAAACCAGCAGGGAAGCCTATGCAGATATCTGCTGCATTGACAGAGAGAAAAGATGCTGAAGCAACTGATTCTCTATCACAGCCAGTGGATTTGGTTCCATCAGGGGCAGTTGAGGGGAGAGAAGATGAGCTGCCAGAGCTATTGGCTGATTTGCTAGGTCTTGCCCTGGACCCATTCCATGGTGTGGAGAGGAACAGACCTGCAATTGTACGCCAGTTTTTCCTGAAATTCCGATCCGTTGTTTACCTGAAAAGCTCTAGTGCTTCTCCTCCTGCTGAATCGGAACCCAGTGAGGCTCGGTCCATTAGATCTCCACCTCGTGCTGATCATGACAGAACCCTGACTGAGAGCGGCAAAAATGTACGTCCATTGAAGCTGTCAAAATTCTCTGGAAGACATGACGACCCTACCAAGGGAGGACGGAAAAGGGTCCCATCTGAACGGCAGGAGGAAATTGCTGCCAAGAGGGCAAAGAAAATCACTGAAGTGAAATCCTTGGCCGCTGAAAAGAAGGCCCTGTTGAAGAATCCTGAGATGCAGCAAGTTGATGGAAAAGCCAAGGTTGCTGCAGTACGACAGTCACCATCAAGACCCACGAAGATTAGGACAGAGCAACACGTGAAAAAAGCAGACCGCCCACCAAGAGTTGAAGAGCCAACATATCTGGTGATGAAGTTCCAGTCGGGTTCTTCACTGCCCTCCCTTATGGAGCTCAAGGCTAGATTTGCTCGGTTTGGCCCACTGGATACATCTCTCAGCCGGGTCTTTTACAAGACCAACACCTGTCGGGTTGCTTTCCTATACAAGCAAGATGCTCATGTTGCCTACAGGTATGCAGTGGGGAGCAAGTCTGTCTTTTCAAATGTGAAGTTCATGTTGAAGCCTGTGGCTGAGCCTCAGCTACCCAGCAGTGTTAAGGCAGATGACCACATTGAGCCTGTCTCAAACCGTGATTCATCCACAGCTGAGCCAAGACCTCCACTCTCAGCTGCACCTCTGTTGCCATCGCAGCCAGTACAGCAGCTGAAGTCATGCTTGAAGAAGCCCTCAGGGAATGATGAACCAGGTGGCCCCAACAATGGCTCAGGGAGTGTGAAAGCAACCCGGGTCAGATTCAACATGGGCGAGGACAAAGTCGGTGCTAGTAGTAACAGACCTGGTGTTCAAGTGCAATTGCAAATGTCGGATTCTAGGAATGCCAATTTATCATCTGAAAGTGGTCCGTCATCTTCATCTTCTCCATCTTCTGTTGCTATTGATACTGTTAGTAACAATCAAAGGTTCATTTCTTCACGTCCATTGCAACCTCCGCTTATCCCTACCCCTCCCCCTCAGTTTCTTAGGCCGCCTACAATAAATCGTCCAGATCAGCATCATGTTGAATTGCCCCCTAGAAATAATCCAAATTATAATGTAACCGCACCGCCCATTCAAGCTCAATTACCACCGCCGCCGCCACCGCCACCACTTGGCATAGATATCTCACAGCAGATGATTAGCCTCTTGACGAGATGCCATGAGGTGGTGACCAATGTGACGAGCATTTTAGGATACGTGCCTTACCACTCTCTATGAAACATCAAAAGTCTGATTTCGGTGCGCACGTATATATTACATCGCCCAAATATACAGCGAGGGACTCTTCCCCCAGATTCAGCAGTCATGGCTGGGAAAATGTTCTTCAAAAGAACAAAAAGATATCAAAATTCGGGGTGCAGCCAAGGAGTGTCCAAAATGCAGCTGAGGGAAGGCGGGCTTTCGGATAAAATCGGGGCCAAAATGCTGCAATATGCGTTTTCGGATGGGTATGTGAAGGAGACGGAGGGCAGCGGAACAAGGGAGATATTGTAGTTTTTAGCCATTTTAGGGCGTTTTGGGATTGTCTTAGACTTTTAGTTAGTAGTTAGTGCCGAAATAGTGGAAGCGGCAATCAAAATTGTTGTGTATCTGAATTGAGGCTGTGTGGTCTACTACTACCATGTTTGATGCACGCGTAATTTTGTTGTTGTGTTTAATGTTTTATTATACGGTAGGGTTTATTTTGGGGGGGGGGGGTCTTTCATTAGTGATTGGCTAATTGCTTTCTAGTGTGGCAACCTAGACAGATCCGCTGCATACTTTGGTTTTCACCTAAATCCAATACTCCAAAAATCTCATCATTAGGCGGGGTGTGGAAGGGTTTAATGTAGCAGATTTACTTTTGAATTGCAAAATTATAGAAAGACTGGTTCCAATGGACCCTAAATTTAAAAATCGTAAACTACTTACTACTACACAAAAACGGAGAAGAGGAAGTTTAGAGAGACATTTGCTTTAGTTCTTATAATCCAAATTGAAAATATAGTCCAAACTTATCTTGTTCAACTACACAGATTTTGGATCGGATAGTAATAAAATCAGTGCGTAGAAAATTGAGTGTGTAAACCGGAACCCCTTTGTTTGGGGGGAGGGGGAGGGAATGTTAAGAGAACCGACCTATTGGGAGAGAGAGGGAAGGAGAATGTTATGAGAAACGAGTCAAAAGACTAATAAGTGTCAACGGATGAAGAAGCGGATATGAGTGGGACAGGTAGAAAGAGATATGTATGTCCTTCTCGCTAGGGTTTTTTTTCCCCATTTTTTTAAATGCTAAATTGGGCCACTATTTCAGGGAATTTCATAGAGTTAGAGCAGTCCATTGGGGAAAGGGGCTGAGCCCAAAATGTTTAGAGTACTGCCACCCACTGGAATGAGTTTCTGGAGTAGAACCCAGAGTTCCATAATTTAGGGAACTTCTTGTTGGTAGCCACAATGAAACGCAAGGTGCAACGTGAGGAAGCACACACATACATTCCTACATGCGTTCCCCCCTTTTTTGGTCATTTTGTGATTTTCTTTAGCTTTTTCTCTTTTTTCCCCTTACAAAAATATTATTCTAAGTGATTTTTAAAAAAAGAATACATGTTATGGGACGGGTTCATGATAAATATATTATTCAGTGGAGGATCTAGATATTTAAAATATGGATGTTCGTTTATTAACGTCATCACTATTGTACAATATCAATAAAAAAAAGAAATTTTATGATACATATTATATATGGTAGCCTACTTTGCACAAACGTTCCATTTCTTTCTTTCTTTTTTTCCAAATGTTCCGTCTTCGTATTTCTACACAAGTGGAAGTTGATAAGTAATAATAATATACCTACTTTTTTTACCCTCCAAAAAACTATGGTACCTACTACTACAGTTGTTCTTTGCTATTTTTCATACTTTGAGTTTGATACATAAATTGAGCCGAAATTACAAAACGTTACGACTACATAGTATTTATTAAAACCTTTGGTTACGAAGGACATATCATCAGTACCAAGTAATATGACTAAAAAACATTGAGACATGAAGTGAACGTGTTAAACATGAAACACAACTACAAATAAGCAATCTGCGCCAATTAATCCTACTAAAAGGGGAAAAAAGAAATAGTATTAAGTTCAAATCAATCACTAGGGCCAAGTTAAAGGAAAGTGTGCACCAAGAACGTAATTCAACTAAACAGCCGAAAAAATAAATAATAACAATAAAAGAAAATTAAAAGAATTAGATTAAATTAAAAGCCTAATTCCAGATAGGAGAGGGAGGAGAGAGAGAAATTTGGGTTTAGGTACATTTAATTTTATTTTACTTTTTCATCAAATTTCAACTTTATAACTGCACTTTTGATAGTTAAAGAAATTAAAAATGTTAATATGTGGGCTGAATATATTTAAAGTGTATCTATAATTTTTAGAACCCAATTTATAAGTGTCCACATATACCAATCTAATCCCATTTAAAATAATTTATTAGATTTTTTTAGGATAGATGTGCCCTTGATTTTATTAGATTATCTAAGAATGAGTTCTATGAGTTGAACAAGGAATATTAATTTTAAAAAATAAAATTAATTCTAATGTAACATAATAGAGTTTCCAATTTTAAAACTTAAGTCGGAAATGCTTGTAATGCATACCCACAAGAATTCCATAGTAGGGGAACTTGCATCAAGCAAGCATTGACCTCGGACGATCGCTGTGAGCAAGACATGCGGAGACCAGTGTGCTATTAGCACCTCGGCTAGGATTCTTCACCTTGCATATACTACATTGAAATTCAAAATCTCTGAAATAGCCCAACTCAAATAGTTCATCACCTCATGATTACAAAAATCCAATTAACTAATTAAAAAAATGTATTTTCTAAGTCCTTAACTCCAAATCTTAAGCAAACGGTACAAATTAAACTACATCTCTATGGATGAGGGATTAGATAATTTCATGCAGGGACGTATATAGGTTAATAGTCGAGGGCATATGTTTGTCATCTACATATAATCTTCATTTATCCATTATAATCGCTTATCATGTATCTTTTTCTATAACCGAGTGCAAAAGACATAGAATTGATGCTAGAAATCAACATAATAGTCTATTTTAAGTCTATAGCATATTGTATTATGGTTAACCAAGTTTAAGATATGAGTATGACTATAACTTACTAGATGGCATTTTCTAAATTCCTGAATTCATTTTTTTGTTATATTAAAATAATGTCTAATTCCACTTTTGAATAATGCATACTCTAATTATATGAATGTTTCTCAATTTGCCAAGGGTAGATCTTAATATGAGAAACACATTTAACGGTACCAATTTATTGGGCGCCCTCAAAATAAATTATAATTCATTTTTCTTTCATACTCTTAGAATCATATACTCTTATAAATCATATCTGTACCACTATTAAAAATTATCTATATGATAAATACAAATTGAAAAAATACGCGTACGTAATAAGTAAAAACAGAAATGCCTAAATATACACATGCGTTGCAACACTGGGAAGTAATTTTTCATTTATTTTACCTTCCCTCTCTGCAGAGAACATAGGTTACCGGATGAAATTTCAAGACCCAACGAAAAATAAATAAATAAATAGATAAATGAGATCTCCCTTTGAAGATGGAATTCCCCCAAAGAAAGGAAAGCTATAGGCGTATAACTGATAATAATAATAATAATAATAATAATAATAATAATTAATAAAGCCTCTTCTGGAGTTCATGCTGATCCCCCCCAAGACGACTCTTTCTCTCTCTCTCATCCCCCAATCACCAACCGCCATCATCATTATCATCATCGTCGTCGTCATCAACAACCGAGAACGCAACACAACCGACAACACCTGCACCTCCAAGAGAAACAGACAACAACAGCAACAACACTCTCCTCCTCATACTACCGCTATGCCCACCTCCTCCCCCTCCTCCTCTCCTCCTCCTCCCCCCACCCCCACACCCGATTCCGATCCGGAGCCCGACCCACAACCCGAGTCCGAATCAGAACCTACCTCCCCCACCCAGACCCAGATCGAGACACCCACAACCCTCCACTCTCTCTCCTTCAACCAAGACCACACCTGCTTCGCCGCCGCCACCTCCACCGGCTTCCGCATCTTTAACGCCGACCCTTTACGGGGGATTTTCCGGCGAACCTTTCCCGGCGGCGTCCACCATGTCCAGATGCTTTTCCGCTGCAACATCCTCGCCGTCGTCGGCGGCCACTACCCGCCCAACAAGGTCATGATCTGGGACGATCACCAGTGCCGCTGCATCGGCGAGCTCTCCTTCCGCTCCTCCGTCATCGCCGTCCGCCTCCGCCGCGATCGCATCGTCGTCATCCTCCTTCAGAAGGTTTTTGTCTACAACTTCGCCGATTTGAAGCTCCTTCATCAGATTGAGACCTTCTCAAACCCAAAGGGTTTGTGCGAGGTTTCCTGTGTGTCAAATTCGGTTGTTCTGGTTTGTCCTGGGTTGCAGAAGGGTCAGATTAGGGTTGAGCATTATGCATCGAAGAGGACTAAGTTTATTGTGGCGCATGATTCGAGGATTGCTTGTATTTCCTTGACCCAGGATGGGAGTTTGGTTGCTACTGCTAGTAGTAAAGGGACTTTGATTAGGGTTTTCAATACTTTGGATGGCTCCTTGTTGCAGGAGGTAATTGAATTGCTTGATAATTTAGATTATTGTTTGTGTTGGGGCTGAATGTTTTGCTTGCATTTCTGGCGGAAATTGGTTGATTTTCTTATTGAACAGTGACTAATAATGAAATACCATATGTGCATAGGTTTTAATGGCAGGGTTATGCTTGTGATGTTATCATTGTGGGTTTGTGGACTTGAGTTCTTCTGTAGCTAATTTGGTTTTTCCTGGGAGAAACTGCTTTTTGTGTAGAAGTTTCTAGTTGCCCATGATTAGACCTGAGAGTAATAGCAAGGGTGAGGATAATGAAGTCAGCTGTTCATACAATTTCATGCAACTTTTGACATCTCAAACTAGAGATTGGAAACTTACAGTGTGACAAAGTGATGTTGATGATGACTTACTAAAGCTGGAATGGAACCTGTAGTGTCTCTGATAGAATAGAATGACTTAGTGAGCAGCAGCTTGTAACTCTGCATCATAATCAATTAAGCATGCACTGTGATCTTTGATATTCTAGTTAAGTTATGCTGCTCAGTTTCGTGCACTTGTGAAGTCTGCCTGTTGGTTCCTATTGTTTGAGTTGTATATCTCTGTGATAAGATTGTAATGTTATAGAGTAATACTGACCATGCCCCTCTGGTCTTCCCAAGTGAGGTCCCCCCCCCCCCTTTTTTCTCTGTTGCTTGTTAAAAGTGCGCCTTAGTGGGGCTTGAGTTGACTGCATCAAGTGTGAAGTTTTCTCTCTTGATACTGTTAGTTATCAAGCATGGCCTGATATCTTGTTTTGTGTTTGTTTTATTGTTCAATCACCAATTTTCTACTACGGCTTTGCTGCCAAATTAAGATTTATTTGTTTTTTTTTAGTTAAAAGAAATAAGGCCGAAATGGTTTAAGTAGGCTGCAGCAGTAAAGCTCTGGCACATTTTTGGAGAGAATGGCGTCACCATTACTTGGTGGGTGGACTCTGATTGGTTAATTGGGCTGTTTGATACAGGTTAGGAGGGGAACTGACAGAGCGGAGATACAGAGCCTAGCATTCTCATCCAATGCTCGATGGTTAGCAGCATCAAGTGACAGGGGAACCATCCATGTTTTTGGCCTTAAGCTTGACTCAGAATCACCAGGAAACAATGGGCTGCATAGTCCTTCCGAACAACCAGCCTCTCCACGTTCACCCATGTCATCTATCTCCTTTATGAAAGGTACCATCTACAGTATGCCATTTAGTTAAATTTCTTTCCTTTTCAATTAAGGTCTCTGGGGTCACATCGTTAAACAAGCTAGGTAAAAGATTTTCTTTCAATTTTGTAATTATTTTTTTGGGGGAAGGATAGACAAAGTCCCGCATTGTAACAACTAGGCCATATTGCTAGATTTTATAATTTTACATGATCCTAGCCGGAGCTATTAGGACATGCACTTAAAGGAAGAAGTTTGGGTAGGCATATTCATACTTTTATTGGTATGCATTCAATTGTCAGAACATTTTTGGTGTGCAGAGACATGGAACAGGCTACATGTCTTTAAGTAATTGCACCCTCCTGGGGTTTGTGAAATTAGGATTTTGAATTTTATTGATTCCTATTGCATGTGAGAAATTGGCTATCCCCATACCAAGTGCTCTAAGGTCGTCTATTGCAGGTGTATTACCTAAGTATTTTAGTTCAGAGTGGTCGATGGCCCAGTTTCATTTGCAAGAAGGTACAAAGTATATGGTTGCCTTTGGCCATCAAGAGAACACAGTTGTAGTGGCTGGCATGGATGGAAGGTACGACCTGGAACTTTTACAAGTACAAATATTCTTTTATTTTTACCTAGGCTTAAAAAGGAGTAAGTAGGTTCAGTTATCCCCAACAAATAAAGAATGGATACCTTCTTGTCATCCATATCTGTAAAGCGAGGTCTTAAGTCCTGACTCCTGATGGAGAGTCTCCCTTAAAATAAGTGCATAAATAGATGAATAAATTGGGGTAAACATAAAGTTCGGATAACGTAGTTACTTGATGGCAGTGGTCATGATCGAGGTAGCTACATTAGCTTTGCGATCACAAACTAAAATAGGCTTTTTGGCAAGCTACTTTTTGCTTTACAATTTACAGTTGTTCGTTCCTTAAATAAACCCAAAAAGACCAGGATTTTGAGCTAGATTTCCATTCATCTGCATGATTTTCACAGTAATTCACGTCAAATACTGGAAGTTAAGTTGTACCAAATAAGTCCCTTTCTTCACCTGACTTTTTTGTGATTAACTGGAACCTTTTTCACTAACAGTCATAGCTTTTGTAATACCATAATATGTACAGGAACTTTGTTGCATGCAACAAAGGGATAGATACTCCTAAAATCTTTTTGCTGTATTTTTTTAAGACACTTGTGGTTGAGAATCATGATTCTTTTCTCCCACTACTTTGCAATACTGAACTCTGGCGATGTTTTTATGCAGCTTTTACAGCTGTAAATTTGATCCAGTGTCTGGAGGTGAGATGTCGCAGCTGGAATACCACAATTTCCTGAAGCTGGAAGAAGAGCCTTCTGAAGGTTGAGAATGATAGTATGATACGGTCGTTCCACAATCGATTTCCTTCGTTCTCTCAATTTCTTTTTGAACCTTTTTTGGGGGGTGGGGGTCCTGTTTCTTTCTCTTTTTTCACTTCGAAAGGACCTGTAGAAACATGTACATATATACGTCAGCTTCTTGTAAGTTGATTTTGTTGGATTGTATTGTACATATTAGGCGTGCATGGTGGTGCTGTGATTTTGTTGGGTTTAAATTTGTGACATACATGTTAATTTGGTTATTACAAGTTAGTGAAATATACTGAAGTTACCACTAGAGATTTGAGCTCGAATCCAACCTACATTCGTATTTCTGTCAACCAGGATTCGTTCATAGATGATCGTGCATTGCAGTTTCAAGGTGGGCATGAAATGTTGAAACTGTGTTAATATAAGCGTGACGCATCAGCAGTAAGTGCAAACTTGCAGTCATCGCAGTCTTTGTAAAATGGCTCGGCTACGCTTGGCTTGCTTCAAAAACATTATTATGACCGTACTGAGATCCTGTAGATTCTTAAAAATGTTGTTTTCGAGCCTTCTTTGAGTCTGAGAATGAAACTCTCTACCTGAATTGAATTTGAGGTCTATCGTAATTATTGTCATCTTAAGGCCCTTCAATTTTAACATGGAATTTGATTCTGAGATTGTCAGAACTTGAAACAATTCAAGTTGTGACAGAAATT
This sequence comes from Selenicereus undatus, assembly GCA_017589665.1. Lineage (NCBI taxonomy): Eukaryota > Viridiplantae > Streptophyta > Magnoliopsida > Caryophyllales > Cactaceae > Selenicereus > Selenicereus undatus. Next base: position 12,836,206 of record JACYFF010031955.1, read on the forward strand.
CATCCAAAATCATTTATGGGTAATCATCAAACCCCACCACATAGACTGAGGAGTTTTACCATTTGACCTTCTGTTATATTTCCTCAGAAATTAAGCATTTTACACTATGAGACTCAGCTTTTTAAGAGCATCCCTATCAAAGACCTTTACTTTGATTTGTAGAAGAGAAATGAAATAAGGGTCTCAGGTTAGAGGTTGTCTCCTGAAAATCTTCGAGACAATTGGGCCTTTGAAAGACCTAGTACTTCTGGCATTTTCATCCTTCCTTTCACATTCTCTCTCCTCATCCAATGCTATCGTGGTCGTGGCTGACAAAATATCAAATAAATTTTTCAAATGGAAGGGGAAAACAAAATTCTTTGCATCTTAGCTGGTAAAATTGCTTATGCGAAGGATATGACAACAGAAAGTACTGGCTCTCCAAGCTCTTAAGAACTTTCGCATGAAGGAAGCTTCCTAGAAAGTTACGTCGGGTGTACGCATAGTTGCCAAAGTCCTTGGGAATATTTCTTGTCCATGGCAATTGGCATACGAAAAAAACTTTACCAGAAAGTCGGGAATCTCACAAAACACTTTCATAACTTATTCGTGAGCCAACAGTACACAATTTCAGACCTCTCTCTAACAAATACAAACACATGCACCACTTTCTCCCAACCTTTTTTTTGGCCAGGGGGGGGGGGGGGGGCGGGGGCGGCGGGGGTGTTCTCTCCACACTGAATATTTCATGTAGTTTCCAGGCAATTGCCCAACTCAAGACAAAAGCTAAGAAACGCTGACAAAACAAGCGATTTAAGATGCCAAAACTTTATCATAACCACTAATCTCTGCGAAGATTGAAGATTACCTCAGTAGTCCGTCCTTTCCCACAAAAGAGAAACATATACTGTTCACAGCAACCTCAACACAGTCAAAGTCAAATGCAAATTATCTTCGATCCCCCGCTACCTTCCTTTCCCGTAATGAAAATGTTTTAAAAAGCTCAAAAAGAATGGTGGTGATTTTAATAAGTCGAGCTACATATCCGGATTTGCTTCCTCAGGTATGACAGTTAAAATGGCTTCAGCATTGTTTGCCCTCTTCACGACCACCTTCAATGGCTTCCCAACTTTGTCTTCCATAATGTCAATGACCTGCCCACAGTTACAGTAAAATAAGAGCTCAAGTAAGATAAGACTCACCCAAAAAAAAAGGGCCTTAAGGCATGAGTAGGTTTGGTGGGCAGTAAGATAACCAACTAAAAGAGCTGACTCTCACATATAATACGTGAGACTATCTCATTCAAGAACTGGCATTATCAACGCTCAGCCTAAAGCAGCTGTTTGTCAATGGGTCTGGTACTCTGGTCCGCAGGGATGGGGATGGGGTTGAGGATCTACGAATAGTTCCATACCCTCCCCCCGCCCCCCGCCCCCCCCCCCCAAAAAAAAGAAAAATCCCTGATAAAGTTCCAGGGATTCTTCATCCCCAAACTCATTTTAAAGTAGGGGCCCCACAAGCAATGGGGTTTCCCAAACCCCACCTTACTGACAGCTACGGGTTCTTATGTGCAGCCTGCAGTAGGCAGGAAATATATGAACAAGCATGAGAGATTCTTACAAACACAAGTTAAGAAATAGCAAACGAATAAGCACATTGTTTTTTTAAACAAAAATAATCGTTACATTCATTAGGTTCCCAAAGGGATGACAATATGCAACAAGCTTAATAAGAAACAGTTGAAGTTCTACAGTAATGTGACCCACTCTGTAGTCAGCACTATGAGCACATGCATGACAGGCCTGGTAGTTCAGACTGTCTAGGATTACTTATTCTCTTAGGTAAGATGGCAAGCAAAAGCAAGGGTTCAAGGAAAACAACTGAAGGTACTACCTCCTTTATACTTGCCACAGGTTTCCCATCAAATTCGATGACAACATCTCCTGGGCGGAAACCAGCACAATCTGCAGGAGAGCCTGGAGTGACCTGTTCCAGAAGTTGGGAGGCTTGTCACATGAGATACCGAGCTCTACGCAAATCTTCATACGGCCATTACTAAGAATTCAAACCCATAGGCACAATTTCATCCGTAAAAAAATAAAATGAAGAAAAAATGTCCAAAGATGATACAAAGAATCCACTACTGTACATTCTGGCTATCATATAACTGGGGTACTCAGATGTATTCTGGCCTTGTAAGGCGAGAAATATTTGGCCATCATTGTCAGGAATCCAAAGAACTCCCAAGGGCCACTACTACTATTCGCATCAATACTGCTCTCCCCCCCCCCCCAAAAAGAAAGAGAAGAAGAAAAAGAGAGAAAGCCAACCATGAAGCACCCGATTCACCAATATCAGCGGCATTTTGCTCTCATGCAAACTGCCACTATATTCAACATAACCTTAGAAAGTTCTCTACAAGCAATCAGAACTCTTAACTTTTTGACACTAAAATATCACTAGATACAGCTCCTTCTCAGTTGCTAGTTCTGGTACATGCAGAATCGAATCACCACCAAATATTTTGTCTAGGGAGGCCGTCTCTTGAGGAGAAGGGCAGCCATGATCCGGAGAATCAGTCCCAAAATAGAGGCAAGTACTTCGTCTTCCAAACACGGAATTGAGATGCAGTAGGGGCCCAAATCTCACCCAATGCAAGATCTCCCCCCCCCCCCCCAAAAAAAGAAAAAGAGGAAAAAAGGGAACTTCCTCTGCCAGAAGTACACTGTAGAATAATTAACATTATGCTTGCCACAGCAGCAAATTAGCCTACCATTGGAACAAGAACACCTCTATCAACATTAGGAAATGTTGGGTCTCTCTCTTTAAGCTGAGATAGGATCATCTCATTGAGATCGATCATTTTGAGTCCAAGCCAAGGTCGAATAACTCTCCTGCACCATCAGTAAAATTTACTGCGATATCATCCTGAGTATGCAAATTTAAACGAGACAAAGCTATGGTAAGAGAAGATAAACAAATAAATTCAATGACAGTGTTTAAGGTTGACGGCAGGGGGAAGGATAATGTCAAAGAGTGTACAGCATACCCTTTCTTCTTGAATTGGTCTATGATTTTGTTGACTGAATCAATGGGTACAGCAAAGCACAATCCATCAGCATTCAATACTTTCATGTTGTTGACACCAACAACCTCACCATCCATGTTAACAAGAGGGCCTCCAGAATTTCCCTACAAATTTAAATATAAAATGGCAAACCATTAGACGTTAGCTAGGGGTTAAATGCCTAAAAGTCAAATGCACATTCACACCAAGTACACAACCAGTCAATCACCAACCAATAAACACCGGTCCCTTTCTTTGTTTCTTTTTTTTGTGGTGGGGGGGGGGGGGGGGAGAGTTGGAGGTATTAAGGTGTATACACCACTTTGTTTAACAGCAATACAGTTGGTCTGTTGCCAAAAGACTGGCAAATACATTCAAGCAAGAAAATGCTACGGCAATAAATAGATGATTTGCTCAGGTACTCCTGAGAATCTTGGACGAATTACTACTGAAATTCATTAAGAAACCAAAAGAAGAATGTCTAATGTAAATACATGGCCACAATCACAAAAAGGCTTTAGCAGTTAACCAGTTCAGATCTGGAAGGAATTATGAAAGAAAAATAAAAATGAAGAAAAGTGAAACAATAATTTATTAATGAAGCTGCATCTGTTTTATTATCGACAAGGGGAGATATGAGAAGCACACCGATTACTTACCGCATTAATAGCACAATCTGTTTGTAAGTATTCCCTTCTCATTCCACCAAGACCCAAGTCACTGCTTTTTCGGTCAACACAACTGCAACGCCCGCAGAGATAAGGTTAACAAATATTTATCGCAATAACCAACAATATTGATATATAAGCTTAAAGTGTATGATGTGAATTTTATAAGTAAAAAGTTGTCTTCGGATTTGATGCAATTTTGTAGAGTTTAAAATAAATCAGGTCCTTAACAAATATTCAATGATGTGTTCCCTAAGGTTACGGACAGTCACTGAATAGCTATGATTGCAAAGAACAGAATTGTGACATCTTTTCACTTATTTTTCTTACCTTACAATGCCGGCAGTTACAGTATTTTGGAGGGAAAGAGGGCATCCCATTGCTACTACCCAGTCCCCAGGCCGAAGTTTACTTGACGAGCCAAGTTTTGCAGCTGGTAGGGGCAATTTCGATTTTATTTTTACAATAGCAATATCAGAATGAAAATCAGCATTCAATACAGTTCCCTCAAATGTTCGACCATCTTGCAATGTGACCTCAACCTGCAGAAAAGTTACTCAATTTGCTAGTCATTTGCGCATACGCACAAGCACATCAAGTGCAAACTAAGACATTATAAACAAACAATATAAATCTGCAATTCAATTGACTAAAGCAGAGAAAGGAAGAACAAATCCTCATCAAAAGCTGCAGAAACAGAATTGTTGTCAAGTCCATATGCATTAGGGTGCTAAACAACTATTGCAACAAACATCCATCGTCAATTTCCTTCCATTATCTAGTAAATAGAATTCATAACTATGCCACTTATACTCTCAATCCACCCCAAACAACAAAAAGAAAAAAGAAGCACTTCTAGTGATCCTCTGACTTTTGGAGCAACATGCTCTCAATCATTGTGATGAATCAAATTAAGCCCAAAGAGCAAGACTTTCCTGAAACCAGCCAAGTCCTGCCATCTAGACACTAGATATATATTAGACCTGATCAAATTAAAGGTCAGGTCATGAGGTTCAGCAAGCAGCTGACCCTACCCGATCCCCATGTTAGTCGACATACCCCTAACCCTGACCCTGCGGGGCCTCGAGTCGGACTCGACTTTCAAACCTTCCCTATATAAAAAATAAGATTTATCACTAAGTTTCCTTTTTATTATGAAGTTCAACATTAAGCATTCTACAAAATAATATGCCAAATGATAATATAAATATATAATGTTCCAACAAAGCGTATTGCAATTACAACCACTTTAATATATAATTTAGTGATTAAAACAATTAGTTCACCAAAACGACTACTCCAAACAACAAAAAGGGAGCATTAGAAGGTTAGGAGTCATAGACATTTGGAAAGATAAATGAGGGAGGCCAAGAGGAGACGAGAAAGTGAAAACAAAAAAGTTTTGAACAAATGACACTAAAAGTTTCTTGTTTTTATTTTAAATTTTACTTTTATTTTTTTTTTAAATGAGGGCCAACAGGTCGAGTCATAGGGTCAAAACCTCTACCCTAGCCCAACCATCATCATAGTCGACTACCCTCAATTTGAGCGTTGGCCGGGTCGAAAACAAAAAACAGCAACCTTGCCCCTTATTTTTGAGGTGAGGGGAGGGGAGGGGAGGGGCAGGTTGGTAGGGCCCCAACCCGTTAATCAGGTCTAGTACATATGCAGAATGAGAACACTCCTAGACAAGTCCAAGTAACGCTTCCATGAACATCACCGCTTGTCCACACTGTCAAGCACTAAAGGCAATGGCAATGCCAACAGGGTAACACACCATGGAACATAGTTAAGGGCCTGTTTTTTTCGTGGGTCAATTCCAAAATACCACCCTCAACCCACTTCAACCCACTTCCACTATTTTAACCAAGTTCAATTTATCACATAAAAAAAATTCAACTTATTTCAACCTACCTCAACCTACTTCAACCCACTTCACCTTTTTACCTATCTCAATTTATCTACGAAAAAAACAGGTCCTAAGTCTAAAATTTCTTAGATTAATCATTAGTTTAAAAAAGCCATAGGAGCACAACAAGCCAAAGCGCAACTCGTTGCGCCTTGGAACGGGTTAGGCACAACCCATTCAAAAAGTGTATGCTTTTTTGGCCTTTTCTGGGCTTTAGACCCGAGCGCGAGGAACAGGAAGCCTGCGCTTTATGGATTATAAGGGATGCTTTGAGGGAAGAAAAAAGAAGAAAACAAGAAAAGAAACCTTTAATGCCCTCAATCCTTCTGTTTTACTTGTCTAAGCCTTCACTCGAGCTTACTATTGCCACTATAGAACCCGAACTTGCTATTGGAAAGTCAAAACCCTAGCCCTAGCAATAGGTTAGTGCTTCTTTCTCCTTTCGTCTGTCGTATTTCCTTCTTCATCCTCCTCCTCCTCCTCTTTCTCTGTGAGTCAAGAGCCATGGAAGCCTTTTCTTCTCTCCTCTTCAGGGGGTTTTTTTGTGGGGGGGGGTGTTAAGGAGGTAAAAAATGGTCTGCTAGAGTGCTACTACTACCAAACCCTTGCTTTTCTTCTCTCTTTTCTTTCTATCTATCTTGGACTCTCTCTCTCTCTCTCACTCTCTACCTCTCTTTGCCTGGGCGCCCTAGCTGCTGGAAGCCATGTGTTAAATTATTTGGGGTTTTAATTGTTTAATTGAACTATGTGTTTAAATGTCTAATGCTTTAATTGTATTTTGCCTTGTTTAATTGCTTCTATATTTTATTTTATTTTTGGTTGGTGAAATTTTCAATGAACTCATCTGTGGTGTTGATTATTGGTTTGAATAGAGGATGCATACGAGTTCGGTCTCCTCTAGAACTTAGATCCGAGAAGGAACTATGGTCAGCAAGATGAAACAAATAAAAGTAATTTCTATTGAAACTTTTGTGGAGTGAGAACCGGGAGGGTCTACTGGCTTAAGCAACATATAGCGGGTGGATATCGAAATACCATGGGTTATTTGATGTTTAATCCCTTATTTGATGCCATTATCTAGCTTATTTTCAAAGAAATATGATTTGGGAATGATTTTGAAGCACTGTTTAGCAAAAGTGCGCCTTGCGTCTGAAAAGCCCGCGCCTTCACCCCGAAGCCCACACCCCAAAACCCGCGCCCCAAGACCCTTGCGCTTCTTTGTGCCTCTAGCTTTTTTAATCTATAAAATCTTCACAGCCAATAGCTTCTTTTCTTGTCAGAGAACCATCTACCATCCACTATAAGAGAAGCTATGCAACCTTTGAAGGAATGAATCTACCATAAACCCAGCAAGCACTAGGACAACCACACCAAGTATATTCAGGTGCAATGTTGACAGATGGGGAAAATTAGAAGCCAAAGGCACAATGACAGATGTCTAAATTAAATAATTCAGTACAAAATTCATGTAAGAGCCATCAGATTCACAGAATTGGATGTACAGCTGCTGCAGAATAGAGAGACTTCAAGAATTGTCATTCAGAACTGAATTCAAAGAGCGAAGCAGGCCCAATGTGAGATGAGTAGCTAGATGGAGTATAATTGCAAAGCAGCCATACAAGCAAGGTTTTAAACAAATAAATAAATAGACAATGAAACAAGAAAACCAGTTATGATGCATCTTCTAAACTTTACCAGCAAAGGGAAGAATCATATAGTATTGTCCAACTTTAGAGCATCAGATCGAATCCTCATTCTCATTATGATGAAATCACACTTTTCTCCTTAACAATGAGAGAATATTGTGCTCGTTGTAGGCTACCCAGGAAGCCCCATCTCTTTCTCAGACTAGGAATCACCTATTGAAACAGAAACCCCCAGATATGCAAGCTATGACTTATGCCTACCACCTGCATTGCACTTCGAGAGTTGCAACAGGCAATTAAGGCAAAAAGAATATGCCCTCGGCAGAAAGAAAGGAATGAAAGACAGACGCTGCAAGAAATTTGAAATTATGAAAGAAAAGATGACCACTATGCTACCTTGCCCTTTGAAGAAGCTCTCATGCCCTGAAAGTCAACCACAACATGGGCACAAGTCAAAATAGTCCCATCTGCATTGATTATAGTTCCTGAACCTATGCTCTTCCCCATAGTCAATCCATAGAATCCTATGACAAACAAATCGGCATTCAACATTCGGGGGAAAAGAAATCCATAATGGACAAGGCAGCCATCAACTTACCCTGTGGTACAGAAAGGTTGACTACAGCTGGGCTAACCTTGGCAGCAGCATTTGCTATGGTATCTCTGGTGAAACAACGTGAACAATGTTCAGACTCAGAAGAGGCTGGATTGTTTGCATCAGATGCAGGACTGGGTGCACTTCTGGAGAAGTGCAATGGGTAGGGATTACTTCCTCCAGCTACTTGATTGTAGCATGATTACAATTAGAAAAGGCTATGAAATGTCAAAACAAATCAAAGTACAAGAAACATTCAAAAGCTATTTACCAGGTGTGAAAGGGCTAAGAGAAAACCGAGGAACCCGCCACGGCACAGATGGGAAGACATCTTTTGTTGGGATCTTTATCAATACACTCAATCCTGCATTCAAGGTGATGGTCATCATACTAGTCAGAACCAGAACAGATGCTATGACTATGATCCATCACATAGTTTAAGCAAACCCCACCAAAGGGGTGGTCTGGAGGGAATCGCCCCACCTTCGATTAAAGACATAAAAGGAACGGAATTACGGGGGATTCAGCAGCACCATTCCTTCGAAATCTCTTTGGTGCAACAAGCAAAATTCACATCAAAACATTACTTTTCAGAAGTCAGAACTATAATGCTCTCTACAATGGACAAGGCAGACGAAACTAGCACTCATGATTATGCACCTGAAACTACGGCCCTTTATATAGCCCAATGTGAGCAAAGGGATTTCAATAAGTCAGACGTTGAGTTTGTGGGCCCTAACTCTCTGTCAAGAAAAGATCTTTTGGCTCCCATCATCTCAAGAAGAAGGTAGGCAAGGTGGCTTACTCAAAGGACCTTCCAATAGCATCCTACGAGGACCCAACCTTTTCAAGTCTCCCACTTGAAGAAGCATTATGGCCCTCTGTCAGCAGTTTGCATCAAAGGTCAGTTTGCAAGATGCTACTTTACTCAAATTCTCTAAGAAGCTTCTTGACATGAGGGTCAAATACCAAACCCACGCAGCCACAGAGCAGCTGATTAACCGGCAAGGTTTCAAGAGCAGCCAAAATATAATGCTACTGGGGAAAGCAAACGATTCGATGAACCTTAACCCAATTTGAATCATGGGGTATTGGGGTCAATGATTCTCTCAAGAGGGAAGCAAAGCACTGATCCAATTCTTCACAGAACCAGTCATAAGTGCTAGTCCTAAAGGGCATGTGGATTCGATCAGCCAAACTCTTGTGTTCTAGAGAAGCCCACATATGCAACCTGAGCAAATGACTTTAGCAGGAGCTCACATGAAGGAGGCAAGGATTTATAAACCAGCATTCTAATGGTTTTGGCCACACATCCTTCCATTCTTCCCTTCTCCATCTACACCACCGTTTCATTGATTTCTGCCCAATTCAAGTTCACAAATTCCATCTTTCCTAAAACCAGGTGATTTTCTGTGCTCATTCCGTCAATTACCCGTTGCTCAGAAGTCAGAACAATCCACAGTTAAATTCATTGCCTTACGTTATTATAATTGCAACAAACAATTTCAAATCAGATCAAGGCTAATCCTAATCCAGAAAAGCAGAACGTAGGAGGCAAATTATGGGTTGACTCAACTGGTATTCTGATCAGCACTAGAATTTGCATACAAAAGCCCAGAACCCAAAGTACCAACACCCACTACACGCAGCAGCGAGTTCTTGTCACTGGTGGACAATTTCCTCTGCACAAGAAAGAGTGGCGAAAATTCTCCTCAGGATTCATCCAAAAACTCCAAGAAGATAGCAGAAATTCAAACTACCCGTCAAATAAAATGAAAATTTGTACACATACCAGAAAATACCTCATGATCAGCGGTATGAAATTCGAATAATTCTTCTGTTTATTCACACTTCACAGCAAACTCTCTCTCTCTCTCTCTCGCCTCCCCTTCTTCGGTCACTGCAAAACCCCCTTGCAAAACCAGAAAATTCTGGGGTTTTTTATTTTTTATTTTTAAGAAACACTATGGCCATGCTTGGAGAAGAAGAAAAACTCACATTTGGGCCGGGTCTCGTGCGTTGCTAGGCCCAGTCAATGTTTAAACTTAACGAAGCCACCACCTTGTCCATGCAAACCCTTTGGTTGGTTGCATGGAAATGTGCAAAATTGACATATGACACGATTTGGAATCAATTTTTTAACAACGTTAACTTTTAAAACTTCACCCATTATATAATTTATATGAGCGGACACACTTGCTAAAATTTTTGTCTTTAGTTCTCAAAAATTGGGACCATTGAGCTGTAACTCGACACAAAACTTGCTTTTTTAGGGTAAGGGTGTTGGGATGCCCTGATAGTATAATGTGTCTTCAAGGCGAGTATCCAAGCTGTTGATGAAAGTTAAATAGGTAACTCAAATAACCAGATTGATTAGTAGCTAACTTATTTTTCATTCTCGGTGGTAAATGAATGATAATTGAATTATTCATCTTAATTCTTAAATAAGATCATTCCATATGTGACAAAGAGTGTTGAGTTACTCCTAAATTTAGAATAAGTCGGATGATATATATTTGATGAAAGATAAAAATGATTGAATTAATTATGAACTAAATGAATCCAAGTAACGACGTTTAAATGGTTGGCAAATTTGAAAAATGTGCATGATAAAGTAGCCCATTTATACAAAGAAAAACGTGCGGATGTTTATGGAAAAGAAATGTGTGATTTTATTTGATTGATTAATTGGGAAGTTAATCAATGAAATTATTTAGCTAATCCAAAATTTGAATTTCAAATTTTGAGGAATCAAATTAATTGATTTGTCATGATTTTATCATCACATGATAAATATGCTTCTATCCCATGATTACCATGTAAAAATGATATGATATGATTTGAGTCAAATTAAGTAACATTATCCCTTGATTTTAGAATGAATATTTGTAATATTTGGCAATAGCAAGGAAAAGATATTACGCAGTTTTATATCAACACAAATCGTGGTGAAGATTGCAAGAAAATTAAATCGGAATCTACTGACCAGATTTTAAGGGTTTGAACTGTAATTTCAAGATATTTTGGGCAAATTTTGTTTTCTTGCCATAATTGGTGCACGATCATTGAAGCTTATAAATCGAGGTCAAACGAGGAAGAGCAAGCATCGAAGCAAGTGAAAAAAGGCATTGAGAACACACATTGAGTTATTGTACTAAGCCTTCTTTTGAGATCAAAGAATTGAGGTGAAAAGAACTATTAAGGAGTGAACTTGGAGTTTGTGAGGTCAATTCCACCCAAACTTAAACCAAGAGTTTGATTTGAGTGATTGGGATCTCTAGAGTGAGGTAACTCTGAGAGATTATTAAGAGTTAATAAGAAAAGTAGAGTGTTGAATCCTAGAGTTGAATAACTCTAGGCAAGAACTTAAGAGTTAAGACTAATTAATTGAGGTCCAACCTCATTAAAATATCCTTGCGCATTGTCTTTATTTAATTTTTGCATGTGATTTCAATTTTAATTTTATTTCTACAATCACCCTCTTCATCCCTCTAAGGTGATCCAAATCTTCAAAGAGGTAATAGACATGTTTACATAAAAACCAAAATGATGCCACAAGATGGGAGCATTTCATTTACAAACAATTTACTTCATAAAAGTCGTGCACTTTTTTTAATGGTAAGCGGGTTTAACCCTCTGAGCCTCTATCATAGAGGTATCCAGTGGGTTGTAACAGACCAAGGGTTAAGGAGTATCAACGCCCAAGACAAGCTGCTCAAGAAACCAACCCCAACTACAAAGTTTTGTACACAAAGCACAGCATTCGCATCTCCCCGAGTTGAACTCGGATGGGGAATATGAGAAAAGCAGCAGTGGCCAATTAGGCCAACTGCTCTTCAGTATGAAGTCGTGCACTTGTGTCATGTAATATTTGGTATTTTGTTTTCCTACCCGCATCCGCATGAGTAAGCCTCTGTTATGTTTGGTCGGTGCATAGGGTTGGAGTTTTCAGTTTCTAAGGGTATGCCTGTCTGGCCCGATGATCATGTTTGTATTTTATATTTTTTTCAAGATCATGCCTCTTTTGGCTTTGGCCTTTTATTTGTGTTTGCATTTTCTTTTCTCATGATCATGCCTCCGTTGGGCGTTTGTCTATAGTTTGTGCTACCTCCTCTAGTCCTCTATGCCCACTTTAGTCTGTTGGATAAACCCCTATATGAATGGTCCATTGGATGGGCTCTTCAAAAAAAAATTAATCTCTTTAGAAAAAGACTACTTTTAGAATCTTAGATGTTATATTCTTATCTTTTTCCCCCAAAAAATTGCCAAATTCCATCAATAATAAACCCATATTACCGTGTAATTTTCATGTTTTATTTAAATTCACTTAAATTATTTTAAAATTATCTAATAGTCTAACCAATATCATATTTAATGTTTCTTTTTAAGCAACACTCTTAGAACTTAAAAGATACGAGATACATAGTACATTAAAATTTGTGAGGGCTCTAGAAGACTGCACACAACACACCGGTTGATCCTTCGTCATCATTACTCAAAACTCTGTAGCAACTGCTCACATTATTGGTAGTCAACCACATACGAAGAAGCTATAGCATACTACACATGATCATATATATTCGTAAATCATGTGTACATAATCAAAGACATCATCAACAGAAATATAACACCAAAGCCACAACTCACATAAATTCTAGGCGCATCAGCAACAAAATCTATCTATACTTTGAGACTTCAGATAAACAAAGTCTGCACCTAAAATTTATTTACTATTTTCATTTGAAATTTGTGCCACAAAATATCCCCATAATCACATCATGAGTTCTACCATCTAACTTAATTCTTCCAATCCCATCGTCCGCCAAACTCCACCAAAAATAAAAGAAACAGCAGCAAAATGCATCAGAATAGCCAAATCCAAACCCTAACCCTAACCCTAGAATTTGTCCCCTTAAAATTTCCAAAATGTACATTAATAATCCTTCTTCCTTAACCTTTAAGGAAATTCATTGCCGAAATAAGTTCACTAACTGAAATTGACAGGAGGCTGAGACATCTCCTTCTTCGCCTCTCCTCCTTTATTGGGCAAAAGCACAGGATTGATGTTCGGGAGCACTCCTCCACTCGCAATCGTCACTCCTTGCAGCAATTTCGCGAGCTCCTCATCGTTGCGTATCGCCAGCAATACGTGCCTCGGAATGATCCGATTCTTCTTGTTGTCTCTCGCCGCATTTCCAGCCAATTCTAGAACCTTTCAAATTCGAACCACAACCATCAGATTCAACACAGCAGGATAAACAACACAATTAAAAACCTAGAGAGAGAGAGAGAGAGAGAGAGAGAGAAAGAGAGAGTCGGACCTCGGCGGCCAGGTATTCGAGGACGGCGGCGAGGTAGATCGGAGCGCCAACGCCGACGCGCTGAGCATAGCGGCCTTTCTTGAGGTAACGAGCGATACGGCCAACGGGAAACTGAAGGCCGGCCTTGACGGACTGTCTGACGGCCTTCTTTCGCTCTCCACCGCCGCGGCCCCCGGCGCCCTTGCCGGAACCCTTTCCGGAGTCCATACTTTTCGGATCGGGAAATCGAAGATGGTCAGAGAAAAATGAGAGGCCGAATGAAGGAGAAAATGCAGGGAGTGGAGAAGTTGGTTTTGTACGTGAGGTTGCGGGAGAGTGAGAGAAATGGGGGCAAGTTTATATAGCCTCCTGTGCACGTGGGAGGAGAGAGACTGAAGTTGAGGGTGTGGCGTCTGTATTTTGGGAGGTTTGAATTTTGAATGGGGGACGTAGGATATAGATTGCATGGCTAAGATTATTACACGCTGGCAATCCCTGTCACAGAATGATCTTAAATGAATAGCTTGGAAAAGAAGGTTTGGTAACTGTACGCAATTGGGCTCTGAGTGTCATGTGTATATTGCGCTCAGTCCACATGAGCATGGGATTTTGGGCCTTGGGCCATTTGGTATGTGCCAATTCCAATTTTATCGGATTTTTTAGAGGAGATTTTACTATGTGCTGTTATAAATTTTACTTTTTTCCTTGACCATCAATTCAATATCGGCTTTTTTTTGGGGGGGGGGGGGTTCGAGGGGGTTTGGATCAACCCTAGCTTGGAAAATGAAATATGAAATTTACCAATTAGAACGTAATAGTAGATTCCGGCCTCTTCCATCCTCGATAAGCAAATTTATGATCGACTGACAAATGATGATGAGGTGCTATTCAAACGATAAAATAATAAAACGCTAACTATATTTTATGTTATATTTAAGCGATATTTTATAACACTAATTGAGAGTCTTATATTTAATATAAATACACTGTTTTATGTCTTATGTTCTCGTACTCTCCTATGAAAAAAACCATACGACATAACAAATCATATTATACTAATGAGGAACAAAAATAAATCATTAGAACCTTACCATCTAACCTAGACAAATATAAGCAGTAACTCAGATATACAATAACACAAGATAAGCAAACATTTTAAATTTCTACTCTCCAAATAAACTAAGCCGGCCTAGCGAATTTGTCAATCAAGACAAGGCAGCAGAAAGATCAACAAAATTAGGATAAGAGGTCAAGATCCAGACTTGCATTTTCCTCAGACAAGCAGCAAAGTCCAATGCATCATCCAAAGCTTTCCTTGCACAAACCAAGGCCTCTTCAAGCTCCCTATGACACAAGTAAAGTGAGCAAACCTTCTCAAGGAGCCTATCATGCCTCTCTTGCAACCTCGCGACACTTTCCTCTGCCTGCTCCAACACCTCGTTTATCATCCTCAATCGCTCTTCTGCCGCCCTCTTTGCCTGCCGTTTCTTTAGGCTTGGCAGGCAGAGTATGATGGCTGAGGAGGAGAGCCCGAAGATTGCCAAGAGTATACCGCCAGGCAAAGCCATGGGAACACAATGTGGGTGAAATGAAGGGGTCGATGAACCATGAGGATGACGCAGAATTGGTGTAATGATATGGAAAAGGAACTTGATTCCATGCTTTGGGAAGGGGGCAAGGGAACTTAAGGTGGTTGTCCTAATGTACAAAGAGAGACAAAATAAAACTCAAGAACTAAAACTAATAAACTGCGCATCCGGGGAATCGAACCCCGGTCAGTACCGTGGGAGGGTACTATGATACCACTACACCAGATGCGCTTCGTGATGGAACTTTTGTAACTTTTACAAACAACAATAATATCTACGCACATTGTTCGGGAGGCCGCAATTAGCTAACAAAAGTCTTCGTTATTGGTAACCGCATTTTGAAAAAAAAAGAAGAAGTAAAGATGCATCATGTATGTAAAGCTGGTAAAAAGTTATCCAAATTGAATATCTAAATTTGTACAATCTGAAAAGACAGACACAGTTATAAATTTTTTATCTAAATTTTAAATTCGAACACAATATTTTTCGTATTTATATTGTGCGAACCCACACTTAGCATTGACCAATTGTCCCACCTAGAAAAAGTCGGACATTGGACATCAATATCTTATTCAAATTTTGACATTGTCCAATTTATCCGACTCGAGTTTAGCTCGAATTCAAATTTTTGCAAGATCTAAATTGTAATAGTATTTTAAAAAAGATGCTAGTTTATTACCAACCAGTGTGTCAGTAGAAACTATCCTTTCCCTAAAAAAAAGAAAAAAATATGATAGGATAAATGCAATAATAGAAGAAAAATGTGGCACAAATTAAGGGCTAATCAACTAATTTATAAAATCAAACGGTGTGTCAACACAATTTGTCAATAGTAATCATCTAGTGCAATAAATCTTACACAACCAAAAAAAAAAAAAACAAGAAAAGATGCAACAAATTCAGAGAACTCCCTGGACATTTCCTAATATTCCTGTACACACTCTACAACTCATCATTAGGCTCTTCCTCCTCTTGTTCAGAAGGCTTGCTCCCACTGTGTTCATAAGCCTTCTTGATCACAGGGTTACAAACAGCCTCCACTTCCTTCATCTTCTCCTCATAGTCCTCCTTCTCAGCATTCTGGTGGTCATCGAGCCACTCGAGGGCCTCCTTTAGTGTGGCTTCAACTTTCTCTTTGTCATCGGAGTCAATCTTATCAGCCAGCTTGTCCTCAATTGTGCTCCTCATGCTGTATATGTATGTCTCAAGCTTGTTCCTCGCGTCTACCCTCTCCCTAACCTTTCTATCTTCCTCGGCAAACTCCTCTGCCTCTTTCACCATGCGTTCGATCTCTTCTTGGCTTAACCGCCCCTTGTCGTTGGTTATTGTGATCGTTTGCTTGTTCTTGGCTGCCTTGTCCTCTGCCGTGACATGGAGGATTCCATTGGCATCCACCTCGAACGTCACCTCAATTTGAGGCACTCCTCTGTAATCAGTAAATCACACCATCAAATTATAGGCTAAAGACAAGAACAATGAAACCACCCAGTGTGGACCTTATAGCGGTAGTCTAGGGAAGTTTCGACGTGCAGCATTACAACCTTATTCCTTCAATTAACACCTGGTGCTTGTGATAGATTAAGGCATTGTAATTACAGATTGATTTTCAGATTTTAATCATGGTCATTACCTTGGAGCTGGTGGAATGCCAGACAGTGTGAATCTGCCAAGCCCGCGACAATCCTTAGTCAAGGTTCTTTCGCCTTCAAAGACCTTGATTTCGACTGTCGTTTGCTGATCCTGATTGGTTGTGAAGATCTGGGATTTCTTTGTTGGGATGACTGTGTTTCTTGGGATAAGTTTAGTCATCACTCCACCGACTGTCTCGATGCCCAAACTCAAAGGAATCACATCTAGGAGAAGAAGGCCTATATCAAACAATCCAATCCATCAAAGTTGGTTAATGCTTGATGTACCTTCTATATGCAGAATTTCAAACCAACAATTTTGGGTTAACAAAGAAGCAAATTTTGCAAAAAACCTTTAGTTTCCTCGCCGCCTTCTCCACTAAGAATACCACCTTGAACAGCAGCACCATAAGCCACGGCCTCATCTGGGTTAATGCCCTTGGTTGGCTCCTTCCCATCAAAGAAATCCTTCAAAAGTTGTTGAATCTTCGGAATTCTAGTACTTCCTCCAACAAGCACAATCTCTTTAATATCAGCCTTCTTCAGCCCTGCGTCCTCTATAGCCTTCTTGACCGGACCTAATGTCTTCTTGAACAAGTCCATGTTCAAATCCTCGAACTTCGCCCTTGTCAATGGCTCGGAGAAGTCAGTCCCATCCACAAGGGACTCAATCTCGACCCTCACTTGATGTTGGCTGCTCAGTGCCCTCTTAGCCCTCTCACATTCCCTCCTTAGCTTCCCAAGTGCCCTGTTGTCCTTGCTAATGTCCTTGCCATACTTCTTCTTAACCACCTTGATGAAGTACTCCATAATACGGCGATCAAAATCCTCACCCCCCAAATGGGTATCTCCACTAGTGGCAAGGACCTCAAACACACCGTTGTCAATGGTTAGAATACTAACATCAAATGTCCCACCACCAAGGTCATAGACCAAGATGTTCATCTCCCCTCCTTTCTTGTCTAGACCATAGGCGATAGCAGCCGCAGTCGGCTCATTGATGATCCGAGCGACATTGAGCCCAGCTATGGTGCCGGCATCCTTGGTGGCTTGCCTTTGTGCATCATTGAAGTAAGCTGGAACTGTGATCACCGCGTATCTGATCTTCTTCCCTAGGTAAGATTCAGCCGTTTCCTTCATCTTTTGCAAGATCATGGCACTGATTTCCTCAGGGCTGAAGACTTTAGCCGCACCCTCTTTGATATTCACTTGAATGTAAGGCTTGCCATCTTTGTTGACGATCCTATAGGGTAACATCCTCATGTCCCTTTGAACCTCAGGGTCATCGAACCTACATCATCAAAACACAAACAAAACAAACAACCAACTTAAGCCTCATACACACACTAAAATAAACTAACCAATATCAACAACTACAAGAAGACCATAGTGGATCCAGCCAAAGCACGATTCAAGGAGATCCTGATGTAGACAATCTTCGTCTTAACCAGGAGAAATACTGTTTTCCAGGATAAGTAAGATCTTGAGGACTTACTTTCTACCAATAAGCCGTTTCACACCGAAAATGGTGCGCTCAGGATTGAGAGCGGCTTGGTTCTTTGCAGCTTCTCCTATTAACCGCTCAGTATCAGTGAAGGCAACCCATGAAGGGGTGATCCTGTTACCTTGGTCATTGGCTATGATCTCAACATGGCCATTCCTATACACTCCCACACATGAGTATGTTGTCCCAAGATCTATACCAATCACTGTGTCCTTTATTTGCTGCTCCTCCTCTGCTGCTAATGTTATTCCTAGCAAAAATTCTTCATCCAAGGAAGAGGAAAAACAAAAGACAGAAAGATTATGACAAAACAGAGCAGCACATAATCAACTAAGCACTTCACTTGCCTAAAATTCCCATAAATTAGCAACACTATCAGATTCAAACCGACCTATAAAAACACAGCAGATGAACGAGAAAAGATTGAAGACTAACCTGAAACAAACATTAGAAGAAAATACAATGCCAAATTCCTCGAACCCATCATCAATTTCTTCATAATTGCAGATTTGCTCAAGAAAAATTGCAAGATGAGATACGTTAGAGCCAAAAATGTGAATTTATAGCTTATTAAGGGGCTTCACTGTCTGGACCTTGGGTTATGTTAATGCCAATGCTAGAGTATTCTCTCCAATTGTTTGAAGACAGTTCACCGTTACCGTGACGTTGTTGCGCGCCTTCCACGTTCTAGAGCCAATGAGGTGTTGCCACGTCCTCGCTGTTAGGCTTTCTTCTGTGAGCGTCGGTAAGGTGCTTGTTTCCTCCCGAACGTTCTTGATTTCTTTCGACACTTGGGAGGCCGGAGGCCCGGGCTCTAAACTTTTCCTTTTGCATGGATGGGGGAGGAAAATAAACGATGAATAGGAATTAAAGATCTTTTAAAAATCTACATATATTATGAAGTGAAAATTCATAAGGAACTTGGATTGAGAACAGACCTGACTAACGGGTCGAGAATTCGTCCGATTTGTCCTGACTCGACCCTCAAAAATGAGGATGACGGTTGACTTTTTTTGCCTCCAACCCGCCCCAACTTTCAAATTGAGGATACGCGACTATAATGAGCGTTGGTTTGGGTAAATGTTTTGACCCGCTGACCCTCACTTTTTTAGAAAAAATTAAAATTGAAATAAAAATAAGATATTTTTAGTTTTATTTGTTCAAAACTTTTTTGCTTTCACTTTCCTATCTCTCGTTAGCATCTTCTCCTCATTCACTTCACCAAATCTCACTGGTTCATAATTCTGTAACGCCCCCTCTCTGATGTTTGGAGTAGATTGAGTAGTCATTTTAGTGAACTGATCGGTCTATTGGTTTAACAATTAACTTACGTATTAGATTATTTGTAGTTGTGATACGCTTCATGTAAACATTATATTATCGTTTGACTTTTTATTCTGTAAGATGTTTAATGTTAACCGTTATAATAAAAAGAAAATTTAGTGAAAAATCTCATTTTCTATATTTGGAGGTTTGAGGGTCGGGTCTGACCCGAATACTCGAGGAAACCCGCAAGGTTAAGGTTAGGGTCAGGGGTATGCTGACCTGCATGAGGGTCAGGTATGGTCAAGATCGAGAAAATCTTATCTGCCGACCCTCAAGACTTGACCCTCAATTTGATCAGATCTAATTGAGAATAAACAAAAATGAGAATTGAAATAATATTTAGAATTATTGATAAATTGGTAATAAAGGATAAATTTCAATTTAGTTTTATTCCATTTCATAATAGGTAAAAGACATTTTTGTGTGTGAAAACTTTTAAGTGCCTCTTCCCAAAAATAAGAATTAGATTTTAGAAAATAAGACATATTTACATTAGGTACAGTGTATGGAAGTCTGGAGGAATTCATAGACATCTCAAGTGAAAACTCATATAAAATTGATATAATTGAAGTAATATTAAATAATCAACAAAAGATAGTTCAAGTTATTAACACTAGTTCCTCTTGATTAAGGTCTCATATTGAGTTTTGTCAACTTTAGAAAATATATACGAAGAGAACTTTATTCCTTGCATCGTAGACTAAAAATAACTCAACTCTAATTAAATAAAGAATCAAAAATTAGCAAGAGTTATGTAAATTTTCAACCTAGTCTTTCACATGGACTCGCTTGGAGTGATAACCACGGTTAATGCTCCAACTATGCGTAATAAAAGCTTGGACTCAGCTTGGTGAAAGCTCGGCTCGAACTCAATTTGACCAAGCTCAGCCCTAACTAGGGCTCGGGTAGGCTCGACTTGGTTACATCCCTACTGGTAACATTATTCTTGGCACGAATCACATTCTCAAACGTTAATATATTCTTTCTAAATATCAGTGAATTATAGCGTAACTCTATAAAGTACGTATCCAATTAATATGATGCATGAGACTTAAAAAGAAGATCGTCACAGCTAGGGCTATAAATGAACCGGATCCCGACTCATACTCTGCTCGAAATTCGCTGAGCCTATGAAGTTTAGTTTTGAGTTCGGGCTTGGATGCACTGTGTTTTGCTTAGAGCTCGGTGTGATACCTTTTTTTTAGTGAAAAAGTTTTCAAATTTAAGTCTGTAATGCAAGCTAAGGATATGTCTTTTTGACTTATCATAAGTACTTATTGTCAGCATTTAGCAACTTTCAGTACATTTCAGTACAATTGAGCATCTTTTAGCATAATTAAACACTATTAACTGCTTATTAAAAATATCTAGTTATATTTTCTTTCACAATTCAGTATGCTTCTGCATGTTTGAGTTTGATTCAATATGTTCTAGCAATAAGCATTTAATAAACTTTTCATATGTCAATAAGAACATGTCCTAAATTTTAAAATTTTTACATGGAATTTAAGATGCAAGAATTGAAATAAAATTTTAGGCATTGTAACAATAATTTTATGTCTTCAACACAAGCATAATAGAAAAAAAAATGAGCTAATTGACCTAAATCAAACCAAATAGAGACGAGCCTTATTGGGGTCAGGCTCATCCCGGTATTCTTTCAAGGCTTCTAGCTAGCTCGGACTATGCTCAGTCAAACTCTATTTAACTTAAGGCTAGGGGCTCGATGACGATCAGCTTGTGCAGTTTCGTTACAGCTCTGACCTCTAGTCACCGCAGAATCTCGTGAAATTCCCTTGTAAACCGAGTAACACATTTGGCCCCCACAAAACTTTCAAACTTGTTGGTCGCCCCCACTGGAGCCACACTACCCAAAAGTTCTCTGCAATCCCCACCGCCGTTCTCGTTTAATCCCGTTCGCATCAACCTGCCGGAGAGCCCGAAACTCATCCCCCATTCCTCAGAAACCCTAGGTTTCGAATTGGAAAACTCCGACTGAATCAATCAACTCAAGGCTCACACAGACATGGAATCGGAAGCAGCACGAACAGCGAAAGAGTCATTGGACCTGGCATTTCACATTTCGAACATTCTCGACACTGGCCTCGATCGTCACACACTCTCTCTCCTCATTGCCCTCTGTGACTTGGGCTTCAACCCCGAAGCTCTCGCTGCTCTTGTCAAGGAGCTCAGAGGAAGAACAACGCAGGCCTCTTCGCCTCCTCCGTCGAATTTAGAGTCCTAGTCTACTGCCTTTGTGGTTCTGCTTCTTCTTCTCTCTTATGTTGTGACGCCCTTTGTTTTAATTGCAATTCTGAGAGTGGGTTTTGATGGCTGTTGCTGAAATGCTAGGTTTGGTGTTTGTGGGAGTGAGGTCTTTGGTGGGTACTGTGCAGTTAGGTATTTTAAGCCCTTGTTTTCTTGATTTTTGAATCAATTATGGACATGTATG
The DNA here is from genome assembly GCA_017589665.1 of Selenicereus undatus. Lineage (NCBI taxonomy): Eukaryota > Viridiplantae > Streptophyta > Magnoliopsida > Caryophyllales > Cactaceae > Selenicereus > Selenicereus undatus. Next base: position 12,857,869 of record JACYFF010031955.1, read on the forward strand.
GCTTATTCGCGTTTATTTGTTGGAGTTTGTTCTGATTTATTTGTGAGTTGTGTTGATGATAGCTTTTAAGCTAATTATATTCTGAGGATCACGTCTTGCTGATCCGATGTTGATCCTTTTATTCTGAAGTACCGAAATTTCCATCAATCATTGAGGCGAATGCAATTGGTATGTCCAATTCATAGGGATGGTGGATTGTGAGTTATGGACTAGTTATGTCACAGGAAGTTGCCTAATGTTTCGTTAGAGAACATCTCATTTTGAGGTGCGATTTTATTATAATAATCATATGTAAGCTCTTTGAATGGTGGTACTGGGATTGAATTTGGAGGGAGCTCCTGTGAAAGTCATTTTTCTTGTGGTCCTCATTCAAGGACCGAAGGAGTAACCACAGGAAGGAAGGTTTTGCTGTTCAAGTTTTTCCAGGAACTATTCAATTTTCCAGCAGTGAAAAGATGTGGCCTCTTCTTCCTCTTCGGGATTTAGTTACTCTCATTGGGCACCCTGTGATATTACTTCGCATTCTTTTTATTTTGCAATTACGGTGATGAATCAATTGCCGAATCATGAGAAGCTTTTACAGATGTTGGTGCTCATAATCTTTTTATTGTATCCACACGTCTGCCTTAGTCAAGTTTGTTTGTACATTTATTGAGTAAATGAGGAGCATGTGTAATCAAGCTGAAAGTTGACGACGTTCCAGCTGCTGTGTTGACGTCGTTGTCTATGTTCTGGTTTAGTGAACGTGACAAATCCTAGAACAAGTGAACAACTAGTTTCCCTCTTTGCTTCTTTCACGGTCTAGTAAATATCACAATTACTAGAAATAGAATGACCTTGTCTTTTGAAGTGCAGGAAGGGCCTAAGTAAAGTAGAAAGTGGGGAGGGCAGTAATGAAGTTTGGCCGCTGATCGTGCAAATCTGGCATGTAAGTGAGTATTGTGAAGTATTTGAAAATAGACTTGAGTATGGCTTGTGGATAGATTTAGACTTGTTGATAAACATTCATCTTCATTGTTAGTATTCAAATTCTTCCAAAATTCAAGTGATGTTGTATGCACTTTCTCATGAGGACCAAAATGAACTGTTTAATTTGACTTCATGGAAAGGATTTGGGAATGTTGAAGTTCTGAGACTTTCCTCCTTTCTACAATGTTTTTCTTACATTCCTAGGAAGTGTCTTACGACCACAAAGATCCAAAGTGAGGTAGCTTCATCCATGCTTGCATCAATCCAATAATATGCTATAATCACTCATATTACTATGGGGGATCTTGTCGCCTTAGCTTGCAGCTCTTCCAGGTTCTTCTTTGCATGGGTCAAGGTCTTCATTGCTTAAACAAAATTGTCATCTGTGGTATCTATTCAACAGTCCCTGTCAACCAATTGCTGTAACTTAGACATTCCTGCTGACAGATTTGGAACAGTTCTGACTAGAATACCTAAACCTAACTGTTTTTTTTTTTTTTTTGGCTCTGCAAAGTTCAGTTCTTAGACCAGAAGCCAGTTGTAAAACTTTTCTTCTGTAGGCTGTGATCATCTAATTGTTCCGATCAATATCCTCTGCAATGTTCAGTCCTCAGACTGGAAGCTACTCGTAAAACCTATCTATTAGTGCTGTTCTTTTTTCACTGTCAGACTTATGATCAATATGCACTGTACTGCATTGTCCACCCGAAGGTTTTCTTGGACAACAAAGCAAATGAAAGTACTCTTCCCTCAAGTGCCTGTCTCGTTAGCAAGCTTAATGAGTGATTAAGCTTGAACGCTCGTGTGCCTCCTCTAATTGTTCTGATGTTCTATCTATTTTCAGTATTGTGGGGAGCTAGAAAAGCCTTCTTGATCATAAGTACTTGCATGAACTTCTTTCGTCATCAATGGTGACCTTTTTTTTATTTTTTTATTGGTGGGTTTTGGATGCATATGAGGTGCTAAGGCCAATACATGTGGGATTTGACCACTGGTCACTAGTAACAATCCTAAAGATTTTACCAATTTTGCTAGTTGGTTCTCACATCAGATGTGCTTGTACAAAGCATTACTTTTGTATGTTGAGTTGGGTATAGTTAGCATTTATGTGACAGGCTTTCCTGCTGCGCTGTCTTAATTGATGTGTCCCTTATGATTAAATCCTTAAACCTGGTTTCTCTTTAGTTTATGCCATCTTTGCAAAGGACTTTAGGTTGTTTTGAGGTTTGCGCATGTAACTCATCGAGTGCTTTTGGACAATACTTCACTTTGTTAATGGTAGTCTCTCTTCTTTTGGAAGTTAAATATTCTGTAAATGGCAATAAATGTTCATCTCACTGTCCAACTTTTTTCACTGAGGGGCTTGCTGGGGGAGAAGATGGCAAAAGTCTAGAGTACCAATTTGTCACAGACAGTCTTGGGTTATGTTTCTGCACTCTTTGATTGAGTTTGGTTTTCTATTTGGGATTGGTGCTGCACTCTTTCAGGAAGGAATGTTGACGTATCCAAAAGGTTTTGGTACTTGTGGGTAAGTCATATGTTGGACCTCTTGGTGCCTGATTTGATCATTGGAGATAAACAGGATTTCTCTGGGAGACAATTTATGTAATGGATAGAAGATTGAGAAGCCTTACGTATAGAGATCAAGAAGAATGTGCAAGGAGAAATGTAGGGTAATGAGATGCAGAAAATGGTGGTGAAGGCAGATATGCTGGTGGGTACTGGTATATTGCTTCTCAGAGAACATAGAATTATTGGATTATGTTTATTCAGTGAACTAGGCGATCTGTCTGATGTATTAGCAGGTTAACGCAATTCACACAAGACGGAAAAGGTTTATCCTTCAGATGAAGGCCAAGAATCTGAGCACCATTTGGAGTTGTGAACATCAGTTCAGATTCAGCATACGCCTGAACAGGTACTCCTGTATCCGAAGATGAGTTGTGGGCATACTATCAGTAATGCCCATTGAGTTCTTTTATCCCCTCAATTCGGCATGAAGAATCTGATATAGTCTCAACCTTCGTGCTGACCAGTGGAAACTCCAGAGCACAACCAGCAGGGCCATTCTAAAGGGCACAACTGCTGTCTGCTGTTATTCTAGGTATTCTGGGTTTGCCTTTCTCGTACTGCCGAACTGCCGATTAACTTGTGAATCGGCGACATCTGGTGAAGGTCGACATGTGTCTAATTGAGGCGTCCTTGTGATTTTTGAGTAAACCCAAGTTCCAAGTCAAAGAAGAACAGAAAAGGCTGCGGAAAACTAACGCTTTGGAACACCAGGAACAGAAAGAAAGGCGGGAACATTCGCAAACCCTTTCTTTTTGCGTTTTCACGGGCGTTGACTTGGAGAAATGGAATTGTCTGGTTTCTTGAAAGTGCCTGAGAGTCAGACCGCGTATTTCTTTTTGGGGACCCAAAATAGAAGAGAAGGTGACCAATTTTTCAAGTTATGAGCATTCATAGTGGTGATTTATTTTTTTGGTTCATCGGTGGGGACCTATCTCTGTCACATCAACTTGTGATTTAATTTTTTGAAATCTTTCCTCTCTCCAATGAAAGGTTCACTACTTTAGCTCATTAAATAAAATAATACTTCTGGACTCACACTACAACACGCAACTTTATTTTAAAACCTAAAAAAAAAGAAAAACTAATTAAAAATATTTTTAAAAAATAAAAACCCCCTCACGAGTTGACTCTAGGCACCGAGGAAGCTCATGAGGCTCAGGTGCCGAGAAAGCCACTGTAGAGTAACGAACCGACAACCCCCTCACTCGTTTCTCACTCTCCTCGGGCGAGTGAACGGTTGGACATGCTCTAACATTTGATTGATTTGGGTGTTTCACAATATGGTGTATATATATATATTATGTTGTCCTTGTGATAATATTTTTGATAAGAAAATTTGGCAATCTGTTGCTATATGAAATCGGAACAAATTGTTATTTGGGGTGAGGCTATTGAACCACCCATGGTGTTTGAACTATTGGGTATTGAAAATTGGGCTATATTGAATATTTTGCATATAAAAATATTTTAATCATTGTATATTTTTATTTTGCATATTTAGGGCATATTTTTCTCAACTTATCATAATTATTTATTATTAACATTCAACAACATTTAGTACTGTTAAGTACTCATTGAAAATACTTAGTAATATTTTCTTCGATCATTCAGCATATAAATATGAACATACGAAAATAATATCTTAAGATATTTCCAGTGGGCCCGTCTCATACGCGTATACTGTATTTTTAGTCCAAGAACAGTACCTGATGATATTTCCAGCGAAATCAATTTATCACAAGTTTCGTACACTGATTTTTCATTAGCAATTAATGAAGGAAGGAATGTAAATATGAACATACGTGAATAATTAGACCTGTCAGTTCGGACGGACGGATTAAATACGGGTCAGATGTATTTGAATTCGGATAAAATACGGATCGGGTGTATTTTGGATTAAGGTAAAATACGGGTTTGGTGTATTTCGGTTTTATGGGTTTCGGATCAACCCAACGGGTTTAGAGCGCCTTTTCCGTGAATATTTTTTTTTTAAATCAAAAATTTTGCATATTTATTACTCAAAATTCTCATTATTTAATGAAAATGCACAATAATTGTAATTTCTCAAAAGAATATTAAAATATTCAAACATTTTATTACAATATATGAACATCTTGTATGGGCGAGTAAAGAATTAAGCCCAACTTGATTTTGGATATATTGACTCGTACATTGAAAGAAGGTTAATAGTGTGTCGACCATTTATTGGGCAGTCCGTCTAGAGCATTTTAATGGATTGTAGCAGTTTCACTGCTAATAATCTATTTAATAATTTAATATTTTTATTAACTAACCTACCAATATCCAATCAGGTAAAACTTTATTAATGGATTGATCCCAATACGAATACGGCTAGTTTTTTTTACCGTTAGTATTATAATTCAAGACTAGTCAGAACGAAAAACAAATAAAATTAAAAAAAAGAAGTACAAGATATTATCTTACAATTATAACATCAAAATTTTAAATTATTACAAATTAATTAATTTTAAAAAAAATTAGACAGATTTGTTTAACTAACTATATAATGGTATGACTTTCGCATGTTTAATACTTGTGTTCTTTTAAATCAACTTTTTAAAAAAGATTAGATAGTTATTCCATGCAATTTTATACCTATTTTAAACGTTTTTTCATTTAAAAGTTGTGTACGGTTTTATTTTCAGAAAATGGAGAAGAAAAAATAAGGTTATTATTATTTAAATTATAAATAGATGGAATAGTTATATAATATCTTTTCAAAATACTCAATAAAAATGACTAACCATTATTGTTAAAAGAGATAAATTAGAGAAAAATAAAAAAACTAAGGATACAATGTTCAGATCAAGCGGGCGAGTTCGGGTTTGGGTTGGGTTTGACCCGCTAATTTGAGGCTTTTACGGGTTCGGTTTATTTCGAGTTCGGGTCGAAAAAATCGTGTTCAAAACCCAAAATTTTCGAGCGGATTCGGATCGAATTTTCAGATCGGATCAATTTTTAACAGGTCTATTAATAATACAAGATTGAATAAGTAATTAATACAAAGCAGCACGTTGATCCCAAAAACATACATAAAAATTGGTAAGAAAGGAGGGTTGAATGAATTTGGTGGTAGCTAGCTGTGATTACTGTGAAGCTCCAATATTTGGACCAATTTTGACAGATGTACTGGAAATCTGTCATTTCTTGAATTTGGTAGCGTTGATTTTTGTTTTACTTTTCAAGACTTGAATGTTCAAACTCAACGTTTTGCCCTTCATTTCCGGCACCTTGTTTTTGAGGGGGTCGTTGCTCTAGATTCTAGAAGACTAGAACAGGAACTAAAGGATAGACGAGCAACGCAATAAGGGTTGGGTGTTCAAAGTGGCACTCACTTGATTCATAATCAAGTTGCGGTCACACCTTATCATACGTGAAGTCAGAGTTAATGTCAAACAGAGATTATAGATTAGATTCGATAATTCAAGGAGAGCGTAACATTGGAAATCAACTCAATTTCATATGTTACTGTGTACTAAAAAAAGAAAGGGACTTGTGCGTGAAAGATCAACGAAAATCATGACCCTGCTTGTCCAGTAGTAACTTCACCAATGCACCGGGGGCCTATGCTGTGAATCTTGGGCACTGTTCTTTCAAGGAGGAATTGAAAGCTCTACTTACTAGAAGGTTTGAAAATATTACGAAATCTATGCATCTTTCTAATCTACTAATCCATACGGACTCTCTGAGTGTAATCAACAAAGTCCAAGCATGATTGGAACCGTCAAGCTTGAGCGTAGTTATCACGAAGCTAGTAGAGCCCACAATTTGTATTATCTTTTACGTAATGTTTGGTTGGATGTAATGTAATGCAATCAACTTTGCAATGTAATCATAATTACTTAGTTTGTGATAATTATAATTACAAGATAGTTTTTTTATTGCAATACTGTTATGCAACCAAACAAGGTAATGAAAACACAATTACACACTTGTTTGCATTACGAAGCTGATTACATCTAACCAAACATTACATTAGTGACCCATTGATGACGATTTTGTTGGCAGACAATAGTGGTGTGACTTGGGCACGCTTGATTAATGCTTAATAAAGCTAGTTACGTTCTTTGGGGTACACACCTTGTTTTGCATCCCTAACAAAAAAAAGAATATTAGGAAAGAGGGCGTTACTTAATACTTATCTATATACTTCGACTCTCTACGTGTATTCATGTATATGATGACAATAGAGGACTGACTGTGCACATGAACATTTAATTTCATTGTGCATCTTAAAATTTGGTGTTTGGCTAATTAATTGTGCATTAAAAGTTAAGTTAATTCTTTCCTATCGTGAAGTTGCAATTCATAGGTTTGGTTTAGCTATTCGTAGATGTGAACACGTCAAAGGATAAAATCATTAAGACATTAACTTGGGTCTTTAATCATTATTGCTTTGAATTTTAAGATGGTGTTGCATGCAAATTAAAGGTCATAGAGTGCAGCTGAGTAAGTGGGTCTAGAAGCTCACAGTGAATTGCCGCAAAACTTGGGTTGTCCACTGGCATGTTCAGAGGGTTGCTGGATGCTATTTGAGTTCAGAAGATAAACCGTTGCTTGGTTATTAGACTTAGGTCCTATTCTCTTCGACTTTTTTTTTTAAGAATAAGTTCATATAAGTTCAGTTCCGAATAAGTTCAGAGTTCAGTAAATAAGTTTAGCAAATAAATTCAGAATAAGTTTAAAAAATACATTCATAAAATCTGTTCTTAATAAATTCAGAATAAGTTTAGTAAATAAGTCCAAAATAAATTCAGCAAATAAGTTCAGAATAAGTTCAGATAAATTCATTTCAGAATAAATTCAGACAAAATAAGTCGAAGAGAACATACCTTACTTGTCAGTAAGAAATGTTCTAATTTGTATGCCATGTTTATTGTAGCAACGAAACAATCATCTCTATGTTAGACCATACATTACACTCCATAGACATGTGAGGGCCTGTTTTCTTCGAATTATTTTCAGACAGAATAAATTCAGATAAGTTCAATTTAGAATAAGTTTAGTTTAGAAAGTTCAGAAAGTTCAGAATAATAAGTTTAGTAAATAACTTCAGAATAAGTTCAGATAAGTTCAATTTATAATAGTTCAGAATAAGTTCAGATAAGTTCAGTTCAGAACAAGTTCAAACAAAATAAGGCGAAGAGAACAGACCCTGAGAGTGTAATTCAAACAGTGGATCATGTTGTAACCTCGAACAAGTTTCAAACATACATACGATGTTAATACACAAGGAGGTACAAGTATTAAAGGCACAAATTTTAACTATAAACCATATCATAAATTTTCAGTTTCCATTTTTTCGATGTGAAATCATTCACTTACACAAAATATTGTGTGAATTAACAATTTTATGGTATCAGTTCCATTAAGAAATTTTTTTTTGGGGAGGGAGGGATTTGATGGTATCATATTAAAGATGAAACTAGCAGAACTTTCTTGCTTCTAGAAGTAATTAATTTAATGACTATAATTTTTTGCACTCTAATTATGGGCTATCATTATGGATTTGAACAATGGATCATGCGCGCTTCCTGTTGTTCGTTTAATATACATTGTTTTCCAGAGACACAATAAAGATTGTACACCCAGCAAAAGATAATGCCTACTCATAGGCGCACATATCTAGCTCGCTATTTTTTTCAATGATTTTGATTAGATGTACTGTAATTATTCTTGTAAGTCTGTAATTAGGTAAACAGACTTATATACATTATACATGAAATTATACCAAAATTAAAACAATAATATTCTGATTAATACTACCACAAACTATGTATAGCATCACAAGATTGATTGAATTATGTTATCATGTACTACATCCAAGTAACTAAATTTCATTTTCATGTATTAATTGATATTTAATCAAATTATGGCAAAAATTTTGCATGGAGTCATACTTAAATAAAAAAAATAATGGTAATATATCAAACTTAAGACGAACATTACCTTAATTAATCCAACAGATGATGAGGATGTGTTTGATTAGGTGGAATATTTAGTTCCAAAATTAATCAATAAAACCAGTCACAATGTTATGTTAGTTGCGTGTCAAAATTAGACTTCATACAAAGGTTGCATCACGATTACATGTGGACTTTTGTAAGGCAAATTATTTAATTTTACGAAGAAGCTTGAAAAATACATGCAAGTGTCTATGTGATCTGAATATGCCTGTCATTTTCATCACTTTATACAAGTTCCACCTAGCAAAATGATTAATTAAAGTGTGGACAGTAGTTAACTTCGTGATTGTATTTAGAGTTAGCAAAAAATTATCTGTCCCGAATATTCAAATTTGTCCGACCCAAAAAAATCGGGTACAGTTATGAATTTTCCGCCCCAATTTTGAATCTGGACGCAACAATGTTTATGTTTTTTATTGTCTAAACCCGATTTTGACCCAAATTTAACCTTGCCCGAATTCTCCAACACATCAACTTCTTATCCGAAATTTAACATTATCCGATTTGTCCGACTTGAATTTGACCCGAACCTAATTTTTTGCCAGCTCTAATTGTATTATAACAACACTTGCTAATAGTAATTTGAGGTATATGTTTCGCTTTATTATGAAAGATGCATACTTGATTGCAATAATTAATATAAGGGTATTTGACTAATAGTTATTAATTAATTGCATTGACCATTCGTAATTAATTTTGTTCGTATATTAATAGCTCGTTGATTGAGACCCAATTATTGTAAAATCTAGAGGTATTAATATGGATCACTCATCAATGTGTACATGTATATATTAGTGCATTACCATACTTTTTTGAAGGTTGTTCCTCTCAATTTAAAATTGGAGCTAGCTTGTCCAATATTTATAAAACAAATGACCTATCGATGAGGTCTTGGTCATATGGTTAAGATTGACATCCTCAGTATGTTAGGTCTCATATTCAATTCAATTCGCCGACTCTCAATTATATATATTACACTACTTTTATGGCTCATTTGAATCAAAAAAATAAAAAAATAAAACAGATGATCTAAAGCACATCTATAGCCATTAAGCACCACCTATTGCTTCAATTTCAGATAGAACATACTACTCAATCGATTGAGACTTGATTTATATAATAATATTAAGAGACATTT
>JACYFF010031955.1:12899160-12940869 GCA_017589665.1 Selenicereus undatus
TAATTGAAAACATTGCATTACATGAGTGGGTAATTGAAAACATTGCATTACATGAGTGGGCGTTGATTCTAGGTTAGCTTGGATTAGTGTCATGATAGATGACACAACTCTCTTCCTACTTTGGAAATGTGTTTTGTTTTTAAAGTTTGCAATTTCTCAACTATTCTATTGACAAATTCTAAAAAGTTTACCGTTTTAGGTCTATCCCTAACTCTAGGCAACAAAGGTACTTGCCAAGGTTGTCTTGGTGTGTGATATTGACGACGGTTGACACAATTTACTTGTCATCACCGAGACTTTATTTTAAAATAGTTCGTGACAGGGTGTATGTGCCAATGCATTATTAGAAAAGGTCGTCCATACAAATGATAAACAAATAAAGGGATAAAGGGGCTCCTTGTGGATGCCTCTAGTTGGCTTTTAAAAACCCACAAACATCATCACTGATAATTACAAAGTAGGTAACTGTTGATATACATTCTTCCATGCATTCGACCCACCTAGGGAGGAAACCCAAGCTGTGTAATGGGCACATTAAAAAGTTTCACTCTACTCTATCATATGTTTTTACAATATCAAGTTGAAGTGCAACTCAAGTTTTCTTAGCCTTCATATTTATGAATTTAGTCATAATTTCATGTGTAAGGAGAATGCTATGCTAAATGCACTTTGAACTGGTTAGTCATGTTTTCCCAAATCGGCCGCATATAATTAGCAAAAATTTTGGAAATAATTTTGTAAAAATGATTGCACAAACTAATTGGTCAGAATTGGCTAATCGTTACAGGGTTGTTAACTAATGAATTAATGCAATAAAAACGTTTGATTAATTTGCGTGAATAGTTTTCGATCCTAGAAAACTCTCTAACCATATTGCAAACTTCTTTATGAATAATATGCTAATAACCTTGAAAAAAAGTTGCCCAAAAGCCATAAGACCTTAGAGCTTTATATTTATCCATTTGGAAAATGGTATCTTTGATTTCCGAATCTTGAATGAGTGTTAGCAACATTTCATTAGCCTCCGCAGTTACTAAGTTAAGCATTTTATCAATGTGGGATAATACCCAATTAGATACTCCAACAATGTAAACAACAACGGTGTGGCAATAGTTACCTGAGCATGGCACTCTCTATAACTCCATATAAACACCGCTCTATCACCAAGAATAAATAGGTTTTTATTGGGCTTTTGAAATATGAAGCAATTTTTCGCATTTTAACTTTCCCAAAAAATTGCTAGGAACTCACTAAGCTCATCCATGTTCATGCCCATCATAGCTCTAATAAGTAATATGTTAATAAGGGGAGTTAGGTTTGCTCATGATCTTGCTCATTTGCACCCCGTTTGTCATAAAGGATATTTTGGAAAGCATTGCAATTTCACTTTTGATTACATGTATGCTTTTCCCGGTTCGAATCTCATTCACGATAACACTCCCATTTCAATTAAAAAAAGGTGCCTTCCATAATCTAGGACATTCCTCTTGTATTCAACTACCTACAGTGGCGAAGCCACGAAATTTGGAGAGGGGGGTCGGAATTGAAAAAAACAAAAACATGGGAAGGGGAAGGTTTGAACTCATGACCACCAACACACAAAGCCATGCACTAGACCGCTAAGCTATCCAATTTTCATGTTTGTCTTCCACAAACATAATACATATCTCAATTTCGAATTTTTTTAATTTTCTGACTTATACTTTTTTTTTTAGAGAGGGGGGTCGGGTGACCCCACTGACCCCACGTTGCCTTCGCCCCTGACTACCTATAATTAAGGCTTGAACAACTAATCCTTTCTACCATAAGAACCTTTTTTTTCTTCCATATATGTTATCATCTTTAAAAACTAAGGACATATAGTTGTTTTAATTTAGTCTTGAAATATGTTTAAATTATGTATGTTTCATGTACTTTTTTTATTGTGTTTCCTCCATATTTTTATAGGCCTTATACCAACTAATGATCCAAAAAAAGATAACAAAAAATAATTATTACTCAACATAGAAGTTCATACATTTTTTTAGATAAAATCAGTAACTTTGTCTCAAATGAAACTGTCTCACACGCCAGCATAAATCATAAAAATACAAGAAAAATGAAATTAGAGCAAATAAATAAATTAAATTTCCAAAGAATCTAGCTAGGAGTTGTTTAATCCCACAAGCAAAAAACTAGTTGAAAGAAAAGGTATGCTATGCAAGCATCCTATAGTTTCTCTTTGTCAAATCAGGGAAGTAAACTTAATGACCCCACTTGTCTACTATAAATATGAGTCATTAGCTAATTATCTCATACCCCTCCCTTCAAGTTTTAAAATTCTTACAAACTCTAAAATGGCTCCCTCCTTAACATCCTTGCCAACCCTAATATTATTCCTTCTTCTCCTACTTGCCCTCGGGTCAGTCCATGGCCACTCCGGAGGGGAATTGAAGCCTCTTGACTCGGATGAAGATTTGGGTCTTTATGACCCGTTTTATGACAACTACAACCCAAACTTAACTTGCCAATCACCATTTCCACCATATACATTACCAATTTACAAAGTAGATGTTATGTTATTGCAATTTGCTCAAAATATTGAGCACTTGGAGTGCGACTTCTTCCTATGGGGTGCCCTAGGGTATGGCCTCGATGCGGTCGCCCCAGAGCTAACCCTAGGTGGTCCGCCTCCGATTGGTGTCCGAAAGGCCAATCTTGACAAGCTCGTTGAGAGTATCATTACGGAATTTGGGTATGAGGAAGTTGGTCATTTAAGGTAATATGTTCGACTTACTTTCGTGCTAAATCGATCTCTAAAATTGTTATACTACAACTCATATGAAGCAACCATTTAGACATACATATATATATATGATTTACGGACCCATTGATCGATAAGTCAGAAAACACATACTCATGCCTCCATATAATAATTCTTTGATCTAATTAATTTACTACTTCATCCTATAAGATATAGTTAACCAATTAAATTATGCCCATTTTAACTAATTTTGCATGGTTGTTTTTTTTATTAAAATAGGGTCTTGAAGAGAACAGTTGGAGGCATCCCAAGGCCATTGATGGATTTAAGTCCAGAGAACTTTGCAAGAGTTATTGATCAAGCATTTGAGCATCCCCTGGACCCTCCCTTTGACCCATACCGAGACAGTCTCAGCTTTATGATGGCTTCCTATGTTATTCCATACGTGGGACTCAATGGCTATGTTGGTGCTAATCCTCAAATCCAAGGCTACGTTAGCAAGAGGGTAAGCTAACTCTACTAACTCACTTATATATACCCAATTAGCTTTCACCACCCTCTCCTGCTGTCAAAATGTACCGACAGCTGAAAATACATATCAACAACTTCATGACTAATTTTGAGAGTTTTGGCTTTTTAGGTGTTGTATTTTGGGTATTAGTTTGAAGTGGTTTTCAATCTGTATGCTTCCCTTCATAGGCATATCTATGACTAAGGGTGGAGTTTCGTGGACACCCCTCGCAAAATTATAAATAAATAAATAAACAAATAATGTTTTATATTTTGAAGGAGTTTAGATTGATAGATATGAATACTCTTAAAATGAGTATTTTAATAGATGGACACTCCTATTTCAAACTCGTACTTAAAAACAGCACAAAATTAAAGTTGAGTGCTAAGTTTTTCAAACTCTCTGTACTTGGCTACTGCTTTGTGGGTCGGGACTTGGTGGGAATGTGCTTTTACCTTCGATCCGGATGAGTTGTTGATATATCGTTATTCACCTTAAACTTATCAACTACGTACTTAACCTAACCTAGCTACCATTTCACTTTGTAATTTGCTCCCCCCCCCCCCCCAATTTTAAAAAAGTTAGGACCCCTCCCAAAGCAAACAAATAAAAGGTAACATACAAGTAATTAGCAAATTACGTATTGTCCTTTTATGCGCGAGTCATTAATTCACGAGATGACATTCTTAGATTATATGATAGCAAATAGATATTTAAATTTAAATTTCACATATAGATCTGTCAGCTTTTGTCCGAAAAGTCCTATTATAGTCATTGAAGTTGTTGGTTGGCATCTTCTTTTAATTAGCTCTCACATGATTACTCGTACCCTTGGTTTTTCCTTTATCTTATTCTTTTGAAGAGACTACGTAACCAATACTCTTTTATCTATGTTTATCCATGTCTATCTACGCGCATCGTACAACATGAATTGTTCAAATTATTAAATGTTAATTTATCTTTTCTGAAACAAACAATAATCTTTGATCTAAGTGTATGTTTTTATGTAGCTCCTAGCAGGACTCCTAGGAGTCGAAGGAGGACAAGACGCGGTGATCAGAACGTACCTTTACGAAAGAGCCAATGAAACGGCGCATCCATATAAGTTCACGGTGGCTGAATACACAAATAGAATCTCCATCCTAAGGAACAAGTTGGGCATGTGTGGCCTCAAAGATGAGGGCTTGGTTGTTCCGCCAGAGCTTGGAGCTGAGGGTAGAACTTCCACCAATGTATTGTCCGCAAACCGTGATTCTCTGTCCTACGCCCGAACACCGGCTGAAATTCTTAGGATTACGTATGAGACTGGTGATGAGCATGTACCCGGTGGGTTTTATCCTAAGGGTGCAAATGGTAAAATTGCTAGGTCATATCTTGAACAAAAATGAGATTAGTTACTTAATTTGCTGTTAATGAAGATTTGGATATTGATTAGTATTGAATAAATTCCTAGCTACTATTAGCCCATCACGTCAGATCAGTATATATTAATGCATGGTGTTAGGTTAGAGGGAACAATCACTGTGCTGTAATTATATGGTGTAATGGCTATGGAGTTTGCTTGTGCCGAGAGTGTATGTATAAGGGGACCTTGTGTGATTATGAATGTAATTTTTTTTTAATTTTGCAATATCATCCATATTAAGAAGAATAAGATTTGAACAAAGGTTTTTTCATAAATATGTATTTTTTTGGTAAAAGAGAAATGTTGTGTTCAATTTTAATGGATAGAAGTATATGCAAATATCTCAATGTGTTAACGACTTCTTTTTTTGAAGGGGTGGAATGGACAATGTTTATAATATAGTCCGTTATAGTCCTGAGTTTATAGACCCAGAAAATATTCAGGTGAGTGAAATAAAATGATCAACTTGATACAATAGATTGCTTAAGTATGTAAAACAAAGTGTTCAACCCTACCTCATAAATTGGAAAAATAAGAAACAAATAAAATTCCAAAAGAAAGAGTTGGAAACAAAAAGTTGGCAGGTTGCAAATTCAAGCATGTGACCTTGATAACGAATAGCTGTAGCAAACACACCAACCGCTAAGCGAGTAGGGGATCCACATTTGTACCTGTTTCAACATAATAAAGAAAAAAAAAAGATGTATGGATCCGTAAAACTCGGGCCAATAGTATAATTTGTAGGGACACGAGAAGATTTATAACAACTCTACCTTACAAATCTACGTTAAAAAAATATAAAAATATAAATAGATGAAATTATCCCACTACTCCCTACTATAGTGTCGCAAATAGTTAGATTGATGTGCCAACATCAGAATATCGATATCATGAAAATTCGATTAACCAAGTAACACTTCATGAATTTAAGGCAAACGGACGTCTCTGTCATGGGTGGAAGTTTAAGCGTTCGATTTTCTAACTTCAATTTTTTTTCCGTCTTTTAATTTTCCCTCTTCATGTTGATCTGTTGGTCATTATTTCTGCAAAGTCTGTATTATGCACCCGAGAATATCTACTTTCGAAAGTTACGTAAGTAAAATATATACTAATAACCGCTCATATAACAAATACATGTTAAAAATATATGTCTATGTGGCAATAAGACTACAAACTCCCAGGTGCATATAATAATTTGCATTGAAAGTCTATATTATACACTCGAAAGTATATACTCTCAAAAGTCATGTAAGTAGAATATATACTAATAACTGCTCATATAACAAATACGTGTTAAAAAATATATGTCTATCTCACAATAATTTTACAAAGCGAAAAATAAAGATTCAATTACATTCAGTTTTTTTTTTACAAAGAGACAAACGCGACCCAACTCATAAGAGTACCTAAATTTGTCATAACCTAAAATTCTACAAAATAACGTGCACTTTTGAAATGATTTTTGCTACACCCGACACTCCATCACTGTAGACACTCCATCCCTTACAGTGAGTACTTCCTTGTTTAGTAGTTTTATCAGTGTCCTGAGCACATTGGTACATCTGTTTGTCAAATACTTTGTGGATCGTGCCTAGAGACTTATTTTCTAGCTTGATACTATTTCCATTTTTTTTTGTCTGAAATGCAAATATCAAGAACAATATGAATGTGACTTCAATATATGATAGTCAACGGATACTATTTACCACTTTAGACATAATGCAAAATATGTTGATGTGTATGTGAGTCATATGGTATTGTGAATGTGTGATTATCATTGAAAAAATTTCTATGGCAAATGAACTAAATTATTGCTATCTTGTAAGAGTGAACAGTTTTGGGGACCCCCATAAAAAATTGGGAACCGGAACTAGAATTGGTTAAATAGTTTCTTAACTTTTGAAAAACGAAACCGGAACTGTAATCTCAGGTTCCGGTTTCGGTTTCGATTTTAGGATACCCACCACGCATAATGTTCAAATTTTAGAACTTAATAACTTTAATTTTCTTATTTATTAGGAGCGGAGATGAGATGTTTGATTTTTTTCTACTTTCATCTTCTATCTTTACACAATAATAAATTTAATTTATTAATTTTGTGTTTTTTTATCTTAGTCACTTGAAAAAAATATGATGATTTATTCTTCAATTATTAGCAGAAGATTAACTGATATTGAATTAAATTCAATATTTGAAAAGTCATTTTTGTTAGGAAAAAGAATCAAATAGAAATAGAATATAGAAACAAAACAAAAGGTAATAAAAAATCAGAAAATTATTCATTTTTTTTCTCTCTAAAGAGGTTCCAGGTCGGGATTCAAATATTTTTTTGAGAACCAGAACCGTAACCAATTAAATCAGTTCCTCACTTTTAAAAATCAGAACCGGAACCACTTAACCGATTCTGAACATATTTTAGGATACCAAGAACCTTTCTCATCCCTAATAACTTGAAAAGTCAAGTCAAGACCAACAATTCATTATTGTGAGTGTCTATTTAATTTGGCTGCATCTAATGGCTTTAGATTTGAAAACTTCAATTTAGCTAGCAAATCCTGGCTCGTCACATCTTCATTGACCAAGTCAAACAAACATGCGCCGCGGCAGATCTGGCTATTAGCCCCGAAATATCAACTGCATCCATCAAATATTGTAGAAAATCAGTCCTCCAAATTGTTGGCGTAATACCCTGAAAAAGCTTAATGAAGTTGAAAGGCATAGAACACAAAAGGTTCACGTTTCTGATATTCTCTTGCTCAAAATGGTCATGCATTCTGCCCTACAAGGTAAAGTGATTGACGGCGAAGTTTTGACAATGGGTTTTGGTATCGTTATGTTTTTTTCGATAATTATTGCTAAGGATATGGCAGACAAACAATGTTTTTTTCGATAATTAATGTTTTCGACTACTTTTGTCCCCGAAAAGCCACAATTTAAGTACGGCGTGTAAGGTGTTTGATCAACATGCTTCTAGACAGGCAATGAGTGGTCTGAGCATAGATGATAATGAAATTTGTATTTATTTAGGATTGAAGAATTTGCCCCATTTAACACTAAAATGAACTGAAAAAATTAAGAGGTTGGGGAGAATTATTGTCTCGGCCCTCACCCTAACTGTGTGAATTTTATATATACATGAAGCGGTACATACTCTAAAGATACACAAAATATCACAATCTTCTACAAAGCCCTAGAAAAAGGAAAACACAATAATTAGTTGATTACATGATGATTACAAATGGTAATATGCCTAAATTTGACAAAATCTCCCAATACTCCCCTTCAAGTTAGAGCGTGAAGATTAGCAACGCCCAACTTGCCAAGAAGACGGTGAAAGTGACGATGTCCCAAAGCTTTGGTAAATATATCAGCAACTTGCTCAGATGTCGGAGTGTAACAAGTAGTGATGATTCCAGAGACGAGTCTTTCACGAATAAAATGACAATGAATTTCAATGTGTTTCGTGCGTTCATGAAAGACTGGATTAGCAGCAATATGCTAAGCTGCTTGATTATCACAATATAACTTAGCTGTAGGAATAGAAAGGCCCAGAAATTGTAACAAGTTGCGAAGGCACACTACTTCACTAGTGGCATTTTCCATGGCCCTATATTCAGCTTCAGCTAATAAACGAGAAACAGCAGGCTGTTTCTTAGTCTTCCAAGAGACAGGTGCCTGGCCAAGCTTGACAAGATATCCAATCACAGAATAACGTGACATGGGGGCAACTAGCCCAATCAGAGTCACCATAAATTGACAAGTTAAGGGTATTACGAGTGGGAAGTAGAATGCCTTGACCCGGCGGGATTTTAAATATCACAATACCCGCATTGCAGCATCCCAATGTCCCTGACGAGGATCCTGCATGAATTGACTTAAAATATGAACAGAGTAAGTAATGTCTGGTCTCGTGATGGTCAAATAAATCAGCTGTCCGACAAGATGTGTATATTGGGAGGCGTCTGCAATAGGATCTCCTGACTCCACTGAGAGCCTATGATGTTGCTCCATGGGGAAAGTAGCTGGTTTAGCACCTAACATGCCACTTTCAGAAAGGATATCCAATGTATACTTACGTTGACACATAAACAACCCGGTAGGAGAGCGAGTGACCTCTATCCCAAGAAAATATTTAAGGGGGCCCAGATCTTTCAACTTGAAACAATGATGCAAGTGTTCCTTAAATTGTTTGTTGTGAATGGAGTTATTGCCAATAAGCACCAAATCATCAACATAAATCAAGAAAGCTAGAAATACGTCAACTTTAGTGTAAACAACTATTGAATAATCTTGAGGCGATTGACGAAAACCATATCGTTGTAGAGCAGAAGCAAGCTTGGAAAACCAGTGTCGTGGAGCCTGTTGTAGGTCGTACAATGACTTACTCAATCGGCAAACCATATGAAGTCGAAGAGTAAGAAAACCAGGTGGTGGCCGCTATAAATATCTTATTCAAGATCTCCATGCAGAAACACGCTATGTATATCTATTCGATGCACCTCCCACCCTTTGGAGACAACTATGGTCAATAAGCATCGTACTGTAACCATCTTAGCAACGGGCGCAAATGTCTCATTAAAATCTTTCCCTTCAATTTGATGAATGCCCTGTACCACAAGTCGAGCCTTGAATCGCTCAATGGTCCCATATGCATGGTTTTTGATTCTGTACACCCAATTACAACCCTTTTTGTTACGCGGAAGAATGGTCATCTCCCATGTATGATTGTCCTCTAGAGCTGCAATCTCTTTGGACATGGCCTCTTGCCTCCGGGGATCCTATATATCCTGACTAAAATACTTGGGTTCATCATGAGAAGCAACAGCTGCTAAGAAACCACGATAAGAGGGAGAGAATCGTTTATAACTAATAACATGAGAAAGAGGATGACTTGTACCTGAAGAACCATAATGGAGCGGTGAAGAGTTGGGGTCTAGGATAGCATGCCAAACATAATCTCAATATCGTGCAGGAGGGCTTTTGTCACGTTGTGGGTGGCTCAAAATAGTTCTGGATGTTGTATCAGAAACCCCAATCTCCCCCTCACTTTCACTATGGGTTGGCCTATAGATCCATGACCCACTTTTGTTGTATTGCCAATTAATGTCCCGTCACCATCATTATCATGCCCAATATCACATGTGTCTGCTGTAATCCCCTCACTACCTACGTGATGCTCCCCTTCACTTGAAGATGTTATAGGCTCTGGAATAGGTCGGGACAAGGGATGTTGGATCTCGTGGGTACTTGCTGTAGGTGCTTGGTCTTGTACACATGTTGGAAATAACAAGTCACACGTTGTTCATTTTCAGATTTAGGATGATTTTGCCCAAAGTACATTGAAATAGGTGGTAAATGGGTATCTTCATTTTTGGCATATGGGAAAACATTTTTATAGAACTTTACATCCCGAGATGTGAAAATTTCATGCCTCTCTAAACCATTTATTCGCCATCCCTTTTGTCCATGGGGATATCCCAAAAATATACCACTTGTAGCCCTAGCATCAAACTTGTCTTTTAATCGACCATGAACATGAGCATAGCACAAACACCCGAAGACTTTAAGGTGATCATAGGAGGGAGTTACTTTAAACAACAGCTCATAAGCAGTTTTGTAATCTAAAAGTTTTGTGGGCATTCTGTTAATAAGATAACTCGCGGCAAGCACACATTCACCCCAAAAAGTTATCGGCAAGGAAGCCTGAAACCGTAAAGCTCTGGCTACATTAAGGATGTGACGATTTTTCTGTTCAACCCAACCATTTTGTGAGGGGGTATCCACACAAGAAGTCTCATGAATAACACCATGCTTCAAAAAATATTGTTGTAAAGGTCCATTAGTAAATTCAGTCCCATTATCACTTAGAACCCTTTGAATTGTAGCCCCAAATTGGGTTTTTATCATGGAAAAGAAATTTACTATTTGACCATAGGTTTCAATTTTGTCTTTCATGAGAAAACCCAAACTGTCCTTCTATAGTCATCCACAATACATAAAAAGTGGTGGCAACCACTAAGAGATGGAGTCTTATAATAACCCCATAGATCACAATGTATCAGTGCAAAAAGTTTATCCGCCTTTGAATAACTATTAGGAAATGGATTTCTAGTTTGTTTTGCTTGATGGCAAACATTGCAACACTCATAAAATCTTTTATTCAACTGAAAATCACAAATTGTTGATAACGAAAATAAGCTACCAAATGAAGGGTGTCCTAGATGTTGATGCGAAAGGACTGACTTTTGATATTGAACGGTTGCAAAAATTGATCCTCCCATACTGCTCTTCAAGTAATATACCCCATTACTCAACTCACGCGCTCCAATCAGCTTCTTCGAGGTGAGGTCTTGTAAAAGGCAAAAAGTTGCACCATGAATCACAAGACAACTTTCATCCTCAACAACTCGACGTATTGAGATAAGATTGTAGGTCAAAGTGGGAGCATATAATACATTTTTCAACGTCAAGTTAGGTCCTACATTCACTGACCCAACTAATTCCACCAAAACCTCATTACCCTCAAGTAAAGTGATATAGATTGGATCAACCAATTTATGAATTTTTCTTATTAGATGCAAGTTTGGTGTCATGTGGTGAAAAGCCCTACTGTCAACCACCCACTTCACAGAGGGATAAAGATTCTTTCCAGACATTTTATCTTGACTTTCTCTTTCTTTAAACAGTTTAAATAAAGCTTCAACCTGACTTGGTGAGAATCCTGCATAGCTATCCTGAACCTGAAACACATGGCCTACTGCTTTAACGTCCCGAAATCTTTATTACTTATTTTGAACTATGCGCCATATGTAAATTATGTGTATGTGGTACGCATTTTATTTTAGACACATGTGTGTGTTCAATATTATTATTATTAGGTTTTCGAAAGTTGTTTCTAATTATGTATCACTTAGTAGTGTTTGATAAAAAAAAATGGAAAGATGAGTCAAAATTAGTGGCTTGACCCTAAAAAAAAAAGAAAAAAAGGGAGATTTTTCTTGAAAATATCACGAGATATTTACCAAAAGGGGAGGGGGATATTTTTGAAGCTTATGAGATAAATATGAGGGGAGGAGGATTTCTTTGCCTTCTTCCCCAAACCCCAACCCCAACCCACGAAATCAGAGAGAAAGAGAAGAGAAGAAAGAGGAGGAGGAGGAGAAGAAGAAGATTAAGGTTTTGACTTTTTAAATCAAGTCAAGGTGAGTAATTCTTGTCTTTCTCAATCTAAATTTGATTAGGGCAAGATTAATTTGTTGATTTATGTTTGAATTTGGGGAAATCAATTGAGAATTGAAGTTATGAATTTAATGTTTTAAAGCTTAGTAGATTAAAACCCTAAATTCAGTTATTAGAAACCCACATCCAAAATTGTATTGGTGATTTGTGATTTTAAGGTTATGTGAATATTGTGGGTTGATAATTATGTTGCGATTTTGTGCACATATATATATATATATGCTAAACTATGGATTTTCGGATTGATTATTGGTATTGGATGAATAAGAGAACTGAAAAATAAATGTTGAATTTTCGAATTTTGCACACAGCCTGCTACTATTTGATTTTTTTGTGAATTATTGGGTTGGCTAAAATTACTGAATATTTTTTTGTAGGTTACCAATGATATTGGGCAACTTCCTGCAAATTTTCGTGAATTTTTCATATGTGTTTTGTGAGTTACGAATTTTTGATTGAAATATGCCCTGTAAATTTATGCTGAAATTCGGTTATTGTTTTGATTATTGTGAGCAATTGGGTTGGAGAAAAATTATGAAATTTTACCGTAGAATATTCATTTTATTTGGCAATTTTCTGTGAAGTTTAGTAAATTTTGGATATGTACTTTGTGAGTTATGAATTTTCGATTGAACTGTCCTGTTTTAGTGCCCACAGTTCGGTTGCTATTTGAATTTTCTGATAATTATTAGCTTGGCATAAAATTGTAAAACTTTTAACATATGTTCTCTATGATGTTTGTAAATTTTCTGAAAAGTTTTATGAACTTTGGAGATATACGTCATGAGTTGTGGATTTTTGATTGAAGTTGTGCTGTTTTAAAGCATAATTCTTGGTACTGTCTTGATTATTATGGAGGATTGGCTCACCAAAAAATTATGAAAATATTATAGTGAATGCATGATATCATTTTGTGATTGTCTGGCAATTTTTGTTCATGTTGGATGTGTATCCTTGGAGTTATGAATTTTTGAGTGAAATATTATTTTTGGTGTAATTATGGGTTATTCGTACGTATAAATTAAATAATCATCACATTGGTGACAATTTCACATATTGCCATTATAACAGTAAAATGTGGTTATAATTTATTGGAAACTTGTGAAAAGTATTTTGAATGGAATTATGCTTTGTTTTGATTACGTTTTTGTTCAAATTGTGAAATTGAATGTCTTTGAAGATAAAGTCATGACTATATGATTTCATTAAGTTACGTTTTGGGGAAAGAGGTTCATGTCTTATCGGAGGCTATTACAGAGCGTTCTAGAACTTTGGCCATAGAAGTAGTTGTCTTTGTGTTTGGAGCTGTATGAGTCGTTGGTTTGTACCTTTAGTGGACGTTGCCCGGTCCGCCAATTGACTCTTCAGTTTGTGTTATTTGAGAGCTATGTGGGTCGTTGGTTGACACCTTGAGTGGGCAATGCCCGGTCCGTCAATTGACTCTTTAGTTCGTGTTATTTGAGAGCTGTGTGGATCCCTAGTTTCCCAGGATGTGGTGACTCCACAGTTTGTGATTTGAGGGCATCTACGTACTTTAGAGCGTTGGGTCCCTAGTTGGTACCTTGAGTGGGCATCGCCCAGTCCTCCATGATATATTTGTGACCCTTGTGTTTTGTAATGGTTATTTGCGTGAGTCATGAGTTGATTTCCCCTAAACTAAAAGTTTTGCATTCAGTTAAGGATATGTGATGTATTGTGAAATTGGTTTTGGCTTGGATTTGGACTTTAGATATGTTATGGAATTAGTTTGGTTCGGAGTTTCGTTGGATTTGAAATTTGGATAAGTTATGAAATTTATTTTGATTTTAGTTTTGGATCTTGGATTTGGTTTTCGATTTGAAGGTTCATTCAAAATATCTATGAGCATGTAATTGATTTTGAAATATATATGTGACTGATAAGCATATTTTAAGATACATGTTATGTGTTTATAGTTAGTATGTGAACTTTTGTATTAAGGTTGCTTTGATGTACGTGCCAATTATGGTTATGGGCGGGCCGTTAGGTTGCTTAACAAATTGTGTTTTCGTTTGGACTCTAGTGAGGACTATGAGCCTAAAGAGCATGATTGGTATGGGACAATCGTGGTTAGTTCAGTGAATAGACTAATAGCAGAGTTTGCCTAGGGACTTAAGTGAAAACGAAAGTCCTTGAATCGTACTTGGTATGGGACAAGTACGACGAAGCTACTCTAATCGCCCGTTCCATGACATAAATGTATTTGTGTATGTTTGCAATACTTGTGAACATATTAGATATGGAAGGGATGGGTTTATTTTTATTCTTGAAGCATATGGATGTTCTCTTATAGCTTTCTATACGCTATATGACATGTTCTGTTTATATGTCTTAAGAAACGCGTACTGTGTGACTATGTATTAACCGGTTAATGCGCAGAGAGTAACAATAGGGAAGGTAAGGATTATTTACTGGGCTCGGGGAGCTCATTTTTCAGGTTTTGGTAGCACGAAGGGATCGTATGAGCATTAAGAAAGCTAGCCAGCTGTGAAATACTTTTGAAGAACCTAGTTGGGAATGCAAGCCTCATTCTATGTTTATGCTATTATATGTTTAGTAAATACAGCTTTGAATGTATCTTTGGGTTCGCATATATGTAAGAACATTTTGGATATGGTTTAAGTATATATGTAACGTATGTTTTAGATTGACCTACCGGAACTTTATTAGATTTCCGTAAGTGCTTCCGCTGCTATCACCTATGAACAGGTTAATTAATGTTAGAGAAGTTTAGATAGCCTTGTGGATGTTCTTAATTGGGCATCCACGATGGTGACGCGTCTGCCCACTTCGGGAAGGGCGTTATAGCTGCCACGCCTCTTTGTTCACCCAGATCAACCCTTCTTTCTTCCTGCACGCCAGCGTGGTTTGCTGTTCCACCAAATTGGTGAGTTGCAACACATCCTCTTTGCCTGAATCGACCACCTTCATGCTATTATGGAGGATCACGCATCCCATCTTCCACTCCCAAATTTCTGAAAGATCCTTGATTTCCAATTTGTGGTGCTCGATTCGATCGCCTGGTTGCCGAATTTGATGGGTACCCAATCAATTCGAAGCATTGGCTTCTCTCGTGTCCCTATTTCTGGCAATAAGTGCATCTAGGTCGTGTTCCTTGCTTAGTCCTGTTATGGGCAGTGACCATCTATGTTACTGCTTCAATCAAGGGCTTAGTCTCCATCCCATTGGTGAGTTGTTGTTGACGTTCTTCCCTAAGCATGATTGCACACACCTTGTTCATATTGGGCAGTGGCTCCATGGCGAGAATATTCGACCGAACTGTGCCATATTGCTCTGAATCAAGGCCCATCGAGAATTGACGGACCCTCTCAGAATCTTGCATCTTGCTGAGGTTAATTTCCTTCAGACACTTGCATGTTGGCAGTTGAAGGTAGGCTCCTAGTTCATCCCACAGAGTCTTCAGCTGTGTGAAATAATCTGTTATGCTAATGTTTCCTTGTGATGTGAGGATTATTTCCCTCTTCAATTGATGAATTCGAACTTCGTTTCCTTAACAGTACCTTCCCTTTAGGTCCTTCCAGATTTCGCTACTTGTTTTCGCATAGGCTACGGATCCATGAAGACTCTTATCAATCACATTATACAACCACGCAATCACCATTGAATTGCACTTCTCCTAGGCATGAACATCTGGGGATGTGTTGCACCGATATTTGACCCCATTTTACCCCTTATTTGACCAACTTTTTCATGGTTTTCATGTTGAATCTTAAGGAGAAATGGTCAAATTTGCCTCTTTCGGGTCATAATGTACTTATTTGGTTGGTTTGCTTGTTTTATAGGAGCTTTGCCAAAGAGACGAGAAACTCACTAATTTCAATAAGAAATGAGGCATTTGGGATGCATTTAAAGGTGGAATAGAGGCCCGACAAGCCCCGGGAGCAAAAGGAAGTAGAAAAGAACAGTGCACAGCCAACCTGCAGGAAGGCACGACCGTGCATCGGTGGCCGAAGCCACGCACGGCTAGCACAGCTCAGGCGCATGGTCGTGCGTCTGACCGTGCGTGGTGGCGCATGGCCGTGCTTCGGGCCCAACTTCTGCGATAAAAGCCAGTTTTGCGGGGGTCGCTGGGGGGGTTCGCTTAGAGCTTCTCTTTGGCGATTTCTAGGGTAGTTTAGTTTAGATTTTACCCAATAAAAACTCCATTGTGGATATTAGGATTGAACTTTTGTGGTGATCATTTTGAGGAGAAATTTGGGATGTTGCTGAGCCAGTGATGGCTTTGATCATTGTTTTTGTGTTTTTATGGATATTTGTGTGTTGTGATTGGTGGTGTTGATGGATTGGTATATATTTGTGTTTGGTGGTGCGAGTCTTGTATGTATTTGTGGTCTTGTTATTGATTTGGTGAGATTGTGTTTTTTGGGGAGTGTGGTAGCCTGTGTATATATGTGTCGGTTTAGTGTTCGTGTGTAATTTTTTTTTCCTTTGTTTCTGTGTGTTTCGTGGTTGGTGATGACTCTCAACTCCCAATGAGGACATTGTGAGAATTAGGTGTGGGGGTGGGGTCATCTACCTTTTTATTCTTATTTTTGTGAAAAATTTTCATTTTTGGGTAAATTGTTCATTTGTTTTCTCTTTTTTTTTTAATAAATTTTCCTATTTTTTGAATTTAGGGGAGTTTTGTACTATTTTGATCAGCCTTGATCTCCAGTACCTTGGCTATTAGCTTGTATATAAATATAATGTGTATGATAGATATTCGTCTCAAGTCTGTCATTTTAGGCCTCAGTTCTAACCCCAACAGTCCATTGTAATTTTGCAATCCAGTCCTGATTTATGTATTATCATTATCTTATATTCTTAGTCTTCCATGATCGGCTCTCCCACTTGTGTACTGCACAGTTCCCTTTGTGTGTGCTTGCACCCCCTTTGAGGCATGCGCTACTGGGTGATACCCTTTGAGGCAATACTACCGCTGGGGAAGCTTGTTTTCCATGCTAGCAAATCAATAAGGTAGCCTGTGTCAGTTAAGTGGGATTAAGTCTGATTTTTGGTAAGCCAAAGTCTTAGGGTGATGATACATTTGCACACCAGGCACCAGGATGAATTCATGTTGTCATGCATCAAGGGGTGAAAAGTTGATGTCTGGATGCCATTCTTTGGGATGATGTGTCCTGAAATGCATATAATGCTTGTGTACGGACTGATACTTGAGTTACCAGGGGGTTTTGGTTGATCCGATTGTGTACAGTTTATCCTGATGTACATATTGTGTTTTGTCATTTTTATTTTTCGATTTTGGTTTCTCTTTTTATTTGTTTTTCCTTTTTGAGATTTTGTGGGTATATTTTTTGCAAACCATCACGAGACCTCACTCGTCCACTTGGGGGAATCAAGGGGTTTAAAAGACTTGTTGCATGTGCTAAATGCAACCGTGATTCCTACGAAAGTGAGTTAGTTGTTCAGTTTAGTTTTTATTTTCATTTTGCTCGAGGATGAGCAAAAGGTAAGTGTGGTTTTCACCGATAATTGACCTCCTTTTACCCTTTATTTGACCCACTTTTCTCATGGTTTTCATGTCGAATCTTAAGGAGAAATGGTCAAATTTGCCTCTTTCGGGTCATAATGTACTTACTTGGTTGGTTTGCTTGTTTTCTAGGAGCTTTGCCAAAAAGACGAGAAACTCACCAACTTCAGTAAAGAATGAGGCATTTGGGATGCATTTCGAGGTGGAATAGAGGTCCGACAAGCCACGGGAGCAAAAGGAAGCAGAAAAGAATAGTGCACGGCCAACCTGCAGGAAGGCACGACTGTACACTGGTGGCCGAAGCCACGCACGACCAGCACAGCCCAGGCGCACAGCCGTGCGTCTGACCGTGCGTGGTGGCGCACGACCTTGCTTCGGGCCCAACTTCCGCAATGAAAGCCAGTTTTGCGAGGGTCGCTCAGAGGGTTCGCTTTGGGCTTCTCTCTGGCGATTTTTAGGGTAGTTTAGTTTAGGTTTTAGCCAATAAAAACTCCATTGAGGAGATTAGATTAGTATTGTATTGAATTGATTTTGGGTTCAAGCACTTGGATTTCAAGTTCTTCGCTTCAATTCATAAGTCTTCTTCTCCTCTTTCTCTCTATTTCTTGTTTCGGTCTTGTTTTAGATTTTGTTAATTTAGTTCATATGTTTGGTTTTGATTTGATTCAATCGTTTAGTTTTTACGTTTAACTGATGTTCGATTGCTTGTTAGAATTAGTTTAGTTTCATGCCTCTTCTTTCTAGTTCATGCTTGTGTTATTCATTAGTTTAGGTTTGAAGTTTTTGTGTTTTGTTGATGTTTAGTTGGTAGACTGTGTTGGCTTGGATTATTATTAGCCTCTTGATGGCTAATTAGTCTTGTATTTGGCCTAACCATACCTAATATATGCCTAGAACTTAGAGTTTTCTCTCACGCCCGTCAAGTGTTCGATGAAATACTTGAAAGAGCTTTTATTCATAGTTTTGGGCGATTGACTTATGTTGAGATGTGAAGTCAAGTAGCTAATGTGGGAGAGGGAATAGCTGAGTTCGGGACATGAAAATAGTATCCAAATCGAGTTAGGTCTGAGGGTTGTTAATTTTGTAATCTAATTGGGCTAACCCCATGAAAATAGGTGGTTAGGCTAATTAGATTAGCTCATGACCCTTGAGAGAGGGTTTGGGTGGTCTTCGATAGTGCAACCAACCATCTCTAGTTCGTGATGTAGTTTAGGTAGGTTAGAACTCATCTCAATTAGTTGGTTCGTCCATTGGTCAAACCACAACTCCAAGTCGTCTTTTCTATATTTGTTAGCGTAGTTTAGTTTACCCTCTTTTCCTTTGATTTTGCCTAACTCGAGATGCTTTAGTTGGCCCTGGTAGTTGGAAACACAACTCTCTGCGGACGACACCCCAAGTACTCAACGATACATCTTGC
Source organism: Selenicereus undatus (assembly GCA_017589665.1). NCBI lineage: Eukaryota > Viridiplantae > Streptophyta > Magnoliopsida > Caryophyllales > Cactaceae > Selenicereus > Selenicereus undatus. Next base: position 12,917,985 of record JACYFF010031955.1, read on the forward strand.
ACTTGGGGTTTGTAAATATTAAAACTTTGTTGTTTTTACCTAACAGGATGCATTGTCTCGCTGTTTCAATTCATCTTCACAAATCCAAATTTGTTATTGGATTTTAAAGCATTTGTCACAACTTTGCTCCAATTTGCATAATTCTCTCCATCTAGTATAATTGGTGATATAATATTTCCCGGACTATCTGAGCTACTGAGGTAATAGGAAGATTGAGGATCATTAACATTGATCATCTTGCTTTCGCTTTTAATAGTTTCTTCATTTCGTTTTTCTGCCACAACGCTTGAGGATTATATCTTTGACAAGGAAGAGGGAAAAAAAAAATGATTTAATGTATAGGCTCTGATACCATGAAAAAATTAAGAGTTTGGGGATAATGATTGTCTCGGCTCTCACCCCAGCCGTGTGAATTTTATATATACATGAAAGCAGTACATATTCTGAAGATACACAAAATATCACAATCTTCTACAAAGGTCTAGAAAAAGGAAAACACAGTAAGTAGTTGATTACATGATGAATACAAATGGTAATATGCCTAAATTTGACAAAATCTCCCAATATGAACAATAAAAATTACATTTAAATGGGTTCGGGACCTTTGGGTAGGTCTTGGAAAATTGGCATGGGTATTGATGGATACAGATACGGGTATGGGTATAAGTCTCACTAGCCTCATACCCGCATTCTACCTGTACTTATTTTTACAATAAGATTAAAAAATTACTTAGTCTAACATCTTCCTTGTCTTCTTCGTTGAAGTTCAATCCAAACCATTTTAGCAAGGAGTTGATCAATAATATGCTTGATTCCACATTTCCAAACAAATTTAATCCCAAAATACCACAATCTTTGCAATTTTATAATGGCCTAAATGCATATCGTACTTGGATATGCGTTATATTTGAGTATTAATTTTCATTCTCTATGTGAATCGGAATAAAACCCATAAACCCACAAAACCCAATGGATATAGGTATAGGTGTGAATTTTCTTTTTTAATACCCAATAAATACGGGTATGATTTTTTAAAAATAGCATGGATACAGGTACGACTCAACCCATCTCATACCCACCCCATTGTTATCCTAGATTTGCGAACTGCATATAAAGTGTTCGATGAAATGCCCAATAGAATAACAACTGGTGCGATTGGTTACTGGGCATTGGAGTTTGGGTCGAGTTAACACCGTTGAAATTTTGTCCAATGAAATGGAGGAGACAAATTCCGTGCCCTGGGCCTGGGGCCTCTATGGTCTTTGGTGGGTTGCATTCATCACTATTAATTTGAATATTGGTAAAAGTCTTAACAGTGTGAATTTTTCGTAAATGGTAGGATCATGGAACTGATAGTTTACTAATATCTTGTGTATAAAAATTCCGAAACAAAAAAAAACCCAAAAGGAGATATTAGCATTGATAGGAAGAAGATTGCTGACAACTACTTTTACTTCTTCTAATACCTTCTGTTGAGATGTTTACAATGTCTGTTGAACATAGAAGAAAAAACACAGGTAATTATAAATAGCAGGTTTTTTTTTTTTTTTTATAGAAAATACATCTCAACAAAAACTTTTGAGGATTGCACTTGTAATTATGGGTAAGGGTGGACCTTCATTGACTTATTATCTCAATTATTAGTTGTGTGACAACCCTATGGAGAATGGGGGATAACAAGCCTACTCTTAAGTCCACCAACTCAAAAGCTTTTGCATGTATTGTTTATCGATTTTTCTAGCTTTATAATTGCCACTATGGCCTTTTTGAGATAACATATTTTCTCCAAATTTTGCATTGTATTGTCTACTCATATGGCAATTTCAAGACTGGATTAGTGACAATCTATTGCATTTTGGTATCGATGGAATTGTATAAACTATAAACCCTATCGATTGTCACCATAAATTTTGTCATGGCAAGTCTTATTTTCTTGGGGATGTGGGAATAGATTGAAATAATGGGATTTGAACCTTAATCTTAAAGAAGATAAACCTTTTGTACAATAAAGAACTTCGGGCCTCTGAGATTTGAAACTTAATCTTAACAGTGAAAAGTGATTACGAGGAGTTTGTGTCAAGAAAGCTTAGAGGTAGGCAGGCAATTGGGTGTTTGTGTTGTAGGGGGGTGAGACTCCAGCTATCAGAAGGATTACAAGGAGTTTGAGGAATAAAATGGACAAGAAGCCTTGATGTTTTCAAGGGTTCATTGAGCTCATGTGGTTAATAAGTTTAGCTTATTAGAGTAGCTGATTACTGATCAACTATTGCCTATTTTGCTGTTTAGTGTTTAAAACTCTTTGTCCTTTTATTAGTAGCTGTAATTTTGCCTTTTAGGCTTTTAGTGGGATGTTTGTTTGATACCTAGTGGTATTTTATAGGATTTTCCAAACTAATAATCGAAAAAAAAAGTGAAAAGTGATTAGAGCAAGCACAATGGCTTCCTCGCAAGGCAAACAGGAGGGGAGAGAAGAGGAGTGAGGGAGGGAAGTAATTGCAGTGGTTGGCTCACAGGTCGTGCCTCGGGAGTTGGCTTGCAGCGATGAGCAGGCTCACATGCCAAATTTTCCTTTTTTTTTTATCGTTTTTCCATTTTTTAAAAATATTTTAATTTGATTTTAGATTATTTTTTTGATTTTAAAAATAAAGTTTTGTGTTGTAGAGTGGGTTCATGGATATTATTTTATTTGATGAGGCAAAATGATGAGCATTCCACTAGAGAGAGTGAGAATTATGAAGCAAAAAATTGAAAAAAAGGTTGATGTGGTAGTGGTAGGCCCCCACCGGTTAGTCAAAAAATTAGCTCATTACTGGTTTTGCTCTTACCTCCTCCCCCCCCCCCCCCCAAGTCAACAAATTGAGTTGGTTGGCAGAACAGTAAATATGCATGTATTTTTCTATGACTTTGTTAGTTGTGCAACTACAACAGTTGTCTTTTTTTGAGAAACCATATTTACTTGAAAGCAAATTGATAAATATTTTATTACAAGACACTTTTTAAATGTCTTTTCTTAATTTAAAAGTTATAATATCATTTATTAAATTCAAAATAAATGGTATGATTAAAAGTGCAAGAATGTTATTATTTCTAAATTGTGTGAAATCAGTTTTGTATGTGTAAATTTTCACTATTAGAAAATTATGCTCATAATATGTCCATACGAATATGCTTCATCTGCTTAGGATTATAACTATGAAAATCATACAATATATTAGCTATGACTTAAACATGACGATTAAGAAGTATCTTATAGCAAGACATAGGTCACCCCCTTTACTCAAAATTCTCCATTGTATTCTTTACTCATATGGTAGTCCTAGGACTCGATTCACATGACCTTTTCCTTTCCGCTAGAGAATAAATTATAAAAACTATAAATCCTATAGGTTGCCACCACAAATTCTATCGTTTGAAAGAACACTATGTTGTTGGGATGTGGGAACCGGTGAAAATAATGAGGTTTTATGTCTTTTAAAGATTGCGTATAATTTGTATTTGGGTTTGGTGTCTCACCTGGATATATTGTATGAGTGGACAAAAAGTTGGTACCCATCGAGTCAAGTAGGACTCCTAGATCCCGTCTATTTATTTACATAAAATTCCAACGGCAATCCGCTCTGCATATGGGTTTGCAGTAACATGAACCGAGTCATTTTATTGATTACCCGACCCTAACCAGGCCCAGGCCGTTGCACACCCTTACACAATTGGTAATTGCATCAATGAAAGGGTAAAAAAAAAAGAAAAAAAGACAAAAAGTCTCTTCTTTGTGGTCTTTCCCGCCAACGAAACGAGGGTGTTGGCTGCATTTCCTTGTGAACTGGGGGGACACAGAGAGAGAGAGAGAGAGAGATGGAAGTAAGTGTAAGCGGGAACGCTCTGAAGACGTTTGCTCGGTCTATCAACTGCCTCGCTAAAATCGGCAACGAGCTCGCCATTCAAGCTTCTTCTTCCCAGGTTTCCCCTATCCTTCCTCTTTTCTTTTCTTTTCTTTTCTTTTTTTGTTTTGGTTTACAAAAGATCCGCTAATTTCCCAGTACCTCACCAATCATTGTGAAAAGTTTAATTAATCGTCCACAATTCCCAACTCGTATCCTTTGATTTCGCAATTTGTCCTCTGAATTTGCTTGTTCTGTGGATTTGGGGCGGTAATTAGCGTACTGATTGCTTCTAGGGTTTTACTAGGTCTTGATTTTGCAATGCCTAAATTGTTGTGATTTCTGCTTTATGAATGCGTCCGAATTATTTAGCATCTTAGCTTATGGAAGTCAGAACGTTAATTGAAGCTTGATTTCACGAATCTATTTGGCTATTTGTTTCTCCTGGTTGCAGCTTGCACTCTATACTCTTAACTCATCCCGCTCTGCCTACCAATCCATCTCATTTAAACCCGATTTCTTCGATGTTTACACTGTTACTGGTTCCCAAGTCCAATTTAGCATCCTTTTGAAGGTAACTTGCTATCCCTTCATCTGGGCATTGGAAATGGAACTCCTAATTCGTAATTGTTGCTATATAGTTTAATATCCATAGCGGATTTGTGTGCGTAGGCTGTTTGCGCTGTTCTCAGGACCCCAATTTCTAGTATTGATTATTTACGAGTGCATTTACTGGACCCGGATGCAGCTAAAGTCAAGTGGGCATTAGAGTGCCTTAGTGGTAATTTACTTAGCCCAAATACTATAAGGGGTTTTCCTGGGCATCTGGTAGGTTTGTCTCTTACCCCACTTCTATGAGGTTGTGCAGGCATGAGGAAGACGTACTGGATTAACTGCAATATGGATCCTGACATACAACATTTGTCTCTAGACAAGGGAAGATTCCCAAGTAACTTTGTTGTTAGGCCCCGTGATCTCAACAGATTGCTTTCAAATTTCCAATCATCTCTTCATGAGATTACCATCATCGCAACAGAGCCATCGTCTTTGCCTTCAGATGCTGCGAGTGAGATTGAAGGAAAGGCTGTTGAGCTTAGGAGCTATATAGACCCAACAAATGGTAGTGATCCAAACTTAGAGTTTTCAAGCTTTACCTTATGATCTGGATTTATGCATGTATCTGATGCTTAGTTTTGAAATTTCAGATAGTGGTTCGTCTTTGCACACACAGTTGTGGATAGATCCAGTGGAAGAGTTCCTGCAGTATACTCACACTGGAAATCCAGTGGATGTTACATTTGGTGTCAAGGAATTAAAGGTACACCAATTTCCAATTATACATGACGGAAATCAATTATCAATTATCCAACCATATGCTTTAAGTGGTTTTTGGTTGTTACGAACGCGTGAATGAAATGAATCAATTCGGAAGTTTTGTGTACCTTATCACTTGACAATAGTTTGTTTTACTGACAATTTAGTATTTACTAGCACCTGTCTGATTTGCCTTGTTACTCAAAGTATTTCCTAGGTTGCATAGGCGAACTTACTTTGTAGTTGCTTAAGTGTTTCTCTTCAATTGCCACGTTGAGTTGCATGCAACATTTATCAGCATTTGTTTGACCTCCCAATTTCAGGCATTTCTTTCGTTCTGCGAAGCCTGCGAAGTTGATATTCATTTGTTTTTGGAGAAGGCTGGGGAGTAAGCATTCTGCCTATTGTTTTTGTTTTCACATGGTACTGTGAATACGCATGGAGTAACTAGTGTTTGTTTCATTTCACTGATCTGTTCAAGGTGATATCATGCTTTTTGCTTTCAAGTGGGTTATGATTATTGAATATATGCTGGAGCTTTAATTTTTTAACTCTGGGACATGATTGTGATGTTGATATTCGTCTTCAAGCTTCTGGTATCGTACTCTTTTGGCCCCTTTTTCCTGTCTATGATAGCCTGAAAAATGGCCACCTCTGCTGGTGAACAGGCCTATTCTAATGACACCGAAATTTGGTCTGGATGATGATGGATCCACTTCAAACTTTGATGCTAAACTTGTGCTTGCAACAATGCTTACATCACAGTTGCATGATGGAAATCCAACTGCACCTCCAGCATCAGATAGTACACCTCATGGCCAGTCCAACTGTGAGACTGGTGCAGAAGCTAAGCAAGAACGAGCAAGGGTGCATGCCTCAGGACATCTATCTGAACATACCAAAATTTGGTCTGATCTTTCAGGTAAATGACTGTGCGCTTTCCAAGGGCATAGCGATTAAAACACATCAATTACTCAACTCACTCGAAAAATTGAAACAGTTAGTGCTGCCAAAACTGGCACTGGTGCTGGCAGTGGCGGCTGCAGCAGGCAAGTTCAACAAGAGACAAATGCTAACATGAATGAGCAGAGGGAACTACAAAAGTTTAATGCCATGCAAATTTCAAAGGCTACCCAAATGGAAATCAATGTTCCTGGTGACCCTAATACGTATCCTATGCAATTATTCTCATGCATATTCGACCTTCTTAACTTTTTTTTGGCTTCTGAGTGGCTTTATTTCTAATTTAGTAATTTTCACCATGAATTGTGGAACTGATTATTAGCTGTTATTTTAATTTATAGTATGCGTCGGTGGGAATATAATTGTGAGTTGTGACAGATATTCATGAAATACAGAAGTTCCTTAGCTGTTTGGACTTTTTGAATTTTGAACCACACATTATTCACTATGAATGTCCACGAATCTTGCATTCTTGCGATCAACGACCTGCCCAGGCATTTATATTCCTTATTGCCTAACACATGCTTAGAATAGAATCTCGCCAAAGCATTTAAGATTTTGAAGCAAGCAGCTGTTTCTGGCCCACTCGCCAGGGCATTGTGCCATACTTATCTGTTTCTCTCGTAGTTGTTTTCCATTATATTTGTTCGCGTACGGGTCATTGAGTGGGAAAACTGCATGTTGACGTCAGTAGCCTGGAAGGGGATGGTGGGAAGAGCAGAGGAACACAAGAAGAGATGAGCTCATTCCCTTCCAGCTTTATTGATAATCTGATCATCGTTGAACCTTTACATATGGGTAAAGAATGTTAGTCTGAAGATACAATCTCAATCCTCATGTTACCAAAAATAACTATCTTTGAGTTATTCTTTTGCTGTTTCTTTGCCTATTGAGCTTGACGTGCTGTCCCCTAAGCAGAATTGGATGCTCACAATTTTTACTTGGAGCGAGTAGAAAGGCATTCTCCTGCAAGAAAACTGGGAACATTTGTCTGAATGTCGAACTTTATTTCACATATAATGAGTTTCTACTGTAACTTTGGATGACTTACTACACTTACTTTGTGCCATTTAAATTCGTTATATTCATTGTTACAAGGGTTTAATTATTTTCCTTAACTGATCCTTTTAGCTTCCGCCCTATGGAAACTGATCAAATGGTGGAACGTGGAGGTTAGTGAAAGGAGGAAATTCTGTAAAATGAGCTTGGGGTTTATGGAATGCACAATTAGTTAAATGTTCTATGTCTTTCTTGCAGGGATTTCTCAGAAGGGTCAAGGCTTTTCTCAACATCAGTCTCAGCATCATCCCAGTAACTGGGTAGATGCAGATGAGGAGGATGATGAAGAGGAGGAGGATGAACTATGTGTGCAGTCTACACCACCATACTATGAAGAACAATGAGAGTTATAGGTAGCCTGCTCTCCATGTTGTAAGTTAATCGTGCATTGGCTGATTGATATCCGATTTTTTCTCACAATATTCTTGTTTATCTAAATGGTCCTGACATCAAGCATAGGGGCATATATGTCATGAATATATGCTTCATCCTCATCCATGCTTTTAAAAACCAAAGTAATTTGCTGCTTTAGAGTCATACCGTATTACCTTATGTGATTGATGCTTGGCAGTGTGATTGGCTTTACATGGCTGGCTAGAGCCTGCCATATTGCCAAGACAACCACTTAATGCATGAAATCGATTTAACGGATGGGAATGCCAGTTTGCTGTGATTGCAGTTTAGATCATCTATATTGGAATGTGGTAACCTAGACATGTACTTTGCCGGTGGCATGGGAGAATATTGGTAAAGTAGTTCTGCAGATGTTTGTTTTTTGAAGTTAAATTTTTAATGGCCAACTTGTTGACTGTTAGAGGCAGCCTAGTGAGCTAGACTCTGCCACCAAAGCCTCTTCCCCACCCCCCAAAAAAGAAAAAAATCTTGGAAGGGGCATTTGCATGCTCCCCATGAAATGTTAAGTCTCAATTTCTGGCTGCTGTGCAGTTTGCATTGGAGTGGGATGGGGGAGGAAAAGCACATCACAAAAGCCAAACCTGTGGCGCCTATCATTCTAGAAATAGTATGCCAAGAGATGCCATGAAATGTGTGGCTTAATGACTAATTAAGAGGCGTTATGCCTGCAGCACCTGGGCAGCAGATTCAAATGTCTCATGCCTTGCTCTCAATCTCTCAACCAGAGCTCTATCTCAAGTTTCACCCAAGATTAGCTAGCTCATCCCCCCTATTTACTCTCCTTGATACTAGGGGTTTGGAGTAGAAAGCATACTAAAATACACTGCTGGCCTTGCTTGGAAATGTGTAGTATCTATGTCCATTTGGAGTCATTAGCTCTTCAGTTCCTAACTCTTCAAATATGAGCATGAACAAGATTAAAAATCTAGAATGCTCTATAAGATTTGCCAATGGTTGATCTGATTGAAGATGCTATTTTGACAAATTCCTGTCTTCTTTTAAGCATTGGGGAAGCTACTTTAGCAACAAAGTAGGCATCTCTCAGTTTGTTGTTCTGTGCCTAGGCACTTTACAGTCATACATGCTTCAACTCTCTGCCATCCATTCTTCCAAGTTTTGGCCATATCTGTGTTTATTCATCCAGCTCTGAAAATTACTTGTAAGGAACCTAAAGTTGTTCTATTGATTAATTAGTTTGTAAAAGATTGGCATTCGCTGCTTCCATTACCTCCCAAATAACGGCAAACTCAATAAATTGCTTCTGGATAGAATTTACGCAGGCAAGAGTCATTGTGTAGAATTTACCTGAAACTCCTGATATTGCCTGTCCCGCTTTTCAACCCCTCCCCTCTCCCGAGATGCAGGATACATGGTGGTTGGGGGATGTTTAACTGCAGGAACATATGAACTGGTTGGTAACATCTCCATTTCTTAGCTTTAGTTAGTTTGTCAAGTCACAAGAGCATCAGGACTGTGATGAAAGTGACTTCTACCAAATTAAGGTGATGTTTGCTAGATCATGAAGATCAATGGGGTTTACTTGGTGGGTGTGATAGCAAGTAGAAATCATGAGTGACCCCATATGTGATGACGACAGATTGCACGCAAACAAACTGGGGGTTGAAATTAATGAAGTGAACTCTTGCAGGAGAAACTTCGCCAAACAATCCTCTGCCACTTTTCACCAAAGCTTCCATTACCTGTTACCATATTTTTTTATGATGTTCTTTTGGATGGATAATGCTATTAAAACTGGCTTTGGTAGCCTTATCTGATGGGATGCTGGTAACATACCACTTTGGAAACACTAGTTAAACCCCAATTAATTAGACGGCGCATAACTTCTCCAATTTGGTTCATTGGAAGTTTCTCTCGGCAACATTCGATACTGTGTATGTTAGAATAAATATCTGACTTTTTTATGTTAAACTATTTCAAAATAATAATTCAATTTCTTTTACAGGATCATGTCGTGTAGTATTGGCTTTTATCTGTTGTTCATTTAAGGATAGAGCATCAAAGGTCCTACCTAACATGTCTTCTAGCTAGATCTACTGAGAGAAATATGAACCGCAGTAATTTGACATAAATTGACTGTCTGTGGTATACACATGTTCTTTTTTATTTTTGAGTAAATTTATACTATTTTGAAGATCGACATAAAAGAGAACCTATAATTAAATAGGTAAACCTACATTGCCCCGTCTATCGGCTCTAACCACCCCCCTGGAGGATTTTGTGGCGGCAACTGTCAAGGGTCCTGCCTAGCATGCCTGAAATGTTGTTTCTTGCATGCTGCAGGAGCAATGGGAGTTCCCTTCTCTCTCTCCTCTCAAGTTATGAAGGCAGCCAGGTGTCAAGATCTGTATTGGCATTATACTGGGAGTGGGAGAGGACCCAATTCTCATCCCCATCTTGCCCCTTTGTTCAAGGATTCACTGCAGAAAAATTTTGTGAATATTGAAAATCTTGTACAATCTCTTGGCAGATTCGACGGTACAGAGTACAAACACCCCAACCTCCCTACAACGAAGGGACACATTTGTAAACTATCATCTGTCTACTTCTCTCAAGTTAATGCTCGATGTATAGTGGTCCATTTTTAAAGTAATCTCTATATTGTTCTCATTTGAATTTATAGATGAAGAAAAAAGGAGCATATATTTTTGGCTTTTAAAATTTTGTCGAAAATAACAATATTTACTTTGATGAGGTGGCCAGAGATAGTAGCCTTCATCATTTTTGCGCACAACGTCCAAAATTGGACGGTTGGGATTATTGCAATTATATGCCAATTATTCCTCAATTAATCATAAAAAGCAAGATTTAGTGTATTATTTACAGGTAGGAATATAATTACCTTTGCATAGAGTTGCATGCCAGGATGTCATTGATATTAATACAACAAACCTTTTTTGAAATTTATATAAATGAACAAATATTACATAAAGATCATACTTTTAAATATTTCACCGATTATAAATATACATGCATCTCTATACATACATACGTACATATATATCAATGCATGTCACCAATTATAAATATACATACATCTTTATACATATATACATACATACATACATACGTACGTACATAAAAATACTGTGTAATCATCTAAAATTTTCAATTTGAACTTAGAACAATCTCATGTATTTTAATCATTCAACATAGATTTTTCTTTGAATTATGGTCTTTTGCTCAGTTTATTTTGTTTGCACTAAATGACATATCTCCCGGGGGATAAATCATTCGCAAACGGCTTGATTGGCTTTGATATTTATAATCATGCCCAAATTTAGTCAACTAAATTAATCCATTTATGTTATTGTAATAGATTGCCGGTGAGAATCCTTCATCTTTTTTATAAAAAAAAGAAAAAGAAAAGATCCTTCTACCTAAAACCAAATCAAAGAACAACTTTGGTTGGTTAAACAAATTGAAGTTTGACCAATTTGGTTGGTTAAGCAATGTATACCTTGGTCAATTGTCAGAGAATGTTGTGGACGTGTACAATATATTTGTTAAAATATATTTTCTCTATTTTTTCGTAATTAATCTTGTGAGTTTTCTCTCCAAAGAAAAATTATCCTTCAATTCACAACGTGGGGATAGACAAAAAAATTAATAAAGTGTTAATTTTCATAGATATTAGAAAATAAAATGAGAGACAGATTTTTTTGACAAGTCTTGATGTAAAAATAAAGAAGTAATTGTATATGTTATTTGCTAATTTGTTAATCTAATCTTTGTCGAAAAATTATCGAATCTAATATTGTCAAAAAAAAGCACATTAATTTAATCAACTGCAGCCTTTTTCATCAAAAAACAAAAATAAATGTATGTTTAATTTAGGTTTGATCATCAGGATAAACTTCACAGCATAAGTTGAACAATTCCAAAAAATTGATGCTTGTCTCTTAGCTTCAAGCTTCATGGCATGCCACTAACTCACATTGAACCTGTAAAACAACACATCAACTACCTTAAGACATAAATAAAAGATTTAAATTTAAGGAAGTCACTATCAAAATTAAAGCTGAAAAAGTTTGACCCGATACGATAACTCGACACGAATCCGACCGGAAGTTACTAAGAGAAACACAAACCCGACCCCAACCAAACAGATTTCGATCCAAAATCGACATGACTTGACTGTTTAGTGTAAAAAAATAACATTTGTCAATTTTGAGCAAATATAGACTATTTTCAAGACCGATACAAAATTGATCAGTTTATTAAATAAATCGACCCGATTCGACCCAACCGGTTTCCCACTCTAATCAGAATGATAAAAACATTACAAAAACTAATGAACACTTTTTTTTTTCCATATATTTTGTGATGATAACGTTCTAGTCCGGCAAAAGTTAGTGCTTCTCCATTACAACAAAAAATTAAACATGCATAAGACAACCAATTTCACACCCAATCCTTGCAGTTTATTTATATACCCGAAAACCAGCCAATGTTGTTTTCCTCTAAAAAGTCCACCTACTCTGCTAGTCGCCAAAATATTTCATCAAAATTCAAAATGGGAAATTTTCTTACAACGTTTCTCTTAATCCTAGCCGTGAGTTTCCTTGGCATAGGAGCTCTCTTGACCGTGGATGCCAGCAGGGACAACCCGGTTCCGAGTAACCTAATCTTGACCCGGCCCGTTTGCGATGGACCCATGGCTGAGTGCCTGTCTGGAGATGAGTTAGACGAGCTAGAGTTTCAGTTTGACTCAGAAACAAGCCGGCGCATTTTAGCATCGCAAAGCAAGTACATCAGTTATGGTGCATTGAACAAGGACCGTGTGCCCTGCTCAAGGCGTGGTGCTTCCTACTACAACTGCAGGCCTGGTGCGCAGGCTAACCCCTACAGCCGTGGCTGCAGTGCGATTACTCGTTGTAAACGCTAAGTTAATTATAGTCCTAATTAATTAATTTACACCGTTTTATTTTATTTTATTTTTGCAAATAAAAGTAATTAAAGCTTTGATCATACTTCCTATCCTATTGGTATTACATCTATCATTATCCTTCAAATTTCTCGTTTATTGTTTCTTCTTTTGAGTTATATATTTCATATGCATTGTATTTTTGAATGCCGAGTTTGATCCTTGCCTTTTTTCTTTTTCTTTTTTTGGGTCTTGAATCTTCCATGTCACTAAAATGGAATTACTGTTTGTCCAATAACGAATAGAGCTCTCAAATCACAATTTTTTTTCATTCACAAGATTCGAACCCGAGAGTCCGAAACCTTGTTTAAGGGAAACATGTGTCAAACCACTTGAACCAACCTGTGTTGGTAGTTTGATTCTTGCCTATACAAAACGATACATTATTGCTTAGATTTTTATGTTTTTGCCATGACAAATTATTTGGCTAGCTTATATGTTAATTAAAATAACCAAAATTGTTATATGTTAATTAAAATAACTAAAATTGTTTTGTCAAACAGGGACATTAAATAAACTTGGTCAAAAGGGGGGGAATTGAAATTAAAGGATATGATGATGGAGTTAGTAGTGGTTAGTGGAGAAACCAAAATTAGCGCGTATTAATATTGTTATCTGTAAAGCATTGACATTTGCATTTTTTGTGGTGTATTTTCTCGTTTTCATAAATGCATAAATGCATAACTGTGTATACATTGTTGACTTCTGCTGGGTGACTTTGATCTGATCCTCTTTATATCACAACCATAATATGTACAAAATTGGCCTAGCCAGGGTAAACAGGAATTTCTTATATCACTACCATTCCGTACCCTAAATATTTGTTCTTTCATTGCAAATGACAAAGCCATATACGATCGTATCAATGTGTTCGTAATAATAACATACAGACTTCAAACTCATAAGAGTATTTGCATCAAACACAAATAGGCGACAAAGTGAAGTATCACATTAAGTCTAACGATATATTCCACTTCATACAACTAGTATTACTTGAAGAATGGATCATGAAAATGATTATTTTTTTTTTAATTGGTAACTCCAAAATTACCAAAGGTTAAACTTTAGGAGTTTTAATTTTTCAATTTTACTTGGAAAAATATCATTAGTGACAGATTGAAAGAGAAAATATTTAAGGTGCAAAGATCGAATCATTTCAACTAATCAAAAAAAGAATTATTTCATTTTTCTTTTGTGATCCACCTACTCAAAATTACGCATAAAAAGCATTAAAAATTTTAAAAATAGAAAAAAAAAAGTAATAATTGAGGAATCCAATGCAACTGTCACGCAAGAACACCCTTCCAAGGTCCACCGTCCACCCACCGCCTCACGGAGCTGGAAAGGTAAAAAATTCTTAATCATCCTAATCAAAAACATAAAAAAATAGAAAATAAAATAAAAATCCAATGGCAACCTCCGTAATTAACCCCTAACCAGACCCAATAGCGCCAACTTAACGATAGTTGTCTTCTAGCGAAAGCAGCAAAATGCCCCAAAACCGTGGAAATCTGCTTACAATGTTAGCCGTCGGATTGCTTATATCGATCGCAATCCTGGCCGTCGATGCAGGCAGCGATCGGTTCGATCAGATGGGCTGGGTCAGGTCCGGGTCAAGCTGCGAGGGCACTATGGGCGGTGTGCCTACGATTGGGGGAGGATTTTGAGCTGGATTACAATATCCATTCATGCATTTTATCAACCATAAAATTCATATATCAGTTAGAACTTGGTGAATAATAGGTTCGCAACTAGGTAATCGGATTGTAGCAGGTTAGCACTTGGTGCCTTACGCCACCCGTCCCACCTATATTCAAATATAGGGGACGGGGGTATTTTTCCTTTGCCAATTATTTGGGAGAGGGAGAGGGGTGCGGGTTTGACCTTGCGTCTAACAGTCAGTTCCTCTTTCCTTGGGCTTGTTGGTTTATTGGATCTTCCCTAATATAGAGGGTTGAAAGGTGTGAGGCCTCCTACTCCAGCATGTTTCGCCCAAAACGCTTTATGTCAAAGCTAAGTGTCTCTTTTCATAAATTCTTAAGGGAAACGGTCTTTAGATAAGAATTTGGGGATAAGTGGCTTTTTAAGTTTTCTATGAGGGTATCAAAAATGGATATAATGTAATTGTAATTTTATTTTATTTTCATTTTTTTGGGTATAAATGTATTTGATTTTTCTTCGGTATAAGTGTATTTGTGTTTTCTTGGGTATTTAGGTTGTACATTCATTATTATGATTAATATGATTTGGGACTCGTTTTGTAGACATGAATAAGGAGGAGTTGAGATTGAGTGTCACATATTTTTCTTTTTTTTTCACTTTACTACGGACTGAAATTTCACTTAGGTAATGTTTGGTTAACAGCAAAATGATTTTCCCAGAAAATGATTTTCGAATTTTTCGTTATTTGGCACAATAAAGAATGAAAAACTACTTTCCAAGGAAAACAATTTTCTCCGCAATTGAAGAAAATGATTTCGTTTTGACAAGATAGGAAGTTGTTTTTCTTCCTTCAACTCTTTGAAGAAATAGTCACTCAAAATTTAATTAGGTGCAAATTCGATTTCAACGGTTTGAAGCAAAACTTGGCTATCTAATGAGAAAAATTAAAATAAACTTAAACCTAGATTTTGAGCTTAGGTTTTTTCATTTGGTCAACATTTATCTCAGTCACAATAATTTAATCGACATTTTTTGTCACTTAAATAATTCAGTTAACTCGTTACTAAAACAATTTCAATAGTTTGGATTAAAACTTGATCATTAGATATAAAACATTAAAATAGACTCAAATTCAAATTTAATTTTGTGCTTGGTATTCGTTCATTTGGTGAACATTTCTTTCCACCACAATAATTGAATCGATATTTTCCGTCACTTAAATAATGCAGTCAATGTTTTTCACCACTAAAATATTTTCAATAATTCGGATTGAAAGCTGATCATCAGATAAGAACGATTAAAATAGACTTCAATCCATAGTTTGAGCACGATATGTCTTCATTTGGTCAACGTTTTTCTCTGTCACGACAATTGAATTGAAATTTTTCGACACTTAAACAATTCATTTGATATTTTTCCTTACTAAAACAATGTCAACGGTTTAAATCAAATCTTGATTATCCGATAGGAAATATTTAAAAACAACTCAAATATGAATTTTAAGCTCAACATTTCTACATTTGATCAACATTTATATCAGCTACAACTATTCAACTGATATTTTTCACCATTTAAATAATTCAGTTGAGATTTATACTTTTTTTTTATGAAAAATGATTCACTTTGTACCAAATGATGTAAAATACGACATAAAAATTAATTTTCCTTAAAAAGATATTTTTCATGAAAATAATTTTTCTAAAAAACTATCTTTCTTTTAACTAAACACTACCTTGGTATATGTATTACACAAGATTGTATCCATTTGTTTGGGGGGGCGGGTCATTGAAATTCATGCCTGCTAAAACATGTCATTGGTAGAGGGCCGTTTATATTTGGGAGGGTCAAAGTCTGCTGGTGAATCGGGAGTAAAGTGTTTTAGTTTAATGTCCAAATTGCCCTTATCAAACTGGACACAAGGTAGGGCACCAACCATAAAATAATTATTAAAAAAAAAAAAAAACACCTGACCGAAACATTGAATGAAGCTGGAGAAATTGGAGAGGGAGTAAACAGGAGAAACTAGAAATGACTGAGAAGGTGTTTAATGTAAGAAAACAGATTTCTGACATCAAGTACTCTTAAAAGAGTAATTGACCACCCCAACACCCCCCCGCCCCCAAGTCCCAACAACAAAAAAGGCATGGGAGATCAAAAAAAAAAAAAAAAGGAACATAAGAGGGGTATTTTTAACAAATTCATCCTTTTATCTAAGTATTATTAAAAAAGTGATTGATATAGTAATATCATACATTCATAATGTTTGGCCACTAAATAAAAATAGTTCATAAGTTTTGAAAAATATTTTTTTACTGTCTTCATGTTTGATTTCACTTTCTTTCTTGTCGATCATGACTTGAAAGCACTTTTAAAATGATAGTTTAAAAGTAATTTCAGTCTGTAGCAAGCGCTCTTAAAAGCACCACTCACTACCTGATTTCTGGTGTAACATATTAGCATTAAACAAGAAGGACAAAGATGCTATTTTAAAAGGTTGTTTGGTTGGGTGTTTGAGAATGAAATTTGCGTATCAAGTCTTGTGACTCCCATTAGCTGAACCAAATAATAAGATTGATTTAATACCTTAGCTGAACCAAACACATGACATCAAACAATCAAATTTTAAGAGTCTTTTAAATGATGATTCGACTGGTAACGAAAAAGCTCAATTTTTTATTTTATTTTTTTACAAGTAAAAGGAACACTTCATTGATTAGACATAATTTATCATGTAACACTTACAATGTATACTCGACTAAAATAAATACAATCATGAATGTTTGAATCACATCTCAAAATTAAAAACACTAACTTGAAACTTACTAATCGCCGGTCTTCCCACTCGTACTGTTTCCTAGTACAGCCTGTGAAAGAGATCCACAGATTTGTGACAGTATATTGATCAAGATTAATCTCTTAATCTAGTGGCACTCTTGAGAGAGACACTCTTGCAGCAGAGAAGATTATAAGTGAATGGTCAAAATCCATTGAACAACCGCCTCAACATGTATAACGGATTCATCTCTTTCATATTCACAATGTCACGTGGAGAAAGCGGCAAAGAAGCACGGAAATAAACTCTCACAATTAGAGAGAAAAACACAATTCTCACAAATAAGAGATTGATTAATTTTCCAATTTAAGACACAATTAAAATTGCTTATTATACTAATTCTAAATACCAAATAAAAAAAATATTGGAAGTGGCCAAAGAACCTTCCATTCCCTTTCTTCACCAAACTCTTTGAAAAAAGCTGCTAGATTTGCACAATGGGAGATGAGAAAAAGGGAGACGAATGGGGAGGGAACTGCCAAGAGGCCACGTCATTCATTCGTCAAACCTCAACCTCAGGGTACTGTTGTAGATTACTCTTATTAAATTTTTCCAAAATCAACAACAAAAATGGTTTACACTCTGACATATTTAGCTTTGGAAGTTGCTTTAGCCTTTAGCTGGAATTTTTCTTATGGAGAGTCAATTTTGCCATGACAATTTTATATTTAGTTTTTTGGTTGTCTTTTAATTTGCCCTGTTTTATGTACCTTGCCCTTTTTGGTATTGATTACGGGTGAAAATGAAATTTGTACTCTTTTAAAACTCGAAAGACACACCTATATAAATTTAAGCGGGGGGTGAAAACAGATTTAAATTTTGTCTGGACCAGATAATGAAACAAGAAGTACGAGTATGCAGATAGGCCTCACCTATCTCGTGTCCATGACGCACCGTATTTACAAAAAGATTAAAAAAAGCACTTTTATTCTTTTTTTGGCTTGAACTGCAATCCAAGCATACTAGCAAAATTTAAATGAACAATTTGTTTGATTTCACAATTCTAAGCAATTGAGTCGAGATATGATATTTTTGCAATATTTCAATGACCCAAATGCATATCATGCTTGAAAATAGATTGTGTATCGGTATTCATTTTCATTCACTAGTATACCTGGATAAAATTCGTAAACCCACAAAAAACTGGTCGATACAATTATGGTCTTTATTTTTTCAATAGCCAGTGGCTATGTATAAGTATGGGTGTAATTTTCAAAATTATATGTAGATATGAGAATAGCTCGATCCTCCACCTACCAATCCCATTGTCATACATAATATCGATAACGATCTAATATCACATATTCTTTCTCCATGGCCATAGGTATCTTTTTCCCTCTCACTGTCTCACAACATTATAAGCATTAAAATATTTTTTTTTTTTACAAAAAACGATCTACTCTAGAAAACTTCAAATTTTGATATTTAGGCCCTGTAAAAAGCCAGAAAAAAAAATTGAAAATTGTAAAAAAAAAACTATAAGACAATTGTAAGATAGTTGTCAGGTAGTTAAAAGAAGTTATAAAGGATTGTATGAAATTGCAAGAAGCTATAATTTTCAACTTAATCCCTCTTAAACCTAAAAAGAACCGGGCCTTAAGCTCTTTTAAGGAACCAGTCTATAATTAAAATCTATGATCAATTACCTTTTATAGATCATATTTCATAGACAATAAATAGTTTACACAAAAATGAAAATTGTATAGACACTTAATTAATTGTTACAGACATCAAGTTTCTAACGATAATACCCATCGATGTGGCTTTTATTCGTCCTGAAAGAGATGATAAATTGCAATCAGTTTCCCTTTTTTTTCCAAAATTATTCCCTCAATCTCCCAAAAAATATTCACTATTTCGTTTTTGAATGTCCTAAATTGATGTCCTCTTTTCAAAAATAGAAGCTTCCAATTTTTGAAAATTTTCAAGCTACATTTACTTTAAATTCAAAATAATTATTAAAAGACATGGCATTTAAAAGTATATTTTTGAATTAAAATTATTAAGGGCATTGTTGGCATATTCGTAGTTTTAAAATGGTTAGTTGACTAATATTTTTAAAGATAAATGAAAACTCAAACATGTTTTTTTTTTGGGGGGATATTGAAGCACTTCTGTTTTTTTTTAGGCAAATACATGACGACATAGTTGATTTGGTCCAATGTTAAGGTAATTAGTTGTCATTAATAAAATATCTATATAGTATTAGGAACAATGTACCACAGATGCGGTACTGTAACAATAGATTATAATGGTGGCTTGAAATGGCGGAAACATAGGTGGTAACTATATGCAGGGGGGGAGCCACGTTACGATAAGGGGTCAATTGATTCCCTAATTTTTTGAAAAAAATAAATAAATATGAGATATTTTGTAGATAAGAAAAATAGATAAATATTAATTAGTTCATAATTACACATGATAGGTATGCATAATAGGGTGGTGGCTGTCTCTTACTTTGTGTAGGAGGTTACTAGATTAACTCTTCATTTCATCTTTTCTATGTTTTTTTTTTTTGGAAGTGCCTTTTAATTTTTTCAATTTTTGTTTCAAAATTTTCGCAAGTAACTCTCAAAAATTCTCAATTTTTGTTTTTAGTTTTGTTATTTTATAAATAATTATGTTTATTTTACTAATTTTAGTTAGATTCATTTTAAATAATTGATTAACTTAGTGAATTACTCATGATTCATTAATTAAAAAATGAGAATTTTTACCTAGTTGTCTTCTTGGTTAAAGATTTAAAGTTGGGCTAATTTTGTTTGCAATTGCTTGTGTGATTATGTTTAGTTTACTAATTATTATTGAATTTGTGTTGAATAAGTGGTTAATTTAGAGATTTATTCATCACTAAAAAATTTTATATTATGTGTATTATTAATCTCACCCCCCTACTTTGAATCCCGTCTCCGCCTCTGACTATATGTGTATTAAAATCAATACAAATAATTAGATAAATAGTAGTTTGGAGCAAAAAAAAAAAGAAATTCACATTAAACAAACTAGTTAACTCTTATTTTAACGATTTCACATAAATGAATTTCGAATTATTTAGATCTTGCCCAAAACTGTATCTTTTTATACATATTTAGAATGAATTATCAGATCAAATAAATTTTTACCGAATCTAACCGCAGTTAATAATGTAGACGAGTTTAGACATGTTTGTTGTTTGACTGTTAGTTGAGTTGTTCCACAAAATTTATGGGAATTATTTCATGTTTCTTGTGTGATCCAACTAATTAAAAGTTAAGCATCAAAACCCAACGTCATTTAACTTAAAAAATTGGAAGCACGGTTGAGAAGTCGCTTAGCAGCCGCGGTGGTTAAAAGCTCATGACTTTTTTCTTAATCCTTAAAAATGAAAAATAGAATGGCAACCTGCGTAATTAACTCCCAAACCAAGCCCAATTCCCGAAGCTCCGCCTACATATAATACCCTCCCTTCCCCTCAAAGTAGCCGAACCCAGCTGTCTTTTAATAAACCCCATCTTCTTCCGCACTTCTAGAGAGAGAAAGTCACTCTACCGACCCACCACAACCGCGTCTGTCTGAACTTTGAATCCTAGAGAGAGAAACAAAGCTAGAGTGAGAAACCACGACAATAATGGCCGACGGTAGAAACCTGCTGTCAATCCTCACCGTCGGATTACTCATATCGAGCGCGTTAATCCTGACCGTCGACGCGGGCGTGGATTTCGAGGCTGCGGCTGGTCAGATGGGCTGGATCGGGTCCGGATCCGGGTCGGGCTGTAGGGGCACGGTGGGAGAGTGCATGGGGTTGGAGGAGGAGTTCGAGATGGACTCGGATGTCCACCGGCGCATTTTAGCAACGACGAGCTACATCAGCTATGGTGCGCTGAACAAGAACAGAGTGCCCTGTTCTAGGCGTGGGGCCTCCTACTACAACTGCCGCCCCGGAGCTCAGGCGAATCCGTACACCCGTGGGTGCAGCGCCATCACCAGATGCAAACGCTAAGTTTCTTTTCTCTCTCCTGAGAAAGAAAAAAAAAAGGAAAAATTGTAATTGTATCTGTATTTTCTTTTTTTATTTTTGGGTATTTATTTGAGTTTTATATTTTTATATTATGATTGTTATTATTGTGATTTGGGGTTTGTTTGGTATACATGGATAAAGAGGAATTGAGATTGTGGATTCAGTGTCATATGTTTTTCTTCTTTTTTTCTACAACGTATTTAAATTTAATTTGGTGTATTATACAAGATTGTGGTTTTTTTCTTTAAATTTTTGGGTTACTTTCCTTTGAAATTTATATTATAGGGGTCACTGCTAATCATATGTTTGTGATTGGATTATTTACGTGTTTTTTGAACTGGGTTTGTGAAATCTATGGTAGAATTTATGCCCAGGTTGGTGGGTTGATTGTGTCAAGAAGAACTGGGTAAATTGAAGCTGGGCCAATGAACAAGCAAATTCTCTGTTGATTTGTGATGATTCTGTGTAGCACATTCTTTGCCATGGGTCCATAGCCATTGTTGATGCTGTAGAGGGTGGCTTTCTGGGTTCATAGAAATGCAATTGATTGGTTTTGTTTGGAGAATGGGTGGTTTCAAAATTCTTGGAAGTTTCTAGTTGAGTGCTCCTTGAATTTCTCCTCTGTTTTTTTTTTTTAATATAGTTTTGACATTGACTTGGGGGGCAGTGGGGGAGGTTCTTTGCTTATTTTTCAAAATTTGAGTGGTTCATAGCTCCTTTAGTTGCCTTTGATCAAGGAAAAAGAATAGTTGGCGTTTGGTGAGGTGGGGAAAAGGCAAGAAAAGCAAATTTAAAAAGGGGATTTGGGGGGAGAAAGAAAGAAAAGAGGGGAAGGGGTATTCCAATAGGATCTGTCATCAAATATCTATGCAAGGAAAATAGGATGAGTGTTCAGAATTTTCTGGAAGAAGAGGTAACTTCCTGGCTGAGATTAAGGGAATTTGGCAATTTGCAGCTATGATGTGTTGCTTAGTTCCTGTATTTTTGGGATTTAGGACTCAAATCATAGTTGCCAAGAAAGCTCAAACTCTTGGTTATCTGCATTCCCATTTTGGGTGACTTGCAGACTGCGATTTCAGTCTACCCGGAAGCTTAAATCAACCTAAATTTGTTCAAATCATGGAAATAAGGAAACTGCATACTAGTCTAGTGATCTATGACATGAATGATCCATGATTCTGGTGACTCAGAGGTACTAAGAGAGACCAAGTCTCACTTAGAAAATAGAAGTGATTTCATTTTGGTTGCTTTTGCTGCATCATGCATCTTCTTCCATGGATCCTTGTGTGGGAAAAGAGGTTGTTACCAGCTGTGGAAGTGGATTGATGAGGTGGCAGAATAGGCATATGTAAATTGTCATCTTATTAAGTATGATTTATTTATGAGGTGGCAGAATAAGCTATAAGCATATGCTGTTCGTCTTCTTTGAGTATGCAATTAAAGTAAGGGAAATAGGCCATTGGACCACAAGTGTAGGAGACGAGTAATGGAAAGAAGCTTTGGGCTCCTTATATTTCTGTAATTCAAAGGAAATGTAACTTGTACAATGGGAATTAATTAGAGGCAATCTTTATATTATACTCCTAGGATCATATATTCTCAATAGTTACATTAATAAATATATATTAAAAAAGTCATATATGATAAATATACGCGTGAAAAATATATACATGTGGACAATAAGAGCATGTGTTTCTGATAGCACATAAGAAATTGTCAATGACTGGATGGAGATAACATCAAATTTAGTGGGGTTTTTTTTTAGTTGGTCTTTGAGTCCTTATTTTATTAGAATTGAGCCCATCACAACTTTTATATAT